>JAJHZJ010000737.1:1672591-2090091 GCA_023548195.1 Bettongia penicillata ogilbyi
AGATTCCGACACGGAATATTATCCCAAAGGAAGTCAAAGTATATGGAAATTTCTGTCTGTTTTAAGCATACTGGAATTCCAAATAGATTGGACCCATTCACAGACCCACCAACAGTATATTAGTGTAGGTGTACTCCACTTTCCTTAATCCTTCCAACATTTTTCCATCTTTTAACATTTTCAACACTTTCATGAGTATGATATGAAACATTATTTCATACCAATTCTTCTTTGTGAACTGACAAGCTGACCTTAATATTCTAGTCTCTTACTCTGTTTACATAAGGTGTTCCTCATGTTGGAATGCAATCCCTCTTACTTCCCCCTTTCAAAAACTATGTTCTCCATTTAAGGATTCACTGACTTGATAATCACTTTAAAATTTTTTCCTATAGTGTTTTGAAGACAATAGTAGAGGTAAAAGTGAAGTGAGGGTTTATCCTTCATGAAGCTTTCCGTGATCATTCCATTTATCTGTGTCTCATATATTTTCTTATGCCAAACTTTGATGTGTGTTTTACACCCACAATAGGATGTAAGTTCCTTTAGGGCAGGAGGGATTTTATTTTGGTCTTTGTATTCCCAGGTCCTACTAGAACAATATGCACATAGACATTTAAAAAATATTTGTTGAATTGAACCAGCCATGAATTATTATTCTATAATAGCTTTAACCAAAGTCTCAGAAGAACATTCCGTTAATTTTACAAAAGTCAAATGGAGAAGGGAAAACCATAACAACATTTTATTACCTTGCTAAATATGTTTTTATGATTTTTTTCACAGACTACATATATAATATATATCCATGTATATATAAGTATTTTTTCTTGTGTTTATGCCTAACCTTAATATTATGCCTACTGACAACTATAACAGAATGTTAACATTTATTTTTATATACAGGATAAAGAGTAGTCATTCTAAAATTTTTCATGACATTGAAATTGGATATTTGGAGTCCAAGGATACAGACAAATCCTAGCTCTACTTGTTGTGTGAATTGTAAGCAAGTTCACTTAAGTCTTAAGGCCTCACTCATTGGGAAAATGAAGTGGGTGGGATTGAATAATACGCTAAGTTCTCATGAATTTTCAAAACCTACTGTAACCTAAAATAAGTTAGAAAATGTGACATGATACTGTCAAGGATGTTTCATAGACTTTTGTAACAAGTCTTTGGGGTATAGTTACTGTTAAATCTATTCTAAGTATTTTGACCCTAAAGCTTTACTTTGGGACAGAGCAGGAATGTTTACAACCTGAAACCCAATGGCTTCCATAACTGAACCAATTTTTCTAACACTCTACAAAAGCCTCTGATCAGAGCTTCCCTGATAAAACTGATGCTTGCAGACAGATGCTTCCAGGGTTACCTCCAAAGTCTAGATAGACAGATAGTCCAGGAAAGGCATTCCACATACTATAAGGCTTTAGATTTCAAGGAAGTTCACAAAACTTATTACCACTGTATATATGGATATGGACTAGAAACATGAAGAGCCTATGAGAGCATAAAGGGTATTTTTGCTATATGAAAATTCCCAAATAATAAAAACTCACCATTCATTATCCATGGCATATCAAAGACTACAATTTTTGCTGAAAGATAAAAGAATGAATGAATTTGATAAGGCTTAATACTTCTATAGTAATACTAAATATCCATTTCTATCAATCTTAAAAATAATTGGTCAAGAAACTAAAATTAAAAATGGGAAGTTTGCAAACTCGTTGACCTATTAGTAAATGAAATGTCCAATACAGAATATATAGCATCAACAACACTGGGAGACCCAACATGTCATAATGACATAATTCTAGTACTGTCTCCTGGCAACTTTATCAACCCTTAGATGATCTTCTGCTGCATTTGTCTTCTAAGCATGAAGAAATGTAAGAAAGGAGTGAGTAGTTAGCAACCTATTGCCAATTAGTGATAAATCAATAAATGAGTGGGGAGAGAAGCAGATAGACAAAAAGAGGAATAAATGAAGTT
This sequence comes from Bettongia penicillata ogilbyi, assembly GCA_023548195.1. Lineage (NCBI taxonomy): Eukaryota > Metazoa > Chordata > Mammalia > Diprotodontia > Potoroidae > Bettongia > Bettongia penicillata. The sequence continues at coordinate 1,674,590 of JAJHZJ010000737.1, forward strand.
AGAGAATGAGAGTGAGAGGGGGCAAGTCAGAGAGAGAAAAGGGGAAGAAAGTATACACAAGGTTGTTTATTAGTAGTGAGGGAGAACTGAAAATTGATCTATTAAATTTTGTGGGCCACTGAACTTTTTGAATAGTGATTTCCAAATCTGATATCCAAATTGAGTAATATTTTTAAAATATTTATTTAAATTAGTTGTGTTATTAAACTCTACTGGTTATTTTAAAATGAGTATATTCAAGCAAACAAAAATAATTGATATATTTAATATTATGTACCCTAAGAAGCCTATACTTCTAAACACAAAAATATGACTTTCACGCTGAGATGAAGATATTAAGCAGACATTTATAAATGTGAGAAAGGACCAGAAATATAGTATTATTATACTCTTAGAGCTCAAGTAGAGTTCTTGAAGCACATACCCATTTTAGAAGAACAAATAATATTAAGATAGATCATTCTAGTTAAATCTCTCAGATAAATTCAAACTGTCTCAAGCTTAAGAATTTACAATTACGTTTCAAGCACAGAATTCAACTAAAATTGCAAATAATTTATAAAACTTTTTAAAAATATTACATGCGTACAAAACTAAATGCTGGCTATAAAAACTTACTTTAAAATGAATCTAGGTAGTCAATATAGTAAAGAGAAAACCCTCAAAGAAGACTATCTTAAAATTCTGATAAGATTAACGTGTGTGTGTGTGTGTGTGTGTGTGTGTGTGTGACTAATTATAAATTAATCTTTCAATTTTTCAGGTCTAATTCAGGTCACAGGCATTCAAATTCAGTTTGCATAGGTTCTTTGCTCTTTAATGTGCTTTGGTTACTTTAAATAGCAGTCAAGTATTCACAAGGTTTCCAAAATCCTTTGGAAAGCCTAAAACATTACATAAACTATTTCTATTTTAAAAAAAGTAGGAAAACAAGAGGCCAAACAGTAAATCAATATAGACTCAAAATGACCGGTGATACTCACCTATGTGCCTTAATAAATTAAGTGGATGAAATGAAGTCAGGGGAAAGCTAGCGTAACTTCAAAACTGTGGGACCCCATGTTGAATACTAGTGAAACTGGCCTTTTGCTTAGGCTATGGAAATAACCAGTAATCTTCATGGAAACAAAGCTGAAAGGAGCTCAGTAACCAGGAGATTGTATTACTGAATATAAATTCAAAAACTGAGTTAGGAGAAAAACGTGATTACATAGAGCTTTCTTCTCATCCAGTATTTCATGTTAGAGCAATTCTCAGAGAGAAGTTGGTAGTAAGTCATAACCAAAGCAGCACTTGAGGTACAGGACCCAAAAGAACACTGGTTATGCAAGGTTTTAGGTGGTTGGCAATTTGAACTTTTAATTTCTTGATCCTTTTAGGTCCTCTCTTCCTTTTTAACTTAGCTTAAAAATGTTAGTATTCAGTTACTGAAATGATATATGCAATAAATAAAACGAGAAAATGCAAGTTGCTATAGAATTTTTTTTCTTTTAGGAAATTAATGGAAGTTAAAGTACAAAAAAATATGATTTCTGTATACTAGACCCTATGATCAATAATTTTCTGTGATATTTTGTGGCTGGAGGTTAAAACTGAAATTTGTGAAATTCTATTTTACCATCTATTTAAAAAAACAAAGCACCACACAGTATTATATGAAATGGACAATTTTAATGATAGTTAATTATGATATGCACACATGCATGGGTGTGTGTGTGTATATATGTACAAATATATATATATGTGTGTATATATATGTACAAATATATATGTATATGTATAAACAATGTGGATTTACTTTTATAAAGGTTAAAATTCCTTAAAAACTGTTTTGTTTTGAAATCTGCAAATCCGTAGCAGGCGTGAGGAATATTTTTTACCACACAAGAATAAAAACTCCACAGGTCAAACTCCCTCTAACTGCCAAAATATCTTCTGTAGCTAAAATATATAAAGTCTACAAAAAGAAATATGTTACTTACTGAGGTATTTAGGATAATAAACCTTAAAGCAGTTGATGATGAACCGAACAATTTCCATGTCCTAAAATAAAGATTACATATTTAATAAATGAAGATTTCTGCACTATAGAATTTAAATGTAACCTGTCAGAAGAAAATGGATGAAAAAATGTAATTCTGAGCTATCATTAGATACTTTGGAAAGTATTTATTTAATGTTTGAACACAATCTAATCTATCTAATTGCTTGAATACAAATCCTACTCAACTTCCTGGAGCCTGTTTCCCCATTTGTAAAATATGGATTAGTCATACCTACTTCACAGAACTGTTGTGAGGTACTCTATGTAAAGTGTGCTATAAACTTGAAAGCTCTCTATAAACATGAATTATAATGTAAACAAAGGAAGCCAGATTTATTGCTGTGTTGAGCTTGGTAGTGCCACCCTGAGCAAGGCTCCTGAGTTCTCTCAACTGTAAAATGAAAGGTTGGGACCACTCTGGCCCTAAAAGTCTATGATGTCACGTGTGTGTGCATTCCCCAGGAGCTCTATCTGTCCCTAATTGTGCTGTGATGGGAATTGTGATGTGTAACTATGAAATATGAAAGAAATATCATATCCTAATGTATATGTAAATGAATCCCGGATTAATAGTGTTGTTTTTAAAAGGTGGCATATGAACTATTATTTTTTGTAAAGTTAGGATTTTGAGTTGCTTTTAACTGGAATACACAATATAAAGAATTTAGATTAAAAATAAATTCCAGTTAATCATAATAAAATACCTCCAGAATAAACAATCATCTTGATTTGACCTACAACTAAGTAGCTCTGCCTTTCATTTTACCATAAGTAAAAAGGTAGGTTCCAGAAATAACTGCTTCTGTCTCAAGAGTGAAAGCATGATTCGGAATCAACACAGTCATCGCAAACTTACCAAATATATATTTGTCTACCAAAATGAAGTAATGTGGAACATGTAAGCTTTTGGTAAACACTACATATTGGAAAGAAAACACCAACTTAACATTTAAGACTCAAAATTTCATTAAATGTAAAAGGCATGTAATTAACTCAAAGTGTATTAACACGGCACTTCCTTGGACTGCGATCTATGGGACAGATAAGACCACATCTTTGGCATTAGTTATGATGAAAAGTGGTATGTTATCTTGAGAATATTAAAATGAGCAATTCTAGCTCTGGAACTTAGCATCTGTATATCCTGGAGTCACATAAAACATATAAAATGTCACATAACACTTAAAACTCTTGAGACTTTAAAGAGAATATTTTACTAGTTGAAGGATAACAGTATTTATTGGTATTGGAGAAACATCTTTCTTATGCTCAATCTAGGATGATCAACCTACATGGTCAAGGAAATATAGCACATAGGGAACTTTCAAAGAAGACTATCTTAAAACTCCTCTAAGATTAAAATATGAAACCAAATATTCCAGCTGATCTCAACTGCCTCTAGGGCATATAAGGTATGTATAAGGCTCGAAGGTAACAAAAGACTCAATCTGATACTTATTGGCTTTATACATTAAATAAGTAAGCACGAGCACCTAGAGAAAAGCTCATAAGCAAAGTCAACCTGAAAGAATATAGGCACAAGTCCTGTCAAATAGCCAAAAGGAGTGTGGCCAATTTGCCACTATTAAAGTTTGCTTGGAGAAAAGTAAATTTATATCACAACCAAAGGAAGATATTATCTTTTGACATAAAAAGTCTTTTTTTTTTCCTGAATCTTATTTCTACTTATCATGTTGAGTGGTTAAATATCATTACTATTAGTACAGGTATTTTACTCGAGTATAGCTAAGCAAGAAGACTTTTAGACTAAATCTATTTTGTATAAAAATGTTCTATGAAGAAAATCACATAAAGCGGAACAAAATTAATCTTTTGCTCTTGTATGTTAAGCTTTCCTATGAAGTCTATTACTTTAATGCAAAATAATGAAATGATATAAATAAGGACTGAATTCAATCACTTAGGTATAAATTGCAGTCACAATTTTTGAGAAATCATGGCTTAAGGTAAATTAACTCAGCACTATTATCATAGCTATTATTCGGGGTGTGGAGGGAAAGTAAATTAAAGCTTTCCCCTTTATAGCCATAAACTTTACTGTATCAGTTTTGATTACTGGAAAATAAGAAAATGCCTAAACATCATGAAATAGACCAATTAACCTAAAAGTTAAAATTATAGTGTCAGTGAAAATACTTACTATGTTACTCAGTCCAGTTTCTGACATGTCAAACATCACTGTTAAGGGTTTTCCATTCTCTCTTTTGGCATAACGCTCTAGCCAGAAAGCTACAAGCTTCTTTTTGTCCAAAATAGTTTTATTGTCTTTTGTATGAAACTTCACTCTGAACCAGACTTGAATCAGAAGAAAAAGTAGAAACATTAAAATATTCCAAATACAAAAAGACTACAGTTAAAGTCATCAATTTTCCCTGACATGCTTTCTACTTCATTTTTCCAGAGATGAAGAATGCTATTTCCTTCTAATGAAGGTAGTATAGTATAAAAACACTGTAAAACAAAGAAAAAGTCAACTGAAAAGTATTAAGTGGTAAACTCAGTTTTGCTTTGGGCAATTAACGAATTGCTTCAGTACTCTTCACATAATTCTATTTTAGTAAGTTTGAGTAAATTTTTATAACACAAATAAACATATATTTCTCATCTACTAGTAATTGAAAATCTAACTCTAACAAACATCGCAATTTCAGTAACGTTCTCCCAAATAATGTTCTACTTAAGTCAAACTATAACCTCCCAAACATTGATTATTAACACTAAATCATTTTTAATGGTTGAAGTAAAATGACCCTGAAACGACTGAACTAAAAAATGAGATTTTAGTGGTTTGCAGCTTCAGAAATTGCATCAACAGTGTGATGTGGTAGCTGCCAAAACTTTAGATGTTCAAAAGTCAAAAAAGTGAGCTCAAAATTCACATATACTTACACAATTTGTTCCCCTCTTTGTCATACCCATGTAGATATACAGCACCAACCTCAAATATCCATTTGGGAAGAGTGGATTCACTCAGGTCTAAAAATTGAAATATTTTTATAATTATCAGTAGTTGTACTTTAGGGGCCTGCCTAACTAAAATAGAAAACTTATAAGACAGGGATGATTTTACAAAACAGCTTGAATAAACCTCAGAAATTTTATTCAAATTTATAGTGCTTTGTACATAGTAAACATTTAATGTTTTTTTCATTCATTTATTCAAATTTACAAAGATAAAAAAACCACAAATTTATACCTGGAAAAAAATCTTTCAACTACTTAAGGATGATAGAAATGTCTAAGGTAGACTGCCATGGTTTTCAGGATATTACTAAAACAACTTGTGTCTACTAAGTAGCAGAAAAGACATCATTTCAGAGGTGTATCATTAGAAAATGAGATGAGCTGTTATAGTAAAAGATAAAAGAAGGGTAAGGCCACATGCTAAACTAGTGTATTTAACAAGTAATGTTAAATTACCTAAGGAAAGGTTTTCATTATGTTGCATAGATCCACTATGATTTTAGAAGGTACTTCCTTCCATTTCTCCTCAATTTTTTACATTAAGGTCAAGTATTGTGATACATGGTATTGGGTTGTTTCATGCAATGGCATGATAATTATGACCTCCAAATTATGAAAAATAAAAACAAGAGCAGTTAGAATATAGTTTTTATAATAACCAAAGAAAACCACTATTTTCTCTAGCAAGACATACCACTTTATATGTCAGAGTATCTTCTTCCTTAAAAATTTTAAAGTCAGTCTCACATTTTATAAAGTTAGTCTTCCCAAAATCATCTTATAAAATCCCACGTACTTTAAAATCAAAGTCTTACTGCGATCCAAGTTAGTCCGATCTCCTATTCTATTCATACTATACTTCTCTTCTGCCCCTAGACCCTACTAGGGGTTACTTCATCTGCTCTATCCCACCTTTTGCTGATATTCCTGTATTTCTACCACTTAGCTCAGTCTACTACTAACAAAGTATGCCTTCTTGTCGGGCACATTGGGTAAATGGAGAAGGGCATTATCTGGTTTAAAATGTCAGTTTAAAAATAAGAATTAAAACCATCCATATGGGTATTCCCTTGGATCAAGTGGAAACTACTTATTAAACTAATAGGAGACAAATCTGTAATGGAATCAAGAGCTGAGATAAACTGTGGTACCAAGGATGGATAGTGAGGAGAAAATGATTTGAGAGGAGCAATCTAACAAATGTAAAAACTTCTGATTTATTGTCATTTTCCAAGAACTTGTGCAATTTTCTGCTTTGTGTTATGATATCAACCTATATAAAACACATTTCATATCTGAATGAAAAGACTGATTCCAATTCAATCTACAGCTAAGTGATCCAGAGATAACTATAAATTAATATTATGACTGCCTTTCAGTGCCTGATAACTTAAAAAAAAGTTTTCAAATGCTTTACTGTTCTTTAGAACCTACCTCGAATTTCTTAGAATTGCCATCAGAATATTTTTAAAATACTTAGTTCTCCTAGACCCATGAAACTTTATATCTGAGTGACATTTTAGCAGGGAGGAAAAACTTTATCTTGATTTTATTTGTGTAAACATTAGCTTTGTTCTTTTAATTAGGCCTCTTTCCAAGTAAATTGACACTGTGATTAATGGTCTGGCTTTAGACTAAAGATTTATAATGGGAAAATAATAGGAAACCCAATTTCTACAGTTTTCCAGTTGGCAGAGTTTATCTGCCTACTGTTAGGACTACACTTAAAGCATGCTAGATGTGAAAAATGTATCATTTTTTAAGAGGCACTAAAGATACTTAAAGCTGATTCACCTAAGCGGTGCTCCCTTGTCTGAGTTGACCATACACACATTAAAGAGCTGGCCTGGAGCTTCTAGTGGCTGTTTTATACCCAGATGACAAGAAAGTGAGGTCAGTAATTTGGGCCAACCAAGTGTTAAGAATGGTCTCAGTATCTTTTATGGAAAAACTACTCTAATTTTATTGGGATGTGGGGTTAGGATACTACACCTGGAAACCTTTGCAATGTTTCTGTGTAAAAATCTTCAGAGCACAACTTTACCTAGAGACCCAGAGCAACTATGGGAACTAACATGAAGAAACAAAGGGGAGAAAGGTTTTAATGAAACTGAGGCTACAAGTTTCCATTTGCTTGATGACCTTCTCTTGTGCCATAGGACCCTCAGATCACAAGTCTCCGATCACCCAAACCCTGAAGAAAGGAAAATGTCCTTCCTTTCCTTTCTCTTGTAACCATCTGATCCACAGCAATTTTTTTTTTACATATATCACCAGGTACATGAATAAAAGTCAACCAGTATTTATTAAGTGCCTACTATGTATTTCCCTATAATGGAAGCTACCTGGCTAAGAGAATACATTTTGCTGTGTGGTGTTCAGGGGAAAGTTAGGGATCCATAAATCAGACATTCCTGTGTCAAGAAGCACCAGTATAAGCCTGCATTAGTTCTCTAATACACAACCTAGACTAACATTTCATTTCTGCCTTTCTCTGCATAACTTGGCTATATTACTAGCAATCAGGCAAACATTTTTTGACCTGAATCAGCTTACTGACAATAATCTTTCCCTTATTCATGATCCTCCTTTGATTCAGGGACTCTTACAGATCAAACTCTTTAATGTAGTCCACTGAAGAACCTAATGAAAACTTGCTTACGTTTTCAAGTTTAGGATTACTCATAGCTTTCTTCTAGGCAATTTATTATTCCTGACTTCACTAAGACATCTTACATAACATTTTCCCAAGTCTAAACAAAATATTTATGTCTATATTGTACTTTACATAACAAATGCAAAAAACATTTGCAAATATGCTAAATAAATATAATACAATATATTATCAAAACAATTACATTTGAATAAGCTTACCATTGACAGCAAATTCTTTCCTCCACTGAAAACTTTCATCAATCATCTTCAGTGTTTCTTCTACCACATCATGCCGCCAACACAAAAAACTTTCAACCCAAGTGTCATCCTGCTGTAGTTTTTCCACATCTCGTGAATCATATTTATCTGACTTGTCTGAGAAAAGAACAACTAATGTCATAAACGGGAAAAAACTGTATATTGCACAATTAGATTTACTGATGTTATAGTATAATTAATTGGTTATTTGTAGAGGACAGATGAATGTATTAAGTTCAAATGAAAATTCAATTTAAAAGTATAATGAACATTTTTAAGTGTGGAAGATATAAAATTCTTCAAGGGGCATTTATTTAATTCATAAGATATAGAGCTGGATGGGACTATGAGCCTAATCTGGTCCAACAACCTCATTCTTCAGATAAGACATCAAAAAGTCTAAAGAGCTAAGTACCATCTCCAAGGTCACACAGCAAGTATCAGAGCTGCTAGCATTCAATCCCAATCCCTTTGACCTAAATCCAGTTTTGTTTTGTTTTCTTCCCCAGCATATCATAATGTCTCTCAAGTAGAATTAATTATATGGACTAGTATACTTTTAAAAAGTAACACTTTAAATTTAATATTAGCAACTTTGGAAGAGACTTACTTTACATGTATTCCCTCTCTTAACAAGACAAGCACATTATAACTGAATATCTGATTTTTCCTTTATGCCTAATTATGACAAGGCTACTTTACCAAGCAAACCTTGAAGGAAACGTACTTTCGATTTCATTAAGCTAAATGTTGAGTATTTCTATTTTCAAGTATTTTTTTCTTTTTATCATTTTAAATTGATGGTTTTTGTTTTCATATCACCTTTCCCCCTAAATATACCATTCTCTCACTACAACACAGGGAATCATCCCATATAACTTCTATTCTTCCTTTGCCTAAGTACACCAGTAATAGTGGTAAAAGGTTCCTAATCTGGTTGTCTTCTTTTTTTTTAATGGTACATAAACTTTTATTTCACACTGCCTACTCATTTTAAGCTTATTTTGGCATATAGTGTAAGAAATGGGCTAAATCTAAATGTGCAACTCATCAGTCATGGTCAATAAATATCCTAATTAGGAATCACTATTTCTTTAAAGAATATTTTGTAATTATATTTATATAAGCCTTAAGGGTGTTTTGGCAGGTTGATGCTGCTTTTTTTTTTTGTAAAAATCTTTTTACTACTAGAAATAAAAATTTTGAGATACAAAAAGTTTTTCAAAGTCAAAGTTGCAATTACTTAATTTAGATTTATTAACTTTTCCTATAGCTTTCTTCTTCTGACTAAAATCTGTAACCACTGACTGATTGCTTTCAAAGATGCTCAAGCTTTTAAATTTGAAAAAAAGTATAAACTCCACAATACAAAGTTCTGATCCTAACCCAGTTCTTTTACAGGTGACTACTTGATGCTTATGAACTGTGGTTTTTCACATCTGCAAAATGAGAATAATTAGACTTGTAGTACATTCCTCAAAGGCTATTACAAAGATCAAATTAAACCTAAAGTTCTTTAATGATACATAAAACTTAGCTCTGGCTGCCTTCACAATCCGTAAGAACTATACAGTGAAGCTTTACTGGGTAAATCGGATGAATGAAAAGGAAGACCTTAGATTTAGCATCATTTGCCTTTTACTATATTTCAAATTTCACTCATTAAGAGTTTTATCTTCCTCCCCAAAATATAACTTCCCATTGAGTTTATACTAAAAACAAACTAGAAAATGAGATGATAATTTTTCAGAAACAAAGTAATAAAGCTACTAACCCCTTTGGGAGCCAAGAAGAAAAAGGAAACTCAGGCAAAGTGGGTAACAGAAAAGATGAAAGGAGCTCTATTCAAATTTTGCCCAAAGCTTAGTGGCCTTAGAGCACCTACTCCATCATAGTCTGCTGATGCCTATTTGAAGAAAGACCTTGAAGGATTTGGGGTTCTTGGGGTTCCAAATCACAGGCTCATGTTATAGATCAGTTTATAACAATGGTTTTTTAGTACTCAGCAATAACCTTGAATGGAGTCTCTGACACTGGCAATGCTGCTTTAAGTGCAGTGTGTTAGAAGGTTCCAGTCTTAGAACTTCAATTTACAGGTGTGAATTAGGGAAGATAAATATAGGCCCTTTTCCTCTAGTCTAAAATGGAAATAATACATGCCCTGCCTATCTCACAAGGTTTTCATAATGACTAAATGTGTAACATATATGAATGTGTTTTGAAAAAAATTAAATGCACTCAAGCGATACTGCCATCACAATTTACAAATTTATGCATTTGTGTTTTCTTGTGCCAAGTAGTACCTCTGATGGCCTTATTTTCTTCATCTGTAAAATGAGAGGAGGGAAAGGATGTTAGCCTAGATAACAGCTAATGTGTATTTCTACTATTCTGTACTATTTGACTAGGACTCACCAAAGCACTTATTTGTTCATGATGGATAACTGTAAGGAACACCTATGCTAGATCACAGAACACAACAGTTCAGTAGTTAATGCTACCCTTAATACTTATAATACTTCACCTGAATACAAAGCAGTTTTTGCCAGTAAAGGGGCTCGGGCAGGTGTTTCTCCTCTTCACTTTTTATGGGATTCTCAAAAGCAAACTTGCTGTCAAGACTACTCATGTCTTATTTTCCCTTCACAAATTTTATTAAATTTTGTAAATGAATCCTATAAGCATTCATTTTGATTGTTATCTATTTATCTTTTAGATGTTAACTTGAAGACTTGGAGTTAGTGAGTACATTTTTAAAATTCAAGGCCTTGAACTGGGACATAGTAATGGTTCTACACACGGCTATGTGGTTGAAGTGAAAATGAAAAAAGAGATAACTGAACAGTTTGAACAATTTGTGATCTTGAGGTTATATGGACTGTCACCACGTATAATGAAATCCTCAAAGATAATGGCAAAGAACAATGTAGGGAGAAAAACAATGAGATAAATAGACAATAGCAACAAGGATAGAGGGTGGAAATAATTGATAATATGGGTTTCAAAAGAAATTGTCCCACTTTATGAAATGGAAAAAGTTTCAATGGATGCAATATTCTCAGTGTAAGGTCAGGTTCAATGGATGCAATATTCTCAGTGTAAGGTCAGGTTTCATAAATCCTAAACTAATTCAAGACAGATTCAGGACTGAGAAGTGACTTTAGAGCTATCTCATTTTTCAAAATCCATTTTACAAACAGGGAAAATAACTTGCTCAATGACGCACTGCTAGTCAGTCCCAAAGTCTAGTCTAGAATCCATGTCTCCTTGACTTTTAGTTCATTGTTCTTTCCATTACATCATGCTGGCTTCTCTCGAAATGATATAATAATGTTCTCTGGAAACAGGAACTCAGCTTATAGACTCACCAAGCAAGGTTTTGGGAATGTCTGTTTTGCTTTAGTTGGCTGCTTCCTTGTTTGTACTTTCCTAGCCTTGTACTGAAGGATGTCTTTAAAGACTCTTTGAGAAACAATATCATTTTTCAATTAGTTTACTTATGCCTATTATGGAAAATAAAGTACAGTTAATTTGTTGGTGTCCTCCCATTCCCCTGTGACAGGTAAACTTATAACTTATATTATGAAAAATGGGAGGGTTCTTGTTTCCTCCCTCCTTTTCCACAATAATTTACACAACCTAAATGAGATTTTTTTTTTTCTCAATTTCAGGTGAAGACCTCCTTCAAACTAATACTTTACTGGTGTTCCTTATGTACAACCTTATTGTACCACCTACATCCTAAGTTTGCTAAGGTTTCTGCATTCCAGACAATCTTTTGCCAGTTACCATTTCTTTCCTCCTTTCTACTCTCTACATCAATGAAAGGCATTTTACAATGAATTTAAGACAATGACACAAGGATTCTTTGGAAGGAAAACTATAAAGATTATACAACAATCTTAAATATCAACACAGGTACACAAGGCATTTAAAATGAATTAATTTTATATCAAACTGCTGTCATGTGACAACAATTTTTCAATGTTTCTATAAACCATACTTCCCACATTTAAAGGCATTAGAGATTTGAAAGATAGCTTTCATACATATATATCTCTGAAACAGGTTCTGGACAGCTTCCAGCTACAATTTTTAGATTCACTAAAGTGTCTGATTACTTAAGAACCTAGTTATGAACCAAAGTCACAAAATTTCCCATCTTTTGTCCTATTCTCTGCCCTACTAAATCTACTGTGATTAAATAGACATCAGGTTTACAGTACTACAAAAAAAGAAAGGAAAGAAGGAAGGAAGAAAAAATCATACTATTAGTAGATAGAAACTTAAACATATAAACATATCCCACATCATTAGCAGGAAAAGAAGTGATTTACTATCTAGATACATCAAACAGTGATTAATATATGATAAAATAGAAAAAACTCTGGCTAACCATCACAGAAAAATCTGGTACTGACATGGAGGAGATTTTCAATGGGAAACATGAAGTTGAAAATGCACATTTTAATTCAACAAATATTTGTCAAGCAGCCATTTGTAAGGCAATAGATTAAAAAAGATAAAAATGATGTAACTCTTGCCTTCAAATAATTAAAAATCTAATTGGGGATAGGGCATTATAGGATAAAAATCAGAATGTGATATATGAATAGGGGAGTTATAAATTTACAATTAGTATGAGAGGTCTCATCATTTTACCACAATCTAGTACAATGAAGATAACATTAGCTTTACTGAAAGAAATACTGATTAACTGATACTTAGATTGGCTCAAAGGTACTGGTATAAGTTAATCACAATTTCTCAAAAGAGTTGAAGACAGAACTGGGAAGTTACAAAAGAAACTTAAAGTTTTAGGACAAACTCTTCATAAGCCAGAAGCCACTTTAAAGGGCTTTTACCTAGCTTAGTTTAAGGTCCCTGAAGATCAAGGTGTTTCAGTAAGTTATTGTGTCACTCCAAAGGCTGAGTACCAGGCTGAGGCTTTTGGCAGTGACAACTTCCTGTTTTCAGTACATCTTACAAATAATATTGGTTAGCTCAAGGCAAAGTAAAAATCTTAGCCTAGAAAGGATTAGCTTAAGAGGCATATCTAATAATAACAACTATCATTTATGTAACACTTTAAAGTTTACAAGTGATTTACTCACAGTTACCCTGGGAGGAAGAGAAACCAGTATAACTTGATTTTACAGATGAAGAAAACTGAAATCCAGAAAGGTTTAAGTGACTTGCCAGTGATTACAAAATTGATATGGGATTTTAATCCAACCCTGATTTCAAGTCCAGTGCTCTTTCCCTTGTTTAATGTAGCCTGTCTCCATAAACTTGTAAAATCTTCAACATAGAAAAACTGAATCAGCTTTTTCTGCTAAAAGATACAAAGGCATTTTGAGGTTTATATTACTGTCTCTCTATACAGTAGATTACTATTATAAATATTTCCTGATTGTATTAATTTTTTAAATGTTACTTGTAGTTTACAAAATTTCTAACCAAAAGCTTTATTTAAAAAATATTGCTGATATTTTTCATGGCCTTCTAAGGCCAAGATTACCAAATCTTTCCTTCAAATTCATTTTACCCTCTAGATTTATTTTGCTTACTTCAAAGTCAGAAACTTTAATTTCATATTTTTATAGAGACCACTTTCAAAGAATATTGATTCTCTAATTGTTAAATTGAAGGTGTATGATCAGGAAAGTATATTTCTACAAAATCCTAATTACTCTTATATATATAGTCAAAATCTAACAAGAGAATTCATCAATGAACTATGACAAGTTTCATTAACATATTCCCTACTTACATTGCTAAAAGGGATTTTGCTTGCCCTAAGAATTAAGGTAAACTTCAATTAATCATTAAACAAAAATGTTTTTCGTTTTCCAACTATGCCAATAACTAACAACTAAATGTTTCTTAAAATAGACCAGTTTAAAATGCAAATGTAAACACACAATGTTAAGAGGAAAAAAAAGAATGAAAACTGGAAATTAAAGTGATGATATACAAAATAAAGGGAGATATGTTAACAGACACAATTCCTTCAGAGATTTTCAGATAGAAATATATCCTTAATTTCTATGGCTTCTGATCATATGAAACTAATATGAGATATTTTGACTCTAAGTTAGGGTTATTGTTTTACTGAGTACCTGGTGCTAGAAACACAGCTAAAGATATGAAGAATCCTTAGGGGCAGAGCCAAAATAGCAAAGAAAGCTCGCCTGAGCTCTCCCAAATTCCCCTCCCAACAACTTTTAAATTATGTGTGAAACAAATTCTGGCAGAACCTACAAAAGGAAGGGTGAAACAATTGTTTGACCCAAGGCAACGTTCAAGTTTGGCAGGAAAAGTCTATCGTACTGGGGTGGGAATAAAGCACAAGACATTAGTAGGCTTTGGAGGCCACTAAATCTTCAAAAGTAGCTTCCAGAACTCTCAGCCCACAGACAGTAAAGGGGTTAGACAACTATTCAGAAAGCGATTACATGAGTCCCTTTGCTGGCACTGGGTATAGGATTCTGTTGCACTGCCACAGATGGATCTAATCCTAGTATTGGGTCCCAGTCCCAGGGTGAGGAGAAGCACTAGCACATTAGAACTTGTATATACAGGGAGAAGGGACCTTGCTCACAGTTCCAGGTGGAAAACACTTCTTGTCTTTCACAGACCAGAGCACAGGCCAAGAAAGTAGTAAATACATCTCTTAGATCATACCAGTTTGGAAAAACTGAAAACTTAAAAGATCCAGAGAACTAGCTCTGAAAACAGATATACAAAAAACCTGAAGCTTGGGAGAAAGCCCCTTTCACCTTATAGAACAGTCCAACTTTAACACAAAGTTAAGAGTCAAGAAATGCCTAGAAAAATGAACAACACACAGAAAGTTACCATGGTGACAGAGAAGGTAAAAACACAAACTCAGAAGAAGACAACAAAGTCAAAACTGCTACATTCAAAGCCTCAAAGAAAAATGTGAATTGCTCTCAGGCCCTAAAAATAATTCCTAGAAGACCTCAAAAAGGGTTTTTAAAAATCAAATAAGGTAAGACAAAAAATTGGGGAAAGAAATGGGTCAGCATCTTGGTAAAGGAACAACAACAACAAAAATACTGATGATGAACACCTTACAAAACAACATGCCAACGATAAAACACGCAAAATCCAGCGATGAGAAGAACTCTTACAAAAAACAAAATTGGCTAAATGGAAAAGGAGGTACAAAAGCTCAGAAAATAATTCCTTAAAAATCAGAGTTGGGGAAGTGGAAGCTAATGACTCTATGAGACACCAACAAAAAATAACACAAAATCAAAAGAATGAAAAAATAGAAGAATATGCAAAATATCTTTTTGGAAAAAGAAATGATCTGGAAAATAGATCCAGGAGAGATCATTTCAGAATTATCAGACTACCTGAAAGTCATCGTCTTTCAAGAAATTACCAAGGAAAACTGCCTTGATATTACCGAACAGCCTCCTAAAAGAGATCCCCAAATGAAAACTTCTAGCCATTTAAATCTTTTTTTTTGCCTTAATACACCAGTGAAGGAAACGGCAAAGCACTCCAGTATCTTTGCCAAGAAAACTCCACAGAGAGGTAAAGAGCTGGGCAGGATTGAATGACAACATGTAAATATTGAGTAATTATTCTCTTTTAAAATTTCAACCCCAGATCTTTTCATTGTGCTCATTTTCTCAGGGTCTCTACTCTCAGTGATGGGGAAATAGTTCTCATGGGAATTCTCTTTTCAATTTTAATTTTAAGGTTCTTGAGGGTGCAGCCAGGCCTATTCACAACAGCTCTCAGCACTCTTGCCAGAAGCCCCTTCCCTATCCTGATACTGAGACATTCTCCCTGCCCCATGCCCTTACGAGCAGCTGTGCAATCACTGGAGGTGGGTGAGATCACAGACTTCACAGTACCAAGGAGGGGAGGGAAACAAGCAGCAACCGACAATAGCACGGCTGACGAAAACTCTTAAGGGATGACCACATCTATAGACAACTCCAGTAACCTTTTGCCTTGGTACCATCACAGAGACCTGAAAAATGGAAGTCTCAGTAAAGAGAGGGAAGTAAGATCACAACCACTGCAAAAGACAGAAAGGTGAAGGCAGCCAGCACCAAAAGTTCTCTGCTAAGTTTCCTATTCCCACTTGTGGCAATTCTGTGCTTAGGCACAACTTCTCACTAGTTCTCTAGAGAAAAGAACAGGAAATTATCTATCCTCTTTTATTTTTTATCTTTTCCACTCTGTATGAGGAGAAAATCACTTGTGGGGAAGAATTAGTTGAGAGGATGGAGCTCTCCTGCTAAGTCTTATATTCCTAAGGAGGAGAAATGTAAGGTCAACTCCAAGCAAAACTGCAAAGCAGGCCAAGTTTTTCCTCCCATTTCTTCCTTTCCCACTCCTTGTCCCTTTTCTACCTCTGGACACCTCTAATGATGCAAGGTTCACTACCACAATACCGGAAATTCCATTTCAAATATCAAAACTATCTCTCCCTCAGATCACAGTGAAGACAGCTGAGTTCTGGTCCTGATCCCTTCATTAAGTAACTTCACAACTTTACTGTTATTTAACCTCTTTAGGTCTCAATCTCCTCATCCGTAAAAATGAGCTTGTAGTAGATTACCCTAAGGCTCGTTCCAGATGTAATGAAATTCTAGGTTTGTGGAGACCTAACAATATCTTTTCTCGGTCGTCTTAATCTTTTGCCATAGCGGACCTGAGACAAGCTTTTTTACTTTTTTCCAAGTACAGTCCCTATTGCTTTTTGCTTCATGGTTTGGGCAATCAGTAAAGCACCTATTAAACATTTACTATGTGTTAGGCATTGTCTTGAATCTGGGATATAAAGAAAGGTGAAAGACATTTTTTGCTTTCAAGAAGTTCACATTCTAACAGAGGAGACAACATGAAAACAATTACATACAAATAAGACATATTGAAGATAGCCAGCAAAAGGCTCTGGCATCGAAGTGTTTCAGAAAAGGCTTCTTGTGAAGCTGGGATTTTTAATGGAACTTGAAAGAAGCCAGGAAAGGTAGGAGGCTAAGAGGAAGAGGGAAAGTATTCCAGGCATGGGGAATAGCCAGTGAAAATTTAAGTTGTGGAGATGGAGGGCCGTGTGCAAGAACAACCAGGAGGCCAGTGTCACTGTGTTGCAGGACACCCTTTGAGGAATAAGGCAGAAGAAGACTGAAAAGGTCGCAGGGGGCCAAGTTGTGAAGGACTTTGAACACCAATCAGAGAATTATTTATTTGATCCTAGAGATGACAGGGCTGGAGTTTACTGAATAGGAGAATGACCTGGTCAGATTTGTGCTTCGATAATATTGGTTTCACAAGTGGCAAGTGACAGCAGTGGAAGAAGTCTAGTGGTAGGCAGGTCAACAAGCAAGCTACTGCAGTTGTTTACATTTGAGATGACAAGGGCCCAAAAGCATCAGAGGAGAGCAGGGGGCATATGAAAGAGATGTTATAAAGACAAAAACGACAGCATCTAGCAACAGAATAGATAAAGGGAATAAGAGAAGGTATAAAATCAAGAAATTTTGAGTTATGAGTCTAAATGGCTGAGGATGATAGTTCCCTATATAGTAGCTAGGAAGAAGGGAGGTTTTGGAGGAAAAAATGAGTTTAGTTTTGGACATGTGTAATTCAAGATGCTTACAGGAAATCCAGTTTAAGATGTCTAATAGGTAATTTGAGATTCAAGCCTAAAATTTAGAAGAGAGGTTAGGGCTGGACAAATAGATTTAAGAATCATCAGAACGGATAAAATTGAAACTGCTAGAGCTAATGGAATCGCAAAGTGAAATAATATAGCCAGAGAAGAGAAGAGGGCCCAGGACAGAACCCTTTGAAATACCTATTGTTAGAGGGTGTGAACTAGACTGGGATCCAGCAAAGAAGCCTGAGAAAAAATAGTCAAGTAGGCAGTAGGAAAACCAGGAGAGAGTTGTGTCCTGAAAACCTAGAGGGAAAAGAGTAGCAAGGAAGACAAGTTTTAAAGAGGTAGAAGAGAATGAGGTTGAGAAAAGACCACTGAATGTGGCAACTAAGAAGTCACAAGTAACTTTGGAGAGAGCAGTTTTGGTGGAACCATAAGGCTGAAAGTTAGATTATGAGGGTTAAGAAGAGAGGAAAGAAAGTAAAGCACCTATTGCATTGTTTCAAGGAGTTAAGTCACAAAAAGTAGAAGAAATATAGGACAATAGTGGAGATACAAAGAATCAACTAAGGATTTTTCAGAAGAGGAGAGACATGAACATGTTTTCAGGCAAAAGGCATGAGCTAGTAAACAGAGACTGAAGAAGATGAGGAAAGAGGGAAGAGGAAGCTCACAGTGAATTCAATTTTTTTAATTCAACATTTAATTTTTTATTAACCAAATATGAGGCAAAGTTCTCAGCTGAGAGGGTGGGATGGGGGAAGGGAAGGTCTGAGGAAGGATGAAAAGGTTTGGAAGAGCTCCTAAGGAGAGTGGGGTAGTGAGTTGATAAGGAAGTATAGAAGAATTGCCTCACAACACCAATGACCCAGATGAGGTTGTGTAACATAAATCTGAAGAAGACCCAGTTCACTAGTTATAAATAAATTTAAACATAAATGTGTATGTGATTTTCTCCACTTATGTTCAACTGCATATGTGTAAGATAGTAGATAGCCTGCGGTCTGACAGGGCACAAGTGATCATATAAGGGGCCAGGAACTCAAGAGGAAGGTGTAGAGTTGAATTAGTTCATCAAGGGGTCAAGATGATAAAAAGAGGAGAGAGTGACTAAGTGCAGGGGAGAAATAGCTTGGGAGGAAACTAAAGGAAAGAGGGATTGAAGGTCATTGTGGACAAAGAGTTGGATTTGGTAAGGAAAGGCAGGAGAAGTAGGATGCCAAGGTATCAGGTGGCATATTAGAGGACAATGGTAAGACCATGGGTAAAACCATCTTTATGTGTGGCTGAGGTAGGTGGTGCATGGTAATGAGAACTGAGATGGTTAAGAGTATTTGATGAAGAGTTAATATGTATGTTGAAGTCCCCAATTATGAGAGCAAGAGTTTGAAAAAACTGTGAGTCAGGTACCATAATCAATGAGGAAGGAAAGAGAAAGTGACCTGGAGGACTGTACACAACAGCTAACAGGATTCTAACTAGGTGATAAAATAGGAATAGCATAATCCTCAAAGGAGGAGAGGTTACTGAATGATGGAAGTAGATGGTGAGAACCTAGAAGTGGTAATGCAGAGCATGGAGTATTACAACTCAACCAGTGAGCTGATGGGAATGAGCAAAGATGCAGTCAGTACTCAAAAAGCATGGCTAGGGAGGCTATGTCATCAGGGGTGGCAAAGTATCAGTGATAGCTAGAAAATGGAATGAGTGGAAGAAGAAAAGATTTAGAATGAAGGGAAGTTTGTTGCCTATGGAACAGGCACTCCAAAAGGCACAGTGGAAGGGTTGGGTGGTGTTTGCTTGGGACTTTTGGGAAAGAGGGTTGAGAAAGATGGAAATAAGAAATCAAATGGTAGGGGATGAGGAATGAAGGATGTAGATGATGACCTAAATGGGTAAAGAATCACTGGGATGTGTACATTATGACCAGGTGTGAAAATATTCATCATTGAATGGAAGGCACCATTTCTCTTAAAAGTCATGTTCACCATAGATTTTCCTCTTTCCTTTCCCTCAAGAGACAGATGCAGTAGGAGATGGAAGGCCTAAGGTCAAAAGTAAGGTTGCTCCTCCTGCACCAGACATCAAGCAAGCAAGAGGCAGAAGTTGCTTTGGGCTGGTGCAAGTGGAAGCAGAACTCCTGGCTTCTAGTAGCCTTTCTTCAGGGGACATGGGCAGCAGGAGGTGGAAGGCATGTGATTATACTCAAAGGAAGTTCTCAAGGTCTTGCTCCTCTTCTTCAAGTCTGGTGATCAGGCAGGCCCAGAAGGAGGTAGAAGTCTTGTTTGCAGAAGTAGCACTAATGCTTACTGAAGTTGATCTGATCTCTGACTGCTGTCCTTCAGGGGACATATGCAGCAGAACATGAAAGATGAATGGTCTCAGAAAGGTCTTACTTATCCTCTTCCAGGCACACAGAGCAGAGAGTGCAAAGGGATAAAGAAATGAAGTGTTGTGTGAGGTGCAAGAAAGTCAGTTTAACTGCAAAAGATGTTGAGGGGAACAATATGTAATAAAACTAGAAAAGGGAAGAAGGGACCAAGTTGTATGGTTTTAAATTGAGACAGAGAGTGCGGGCGGGGGGAGAATAGAGAGAAAAAGAAGAGAGGAAATGAGAGGGATCAAAGATGGAGGCTTCAGAGCTATCCCAATTTAGGAGAGAGAACTATCAGAAAAGGAAGCAGAGTATTCATAAGAGGAAGAAAACCAGGATAGAATAGAATAATGGAATTCAAAGGGACAAAGACTATTAGGAAGGAAAATGAAAGCAAGTCATCAAGCATTTAAATGCAGGTAATTCATCAAGCATCCAATAAGCATCTATTATGTACCAGGCCCTAGGTTAAGCCCTAGGAGATACAAAGAAATGGGAAAACAACTGCCCTCAAGGAGCTCACAATCTAAGGTGGGAGTCATCACAGTAATAACTATGCAGAAACAAGATACGTACAGAATGAACTGGAGATAATCAGAAGGCACCAGCATCAAGAAAGACTTAGGAAAGGCTTTTTTCAGATGATGAAATTTTAGAAGACACTTGAAGGAAGTCAGAAAAGTTATGAGGTGGAATCAAGGAGAGGGTTACAATCAAGGGGGACAATCAATGAAAATGCAGAGTGGTGAGACACAGTATCTTGTGCAAAGGAACCACAAGGGAAGGGGGTCAGTGTCACTGGAACATAAAGTATGAAGAGGGGAGTAAGATGTATGAAGACTGGAAAAGTATAAAAGGAATCAAGTTACAAAGAGTTTTAAAAGTCAAAAGAAAAATAAAGATTTTATATTTGATATTAGACTTACGGAGAAGCTGCTAGAATTAACAAAAAGGAAGGTGGTAGAAGATGACAACATCTGACCAGGACTTTGGGAAGATGATTTTTATTGTTGAATGGAAGATAGACTAGAATAGGAAAGAACTTGAAGTAGGGAGATCAATCAGTAATCTATTGTGATAGTCCAGGCATAAGCCCAGTTGAGAACTGCTTTGACAATCTGAGGACACCTACTCTTCTCAGAATAAAACATAAAAAAAAAAAATACATAGTATTTAAAAAGAAAACCAATTATATTAAACCATAGTTATAAATAAAAATAAAATTATCAAAACTTTTTTTTTAATAGCTTAGCTCACAAATCCTGGGTAAGAATCTCTGGGCTAAGTGATTGCTAAATATCTGTTCCAACTTTAAATCTCTGATCTCTTAGAAGAATTGAAAAGAGGTTATTAGCTTTAGCAGCTAAGAACAATAAGAATGCATTGACTAAGAAGACATTAAAATATGACTGTGAAATAGTATAAGGTGCGATGGTTGTCACCAGTCTGGTTTCTTTTCACATGCATTCAATTTTATTTGCTGATTTGATTGTTTTAGTCACTGAGTGTACTGTTTTCTGGTTCTGCTAACTTCACTTTTCTTCAGTCCATGTAAGTCTTCTCATGCTACTCTGTAGTCATCATTTTTTATAATGCAACAATAATTGTTACTTTCATGGACCACAAACTGGTTTAGTCAACTGATCAGGAACTACTTTGTTTCCAGTCCTTTTCAACTACAAAAAAAGTACTGCTATAAATACTTGCATGTTAATGGCCTCTTTGTGTTTTTGTCATTGACCTCCTTGGTCAAAATATATTTTTTATATAAGATAGCATATAAACTGGAAAAAAATTTTTTTCATGAGTTTAACTAATTTTAGTTGCTTTAACAACATAATACTATGTGCTACCCAAATCAGTCTGCATATAAATGTATATTCCATGGCAAGTTTTTTGTTTGTTAGTTTTTAAGTGGTGGCAAGGAAAGTGTAATAGTGCTCCAGTTTCCTAAATTAAATCTCCACCCCTTTAAACTAACTGCATTAAAAAGTAAATTCTTTGTAAGTTTATTATTGCCTGTTTCTACATACTATACAACAATTCTAATGAAGAATAGCTTGCAGTCAGTTCTCAATATAACTAAATAATTGCATAAGAAGGGGAAGTACTAATTACATAGATTTCAATTTAATTTATTTAGGTTTTATTTTATGGGGGCTATGACACTACTGAGTAAAACAGAGGAGTTGACCTAGTCAAATCCATGAAGGTCATTTTAGAAGTAATGTGATGAATTGATTGAGGGGAGAAAAATTAGAGTCAAGGAGACCACTTACAAGATAATAGACTTACATCTATTATAACTGTCCAATTATAATTTCATTCCTTAAAGCAGGGCTAAAATAAAAATGCTGCAGAAACTAGTATATTTTAAAAGGAAAAGAAAACAAAAGTAGAAAATTAAATAGGAATGTAAATACTTAGTTAAGGCTTAGACAAGGATAATGATAATGTCTTCTGTAATTTCTTTTCCCAATCACGATACTTAAAAGTTTCAAACTCAATTCATCTATGAAATCAAATAGTGGCATTGATACAAACTGTATTTTTGAAATGCTTCAGTATATAAAGCAGATTGCCTCATTTATCTCTTCATTCACCATGGTGTCTAGCAGAGTGCCTTCTTGTGAATAGAAAAGGCTTAATAAATATCAGATGAATTGAATGTGACTTTTAATTTGATTAGTGATATTTTGCAAAGTGGGGGGATGCAGCAAGGCAATTTTACACTGAGTTGTATGTATGCATCTTAATTTCCTCTAAATGTACAGCTAAAAATTGTCAGTAGGTAATCTAATGTAAAATGCAAATGGAGAAGAATGCTGAAAGAAACCACAAGAATGAAACAAGTAGCACTACTTCTGAAGTCTTTTTAGTTCAAATTCAAAGTAATAGTTTTGTCATGCAAACCTTTTAAAGTGCTATGCATCAGCTACATATTTTACAGAAACTTCTTATTTGAGCTTCATACTAATCCTGTGAGTTAAATTAAGTGACCTGCCCATTCTTACATTAGCATTACACTTCTTGACTCTCATTTCAGAACTCTTTCTGTTACATTGCACTGCCTCATCTACACTCACCTACCTATACACATACACATTCACACACTCTCTCCCCCTCTCCTATTCTCAGTTGAATTTCTAGCACTTAGCTAAAAATACTTACAAGTGACAACTGTGAAAACCTTCCCCCAAAAGTTAAGAAAATGTATTCATTCAATTGAATTCTTCCTTAAATCTAAATGATCTTATCACACCAAAACTGATTATAGATAGGATATCTTAAGTGTAGAGAGAAAACAAAAAATATAAAACCTATCAAATGGGCATCACATGTCAGGACAAAATGAGTATAATGCTATCAACACATCCAATATAACAGTTTTCTCAAGGAGCCAATGACCAATTGGAAATCAGTAATGAAAAGGTGACAGCAAACTAGTAATAGTCTCCTTGGTTTTCACATTCCATTCTATATCAAAGAAAATCATGCACTTATAATCAGACTGGCCTGATTCAGGTTTATCTTACAACACATGCCATCTATCTTTTCCTATGGAAAAAAATTAAACAGTAGAAGAATATTAATACTCTAGTAGAATTTACCTAATTATGATAAATTGTGCTTCTGTGGACAAATCCAAAGCCCAATCATTGTTTTTACTAAAAACATTTCAAAAGGACTTACAAACATTTGGAACATATCCTAGTTTTAAGTCAAAGACTGTATGTACCTTGTGATTTTTTCAGTTTGCTATTATTAATTCTTATAACTGATACTCAAAACACTTCCATCTACCCCTCTGCTTATACTCTGGCTCTACTCAGGCAATGTCACAAATGGAATGGGAATGGCAATAAGGCAAAGGAAAAGAGGAGAGTAAATTACTGAGGATAGGAATTTCTAAATAGTTAACTTAAGGATGGATCTAGCTCTAGCAGGAAGAATCAAAAATACTTTTAAAAAATATTCTTTTCCTCAGCTAACCTTGTTCAGTCCTAAACTCAGGAAATAACTCAGATATATTCTTAAGGAACATGAAGGATTATCAATTTCCTTTCTTTGCACAAGCAAAAGAAATTATCTATAATGGTAGACTGATATTTTTACCTGTACATACGATGAAAAGAGACCTGCTGGAAGTCTAAATCATGATCTGTAGGGACCCAGCTCATAGGATTAGAGTTGGAAGGGAGCTTAGGGGTCATCTTGTTCAACCCCCTCATTTTCCAAATGATGCTGGATTAGATAATTAGGTGATCTCTAAAAGCACTGTTTCAGTTCTACGATTCTATGAATTTATGTTACTGAATGGCAGCATAAGTTAGGTTGCATACCATACTCACCAGGGCATCATCACTTGTAAATTATAGCTGTGACTTATTAAGTCAAGTACTGGGATCCTTTAAAAATTAAAATTTTTTATGAAATGCTTTAGTGACATATAAGTGAAAGTAATTTTAGAAAAAAAATAAAATGATTATGCATCCTCTTCAACTTTATAGTCTCTTGTACACACTTCACTCACATATCAACCTATTCACCTTCTCACCTATACTACTGCAAAAGCCTTCTGGTGCTATGCTGGAAGTCTCTCTCCAATCCAATCTACCTTCCATTAAGCTTCCAGAAGGATTTTCCTAAAGTATGTTATCTCTGTACTCAAATTTCAATGGCTATCTCCAGGATCAAATATGAAGTCCTCTGGCATTTAAAGTCTTTACAACCTGGCACATGCCTATCTTTCCAGACTTTTTATGCTTTATACTCCTCTATGAGCCAGCTTAAATTGGTGTACTTACTGTTCTTAACACAAAATGCTCCACATCTTCTGCAATGGCTATCTCTCATGCTTTAAACACACTCTCTCTTCACCTCTATCTCTTGGATTCTCTAGCTTCCTTCAAGTCAGCCCAAATTCCACCTTCTGCAAGAGACCATCACTTCCTATTTACTATGCATATATATGTATATATATATATGTATATACATACATATATGTATATATATGCAAGTATTTATCTATTTACATGTTATCCATCCCATTAAAAGAGAAATTATGTGAGCAGTATTTTTTTTTTGCCTCTTTTAGCACAGCGTCTGAAACAGTAATTGCTTAATAAATAATTATTTGCTGGTTCAAGGGCCACTTGTTATATCTGTAGTTAGATCTATGGGCTAAAGGTTAAAGTTCTTACAACTTTCTTGGGCAAAATTTTGGGTGTGAAGAGAACGGATGCTAAGAATTTACAATGTTCCTGAAATATGAAGGTTGTTGTGAAGATTTCAATCACTTGTTTGAGGTCACTAGTAAGGATCCAACCCAGAACTGTATTTAATAGTATGACACAACCCCTCAACATTAGTGTCAAGCTCCTATAGCTTAGAGCGTTTCCTTATAGATAAAATGGGAAGCTAAAGCGGTTCAAATGGGAATTTACTGACTACAAGATATATGCCACTTGCAAATATACAACTAATCATTCACACTTCAAAACAAACACAACTGGAGTCTTTTTAAAAAGTATACAATACAGGTAACATAAAAAGTCAAGCTACCTCATTACCATGACAGCAGTGCTGCCCAAGACAGAAGTATTTCTTACTAAGCATCTATATGGTAGGAACTATGGACAATACTAAACATAGGCTTTCTTTCCAAAGAGCAGAACATTTAGAGGCATCCTATTTTGTAACACCACAGATTGTTCTCGTAAACTGATGAAATTATCAACACCGAAACCATCTGCAGAGTAATGTCAAGTATTCTAATAGGAAGCACTGGTACAACCTGCTCACCTCAATCAGGCACACCCCAAGGAGAGAAAAAATTCCGACAACAAAAAAACACCAAAACAACAACCAAAAACCTTCCAACACATTTTGTCCATTTTTATCTCTACACTACCACCTCGGAATAAACAAGTCCAATTATCACTGCTTTTTCAGTTAAGCTCCAATCAAGACTTTGTTATCTACTATGTGACATCAGGGCTTACCCCTTGGGCTTCAATTTCCTCACTGGGAAAATGAGAGGGTTCTAAATTTGTGCTTCATGAATTTTTGAAACATTATCTTGACAAGTGCATTTAAATATAATTGGTTTATTTTGCATCCCTATGTATTTTATTTTTTAATGCGCTGAAATACAAGATCCTGGAAAGGGGTCCACAAGGCTTTATCGTATTAGACTGCCAAAAGGGTCCATAGGCTTTATTTCCGTGTCAAAGGGGTTCAATGGCTTCATCAGGTTTCCAAAGGGGTTCATAGGCTTAGGGGTCCATAGACTCGCAAGGAGACCATGACACTCAAAAAAGGTTAGGAAGCCCTGAACTACGTGAACTCCGAGGTCCCTTCCAATTCTTAAATCCAAGGATTGTGCTGAGCAACACAAACCCAACACACCCACTCCTCCTCGGGTGACTGTCCAAGCAAGGCGTGAGATTAAAGACACGGGGGGGAGGGGGTGACGGGGAGGAATCCTTGAAGAAAAGCGCCCCAAAAAGAGAGCTCGAGCTGTTTTCTGGGGCCCCCGGCAGGCCCCCAGGGAAAAGTTGGGAAGAGAGACAGTGATACCCCTTAGTGGCACCCACCTGCCAAATACTCGGCTTCAAACCTCCTCCGGGTCTCGCTGACCAGCTTGGATTTCTCCTGAGACGGAACCTGGGGAAGGACACACGAGCCCACGCTGAGACGGGCGGATGCCTCCCGGGCCCCCTTCCCCCGGGTCTACCCGCGCCCGGATTCTCCTGCCCACCCCCATCCCCTTCCCAGAGGAGCCTCTTAGGCCTCGGGAGGCACTTGAGGCCCAGCCGGCTCCGCCGGCTGCTCACCTGGGCCATGGTCCCTGCTACTGCCGCCGCCGCCGCTCAATCTCACATCTCCAGCCCACGGTCCGCCCAGGCCAAACAGGAGATGGGCGACAGCCGGGAGGGAGCCGCGGGGCGGGGAGGTCTCGTGACAAAGCACGGAGGTGGGAGGGAAAGGGAGGAGGCTCCTGACGAGCTGTCCAATCCACGACCGCCGCCTCGGGTCTGGGGGCGGGACCAGAACGCGTTTCCTTCAATCCCGGCCCTCTCGTGTCCCCCCTCCAGAAACCAAGACCCACCCCGAATGGAGTCCCCGCCCCGTCCCCGCCCCCTGACCCGCCCCTCGGCTTTGGCCACGCCCTCCCCTCCAGGCACTGGACGATTTCGGTTTTGTAGTCAAACTCTCCATCCTCCTCCGCCCTTCCCTCCTCCCCGCTGAGCTCCACCCAGTACCCTCGGCTTCGTTTCCGGGTTAGGAGGCCTCCCTTCCCCCCCTCCTTCCCAGGATGCTTTGTGGGCGCGGGACTTTTCGGAGTGGGAGGCAGCGGCTGGAAGAGAGAGAGCTGGGAGGTAGGTGCTGTGGAGGAAGGGAGGATGAAAACTTCCTGGTGGACCGAGTGTGGGGGGAGAAGGCGCCTCAGTGGGAGGGGAAGGCCGGGGCCTCCCCTCCGCACACCTCCCTCTCCCGCAGTCCTGGAACCCCCGCTGTGCACCCGTTGTCCGGAGTGGTAGTGGGCGTCAGCCTTGTGCAAGCCTTATCTCCGTTAGTGAGCCCTTGGGCGGACGGCGGGAGCTCGTCCACCCTCTCACTCGTGCTGCCTCGTGAACGGGAAACCTGAGCCCAGGCCCCGGAACCGAGATGCCCACGAACCCAGGGGGCCGGGCGTGGTGCTGCCTTATCTGTCAGATGTCCCCTCACCGCGTTCCTGGGAGGAAAGTATGCGTTTGTGAGGTGCCCGCTGTGTGCCACCCATCAGATACGGCTGGCCCCAAAGTCTTCGTGCGGTTTTAAGGTTTAATTACTTGAAACTTAAATATTTATATTTTAAAAGGTAATTAAAATGTTAGAATTTTAAAAATAGTAAAACTTGATAGTCTTCATAACAAAACCAGTAAGACTGGGATACCCTGTATGTTTATATGTATGTATTTTATATCATTTATATATCTATATTACGTCTTTATGCATGCATCTACATGTAGAAATGCATGTGCATGTGTGTATATATAGGTATGTAGGTATATACATATATACACACATAGATGGATATATAGAATATAGGAACCATAAATCCCTCTCTCATCTTCATGGGCCTCCCTCCACCCTCTCCCCAGCTCTTTTTCATTCATTCAAAGAAGGGATTACTAATAATACTAGGCAATGCCTATTTCAACAGTCATGAAAGGTCTACTCTGGAAAAGAATGTGCAAGGCAGCTGGGTGTGGGGCAGTAGATAAGAGTGCTGGACCTGGAGTCAGAAAAACTTGGGTTCATATCCAGGCATCAGACATTTGTTAGCTGTGTCTTCTTGGGCAAGTCACTTTACCCTCTGTCTGCTTAGTTTTCTCTTCTAGAAAATGGGTGCAATAAAGGCACTACTTGCTTTGTAAACTTCGAAGTGCTACATAAATGTTAGTTATACATTGTTGTTTTGGTTATTTCCCTCCTGAAACCTATGATGCCATCTATGTAGGGAATCGTAAGGGAGGATCTTCCCCCTTCTTAAATACAGATTAGCTACCCTTTCTTCTGCAATTTATGGTATTGAGATTTTTCTGGGGAACTAAGGATTGTAACTTGCCCAGAATAATGGGACTTGAACTCAGAAGTGGGCCCTCTCTCCCACTGTTTGCCTGTCTCCTGGGCACAGTGAATACAAAGATACAATATGATACCTTGATGCCCACAGGGAAGGGTTATAACCTGTTAAACATAAAATAATTAGTCTGATGAGGGGAGAATATTTTTACTTGGAACACCATGTAAGGCTTCACAGAGGAACTAATAATAATGATTACAGTAGTTTGTATTGCTTACATTTTTTTCTAAGGCATCATGGTTAGTGGATAGAAAGTGGGTCTTTGGAGTTAGGAAGACTGGGGTTCAACTCAATCTTTGACATGCAGTCTGTGGTGTAACCTTGGGCAAGTCACACACTCTCCCCCCCTTCTCTAACTTCCTATTACTTTATAATATTCCTTTCTCCTTTCATTCCTCTAGCTAGATGCTAAGGTCTCTCCCTCACCACATTGTATACTCCTGGAGGGAATCCTGAGTCCTCTTTTTATTTTCACTCCTAATAGTATTCGTCTAGACCCCTCTAGCATTGCCTCCTCCATTGTCAAGTAGACATGGCTGCTCATACACCTTGAATGAACCGAAAATCATCCACTACGTTTCTTCTACTAAGATAGTAGATCCCTATGCCTTCCCATCTCCCCTGTTCTGTTATGCTTTCTAGATCTCTAGCAAGGGCATATGACCTGTCAGTGAAAGGGGAAAGGGTCTCTCCTGGTAACTTTAGGCTCAGATACAAGTCTGTCCTGTTATAGTGTAAATAAAAACTTGATCTCTGTTGGCTTATTATTTTTAATAAGGTAGAGATGGTGGCTGCCTTTAGGGGTTAATAAGGTAGAGCTGATGGCTGTTTCTTGGGGAATGCCAAATATTGGGATTACCTGATTCTACCTGGGTGGAGTTAAACCAGAAAACTGGATCATCCCCCGGCAGCAACCTTCATCTCATAAGAAAATCTCTGACACAAAGATTATATTAATTATAATCATACTTAAATAGCGTTACAGACATATATAACACAGATCAGAGTGTATAAAATGCTGTTTTCTGCATTGAAAGCATTAAGTGCCTACTGTGTCTTAGACAGCAGCCTTCAAATACAAAGAAAGGAAAAAAAACATGGAGGCCTGGCCCAAAAGTCTTAGTGCAGTTTTAAGTATTAATTGCTTGAAACTTAAATATTTATATTTTAAAATGTAAATAGAATGTTAATGTTTAAAAATATTAAAGCTTAATAGTTTTCACAACAGAACCAGTAAAACTTTCAGGAAACAGCAGCTAATGCATATCAGATCTTCATTCAGAATGTACAATAGGACATTCAATACAAGATGTTATCAATTTATTCATTTCAACAAATATGTATTGTTTATTTAATATAAAGTTAGTTTAATATAAAGTTAGGCTAGAGATAATTTTCTCTCCTCAGTGAAATTATATTTTCGTTAATGTATTTTTCAGTATCCTGTGTTTTATTTTAAAGAAAAATGGAACAACCTTTCAAACAGTTTGCTACTTTTTAAAAAGTAGAGTAGCCTTTGAAGCAGGAAGACTTGGATTCTAGTTCAGCTTCCCACACATATTGCCTGTGAGTCCTGGGCAAATTACTTAACCTTTCAGAAACCCCTTTCAGTACCTCAGGGAACTTTCTAGTGCTGACATTCATGTAACAGTTGCTTAACTACTTTGATAGCGGCAGTTTCAGAATCAGGAGTTCTGTAAACTAATGAAATCCCAATCAGGACAGTAGTAACAAGAACAGTAATACATGAATCTTCTCCCGGCAAGTTACATTTGTTATGAGATACAAAGGCATCCCAAAATCAAAGCTGAATAGGAAGAGCACCTATAAAGCAATCCCCACTTTATGCAATGCCAGTCAGTGTTTTTTTTTAACTGTAAAATATACCATAACAGATTTGGAAGGTATCTTAGCAGAAATCCATATAGGATTAATGAAACAAGAAACTCATTACTCTGATGAATTTATAGAGAGATGAGTATTTCCTTGCTAAAAAAGAAGAGGATAAATAGACATTTTTAGTATACAAGATAACTAAGTCATCTATTTGGAATATGTGTATATCATTTCACTAAACCATGCATTACGTTTGGTAACAGGTATTCCTTGAATTTGTTGAATGTAACTAAAAATGGCTTATCTCAGAAGGGAGTTTATGAAATAACCAAAATCTAAGAATGGAATCAAAAATCTTTCATGGGCAATATCCACATGAACTCAGATGATGTGTTGACAAAAGAAGCATTGAACAATGGCTGAATCATGTGGATTTTTTTGTGCAGATAGAAGGATTTAGTATGACAATTTAGGACCAGGTTATTGCCACCATAAATTAGAGAAGGACTCTCCTTAAGAAGGCTGAATTTACTAATCAATGTAGACTATCCAGTGAGATGGCCGAAACTTTGCTGCAGCTTGTGAAAGTTTAGCACCTACTGTATATGACTCATTGGTTGCAGAACATAGAATTTTGAGCTGGAAAGGACTCAGAGATCATCCACCCCTAACTCCCACGTTTTACAGATGAGGAAACAGATCTAATGAAGTTGTAGGATACTCCCAGTGTCCCAGTGGGTAGTAATTAAGTAGCAGAACCAAAATTTGAACTCTCATTCTCTGACTCCAAATCCATTTCTTTTCCTACCACTCATGCCACTCCCCACCTATGTATACTTATTTTCCAAAGATTCACTTTTATTAGATCATTTATAGTAAGCTGTTAAAGCTAAGTCATTTCCACAATCTCAGCCTGTGAAACTATGGGTTATTCACCTGTCTTCCGTCATTTTTATACATTGATACTGTCTTCTCCCAATCTTTGTAGTAATTTTTAATAGGTATCATTTCCATTTCATACTTGGGGATACTGAGGCCGTAGATCAAGATCACATAACTAATATGTGAAAAAACTAGGACATAAACCCAAGTCCTCTGACTCTTATCCAGTGCTTTTAACTCCAAACTTCATTTCTTGTGTCAAAGTAAATTCATTATCATGTGAAAGAAAAGCCCAGATATAGTACCAAGCATCACTAAATCCTTCTGGAAGGATGATATCAAAAAACATGGAATAAACAAGGTGGATAATTAACTTCCAATTTATTATATTTAGAGTAATACCTGTTACTTTTTAAATTTTGAATATTTTCTCCAATTACATGTAAAAGCAATTTTTAACATTCATTTTTTAAAAATTTTGAGTTCCAAATTCTCTCCCTCCCTTCATCCTCTCCCCACTCTTGAGAGAGTAAACAATTTGATATAGGTTATACATTTGCAGTCATGCAAAACATGCTTCCATATTAGCCATGTTGTGAAAGAAAACACATTGTCCCCCAAAAAAGAACAGTAAAAGTTTAAAAAATGAAAAATAGTGTGCTTTGATCTGTATTCAGACTCCATCAGTTCTTTCTCTGGGGGTGGATAACATTGTTCATCATGAGTTCCTTGGAATTTTCTGGCATCATTGTATTGCTATGGAATAAGTTATTCACAGTTGCTCTTTATACAATATTTTTCTTACTATATACAGTATTCTCCTGGTTCTCACTTTACTTTGCATTGGTTTATGTAAATCTGTTCAGTTTTTCTGAAATCATCCTGCTGGTCATTTCTTATAGCACAATAGTAAATCATACACCACAACTTGTTCAACCATTCCCCAATTGATGGACATCCCCTCTTCTAATTCTTTGCCACCACCAAAAGGGCTGTTATAAATATTTTTGTACAAATAGATTCTTTTCTCTTTTTAAAAAAAATTTCTTTAGAGTACAGACCTAGTAGTGGTGTTACTGGATCAAAGGTTATGTACAGTTTTATAGCCCTTTTAGGCTTAGTTCCAAATTATTCTCTAAATCCAAAATAGAATGGTTGGATCAATTCATAACTCCAGCTACAGTTCATTAGTATCCCAGTTTTCCCACATCCCCCTCCCACATTTATCATTTTCATTTTCTGTCATATTAGCCAATCTTATAGTGGTAAAGTGGTGCCCCAGAGTAGTTTTAGTTTGCATTTTTCTAATCAGTAGTGATTTAGAACATTTTTTTTGATATGACTATAGACAGCTGTGATTTCTTTTGAAAACTGCCTGTTCATATTCTTTGATCATTGATTATTTAAAGAATGAAGTAAGTGCCTGTTACTTTTTTATAGTATATATCCATTTCTGGTTTCATTTTCACCATATAGAGCCTAATCAGCTAGCACTTGTGGTCATGAAAAACAGGAATAGTCCTGATAATATAATTTCACAGATACTCCCCAACACCCATTTTAACTTCCTCTCAAATGTTTTTGCTATAGAGGTTTAGTTGTGAAGCAAAGATTTTAGATTTTTTTTGTTTTATACCTTCTCTACCCCTCTCACTGATGGAATAGGGAAGAACAAAGAGCCTATTGCAAAGAAAGTCAACCTCAAAATAATAAAGGATTGGGCAGCTAAGTGGTACAGTGAATAGAGCACCAACCATGAGTGAAGAGGACCTGAGTTTAAAGCTGGCCTCAGACGCTTGACACTTACTAGCTGTATGACCTTAGGCAAGTCACTTTAACCTCAATTGCCTCGCCTCCCCCCTCCAAAAATAAAAAAAAAAAAAGTTAAAAAAATAATAAAGGATTGCCCCCAATCTGAGTCTGGCAGCCTCCACATAACTTAGCAGTTCTTTTGAATTGAGATTTGCGTAATGTTCTTGGGTAAGTTATGCTACTTCTGACTCCATGTTTTGATCCATAGATTTAATAATATCACCTACTTAATGGGTTCTAATTTTGAGAAATTTTTGTAAAGCACTTGATCTTCAAACTAGTGTTGCAGAAGGATAGCATTTTTAGTCTCAACTTTATACATTACAAAAATGTTGAAATAGTGAATGTATTATAAACAGAAAACTTTATGTGTTTGCTTTTATAAACAAATTAATGTACTATAATTGTCATCTAACTTTTGTAATATTCAAAATTCAGATGATTGAATTTGTCATTAGAATGAGAATTCTGTGATTATTTGGAATCTTTTGTGTTAAGCTTTTCAAATATGGGGGGAAAATTAAAACTTTATAATTTATTTTATCAGTAGTTTGTGCCTTTGAGAACTGCTTTATTCAGATATAGGAAACCTTTGAAAATGCCTGTTAAGTAGGTGCTATGTGTGTAGCAAGCCTGTGGCAGATGTCTTATTTAAAACTAATGGTTAGATGTTGTGGGGTTCCCTCCCTCAGAGGTTTTTTTTTTTTCAGTTGTTTGTCACTCTGCTAACATTTTGTTCAAGTTCTTTGAAGGAACCAATTATAAAACTAATGTCTCCCCTCTAATTTGATAGTAATAAATAATAATGAATTCACCTAGAATTCATTTCTAGAATAGGAAGAAGAAACATTGAGCCTAGTTTTCTTATTATATCTTTTGAAAAGTTAAAAACATACCCTCCAAGGCCATGTAGGGAAAGAAAATACTCTTTACTCCAGAATACTTTGTTGAATCACAGATTGAGGGTGATGGGGGCAGGGACAGAGTGGGGAGGGTGGGGACATTGCTCTAGTGATACTGATCGGAGCCTATCCACACCTGCCTGTATTGTGCGACTTGTGTGACTTGTGGCCTCCCATAAATCCTTTGCAAGGATCCTTCCTCCAGATCTGTCAGCATTTTGTGGATACCAGTAACTTGATCATCATCTCTTACCACCTAGCTACTCCACCTGGTTTTGTTTTTTTAGTCATACTTTTTTTCCCATAACATCCTTTGCACCTTTTCTACTTTGTCGTTCCTTTTTAGCTGTAGTTGACTCATGCCCACCATATAGTGTTCTGTGCCATAAAACCACACAACATAATGGGAAGAATCCTGGCATGAAAGAGATGGGCCTTTGCTTCAGAAAGTTGCCAAAAGGCATCTCAGTCAGCTATCCCCTACCTGTTAAATTCTGGGCTCAGCTCATCTTCCATATACAGGCTCTGTAATTCTTTCTCACACCTACTTCACTTCACCCTTTTCCCTTTGTGTGTGTATGTAATAAAATTTTCGTCCTACATAAACTTGCCAAAGGCTTTATCTCCACAGCATTATCGTGCTCCCAGTCCAAGAAATAGAGAGTTAAGAGCCACTGTTGAATACGAATGTATTCCATTTCAGAGTCACATGTTCTTTACAGAATAACAGAGATACTTACAATAGCCCTTGTAGCAAAAGCACTGGAAATATATGTAGGCCTTTTTATTTTTTAGAATATTGAGCACTAAAGAATATGTAGTAAAAGGGAAAATGCTCCACCAAATGAACTCCTAGATCACTTCAGAGTACTTTGCAGTGCTTTTTATTTTTTTCCTCCCAGAAATCCCAAGTGACTGTGGCACATTTGAAATATAGACATGTGTCATGCCTACAGGTGTTTATAGGATTAGAATATTTTATGTTCTCCTTTGAAAAATAAATTTTAAGTTGGTTATATTATAAATTATATTATATTTTATTATATAACATTATAATTAAATTACATTATAAATAATAACTACACCTTTGATTTGAATACCATCTTAAGAAACTAAAACTTTCATAAATATTGCCTAGTCACTCTGCTTATGTTGCCTAACAAATAATTGAACCTCATTAATTATCCTAAAGAGTATCAAAATTCCCTTTAAAAAAAACTTTTTAATTTAAAATGATTTTTTCTGTAATATGTTGGGTATATGTGATTCAGTGTCAGGAAATTAAATATTGATTAGGGGTTCATAATTCTAATAACAGTGGAGTGAAAAAAACCCAAAACTAGGTATTAGCAGAATCTGTCACCTTTCCACTAAGTTATTATTTCTGGAAATGACACATCTAGAAAATGAAGACCAATTCCACTTGAGTTTAGAGTTTATCGTTCTTATGTACATTTTTTTTTAAATTTTGGAATGCTGACAAATTTTTACTTACCACAATGAAAGGTACCTTTTTGGAAGGTACCCAACCTTTTGATCTAGTTAGGGAAATTTTACATTTTAAAATTATCGCTGATCCAAATCAGTTAGATCCATACTCAATTTTTTTATTACCTACTCATCACTTCCTTTTGAAAAAATTGAATTTTCTGCCCCATCTATTTTGAAAGTTACCCTAAAACTCAAGTAAGTCTAACAGCAGTTATAGGATGATCATATAAAACAGAAAGAAATATAGATAGTTTTTTCCTGGGGGGAAAAAAAATGGAGATCTCCTGATATTCACAGATAACTTAGTGTGTACTTATTTCCATATACTCATTATATTTCTGTTACATAGGCAATCTCTTTGTCTTAAAAGTGTTTCACTTAAGGGTCATTCTTTGTAACTGATATGTTTCCATTTCGTAGAATGTAGTTTGAGAAAGGTGGACTAAACGTTCAGATACAGAGGTTTTTTTTTTCTCCCATTTCCTAATGGTTAGTTATTAATATCGAAATTTAGAGACATTGTTTTACAACTAAAGCAAGACATTTCATTCACTTAAGTGCCTATAGCTCTACTTTAATTGTTAAAAAACATGTGATTGCCTTTATGTCTCTTATAAGTGATTTGATCAAAAAGCTTTTTTGATGTATGATTAAATCATTAACCTTCACTGATTTTTTTCCCCCTTCTTTGAGTAGAAGTAGTGATAACCCTATTTTAATACTTGTATGTTAAAATTCTTAGGGGTTTACCTAAATTTTAATTCCTTAAGCTTATATATTCATATATTATACCTCTTTTTCTGATTGCTAATTTGCATCCTAATCAAAAAGTTTAAAAAACATGACCAAGAAAGAAACTACATCAACAACTTTATGGTGCTTATCTTTCTGGTAAATGTGGAACATTGCTGTAGGGAGTGTGTAACATTCTTTTTAAAAACAGTCTTTCTAATTAATGTCAACATTTCTTTTTTCTCTCTCTTTTTTTTTTTGAAGATTGGAATCATCCTCTTTGAGGCAGTTTGCACCCTAAAATCAAATACACATAAAGATGTGGTATTGTTGAAAGACAACAGCAGAAGAGCAATGTCATCTCATGAGCAAGAGAAGCTTTTATCTTACAATGGAGAAGTCCTTATTTTTAAGTTGTCACAAGGAGACTTGGCAGAAGAAAGGACTGCAAAAACATCCAAATTACATGCAAGAAGAATGACATTTAATAGAAACACAAGAGCATTTATTCAGAAGTCCACTGGTATATTTAGCATGCATGGAGAACACTCAAGTTTTGAAATGATTTGTTGCAGCTGTGCAGCAGACTTCAGAACAGGAATTAATCTCCCTTGTGTTTTGATAAGAAAAAGCAAAAAGAAAAGTATTTTTAAATATTTTTTATTGTTACTTCACAGTTCTAATGAATTTGAACAGCGAATAAATTTTACATTAGACTATGAGATGAAGGATGACATAAAGATACTTAATGGCCCATCAGTCTTGTGGAGACATTGCCGAACTTTCTTTTATATTTCTTCCCAAAATGACACAATTGTCAGTGCTCCAGTTAAATTTTCTTCCATCAAGTGGGCAGGGGAGATTGAAAATTTTGGTACTGTTTTATTTGGAGTAGGAGAACCTCATTCCACTAAGAGAGAAAGTAGCCAGAGGCCTTCAAAGTCAGATTATGCAGTTTGGGGTACTGAATTTTATGCATATTCTATTGAAAATCAAAAAATATTAAGTGGTACATATTTTTTGCCTCAGGCTTATGGCAGTGTGGTAACTTGTATACATATTTGTGCAACCAAAGTAGTGAATACTGTGTTAAGAATTTCACTACTTGCTCTAACTCAAAAGAATCAGCTTATTTGGTTCCAAGATGGTGTCCCTAAAAATCTATGCCAGCTTCCATTTCGGGATCCCTGTGCATTACAAGTTATGGCTTCAGATAGTGGAGACTTACTCTATGTTGTATCATTTAGGTCCAGTGATGTTTGTGCCATCTGGAAAAAAAGCTTTCAGGTATAATAATTGTTCTCATAAAATGTCAGTTATTTTGCTTATAGGGATTGATTTTTTAAAAAAATATTCCTTCAGTTTATAGAGTATGTCTTAGTGTATTTTCAATGACAGACTTGCCTCCTCAAAAGGAGGACTCAGGCATCAATTTTATCTACTTTGTTATATGACTTTCACACATTTATTTAAATGCTACCTGATCATTTATTTTATTTGCTTTATATACATATTTGTTGTATAGCTCAAAATCCTTTTTAAAAAGGACAACTAGTTAGCGCTGAATTTAGGCTAGTATTTCTAAGTTTTTTATTTATAAGATGGATTTTATTTTATTTTTTATTTATTATTTTATAATTTTATGATAACATACTATATAACATATTTATAATATTATAAATATTTGTTTTATTATTTTTATTTATAAGATGGTAGATTTTTATTTATAAGAAAATATCATATGGATTTACCTATTATAGAAACTATGCTATAAAACCAAAGTAAATCAGATGTCCAGCTTAAAATAAGTGATCAGCTTACATGGAGTTACTTATTTATTTTATTGCCTGAATGTAAGGCAATTTTTATGGAACTTATTGTGCAATCTGTTATTTATGGTGACACTTGGTTAGTGTTAAATATGAAGCATTTTCACTATTTTGCTTAGAAAATAATGGTAAAAATTTATATATTATTTAGTGGTTATCTGCACATCTTTTTTTTTTAACATAAGGCTTGGATATTTACTCAAAATAGTCTCTCTCTTCAGAAGTTAAATGGCTATTGAGAGATATAGAGTGGTAGAACTGTGTGTTTGGGTATCTCCTTCTGCTTTGTACCTAAGTGTGTGGGGCAGCTAGGTGGTGCAGTGGATAGAGCACCAGTGCGGAGTCAGGAGGACCTGAATTCAAATGTCACCTCAAACACTTGACACTCACTAGTTGTGTGACCTTGGGCAAGTCACTTAACCACTATTGCCTCTCCTGGGTCATCTCCAGTCATCCTGATGAATATGTGATCACTGGATTCAGATGGCTCTGGAGGAGAAGTGAGGATGGTGACTTGTACAGCCCTTCCTCTCTCAAAAGAAAGTCAAGTGCAAGTCATGTCATCATTTCTGTGATGGCATGGTCTTTTTCAGCAACGAAGGATGAACACATACTAAAGTGTGTATCAGTTTCCCATATTTCAGTACACTTAATATTTAAGTATTCTTGTGGTGTAGTATTAAACTAGGCATTTTATAAGCAGGTCCCACCCTACAGAAATGATGTCCCCAAAACAATGTAAGATATACACATTCTCCTTTCCCATAAAAAAAGGCAAGATGCAGAGAACATATTAGCTTCTGCACCTTATCATTCATTTAGTTCATGAGAGCAATTTGACACTGATAGAGGCCATGTGGTGCAATGGAAAGAATGCTGAATTTGGAGTTATACAACATGGATTTGATTCCAGGCTCTGCCAATTTTGGAACCTTGAGCAAGCCATTTATGCTCCCTGGCCTCAGTTTCCTTATCTGTAAAATGCGTATTGCATAATTTCCATGGTCTCTTCTGCTTCTAAATTGGATCTTATGAATCTACTCTAATTTGATACTGAAGATCATTAATATGCTAGATCAAGGGTGGGGAACCTATGGCCTCTAGGTCGCATGTGGCCCTCTAGGTCCTCAAGTGCGGTCCTTAGACTGAAACCTGTGAAGTTTGGATTCAGTCGAAGGGCCATAGTTGAGGACCTAGGGGGCCACATATGGTCTTGAGGCCTCAGCTTCCCCACTTCTATGCTAGAGAATCCCAAATATACATTTTTACTTTATCAGTACGTTTTTCTAATGATGATAACAAGCTAAAACTTTTACTGCTTCGAAACTAGCTTTACAAATCACTTCATGATAATAGCAACTGAACCAAATTCATGACTTCTGGAGGTGCCAAAAGTTTTGTTAAAGGTCCTTTTAAGAGCATAAAATACATTAATTGTTTTAATCTACTTTTTAAGCAAACTTGTAAAGAATAAAAAATTTGTTTATTTATTAAATCATGTCTAATTGTATTCATGTGGTATACTTTACATTGCTTTTGGTACATAAAGTAAGTAACTTTATTACCAATGAATGATAAATATTAAATGTTATAAGTAAGAAAGTGATTTCGTTTTTTTAAGTGTGATCTAGGAAACTAAAGTTCTTTATAACCATGCACTACTGCAGAGATAAATGAATAAGAATGCATGTTAAATCCACTGCCCCCTGCAAAGCCATTGTAGTTGCTTATATTTGGTTATTCAAAGTCAGGCTTAATTTTCTATTTTTTTTTAGATGATATCTATCATTTTTATTTTTATATTTGTTGGACTCATAAGTGTCAAGTAATGAAGTAAAGTCACTTAATGTAAATGTCCCTGATTTATCTGGTCCAACCCTCTGCCAGAAGCAGGAATATCCTCTCCAGTATCCCCTGTAGCCTCTTTTTAAAGAACTCTAGGAGTAGTGTCCTCACTATCTCCTCAGGCAGCCTTTTGCGCACTTGTAATAAAGATTTTATTTTCATGTCTGTCTCTCTGAAACTCATTATCCTTAATTTTGTTTGTTGGGACTAAGAAAAACATATATAATGCTTAAATATAATCCTTCTTTATAGCAACCTTTCAAATATTTGAAGACACCTGTTATGCCTTTCTTACTTGCCCTTGCCAAGACTTATCTTCTCCAAGCTAAAAGTCCTTAATTCTTTCAACTAGTTCTCATATGATATGGTTTTGAATCTCCTTACCATCCTGGTTTCCTTTGGATAAACTCTAATATGTCAATGTTTATCATAAAAAGTGAGTTCTAGAAGTATAAAAACTATGTTATATTGATCTTATGGCATCCAGTTATTATGGAATTGTCCCCTCTCTTATTCTGAATATGCCCTGCAGTCCTCTTGGCTTTGGGTGCTGTTAATGCTCTCTAACCATCATCTTTCTTTTACTTTGTCTCACTGAATTCTCCTTGCAGATTGCATCTAAGTGGCAAAAAGTTAAATCAGCTCTAGTAGATGACTTTATCGGCACTGGAACTGAACAACTGTTGCTAGTTTTTAAGGATACATTCAGTACAAATTGTCTGACTTTGTTCAAGTTAACAGATCTTGGTAATGTGAACTATTCAGTAAGTTCTATTTCTTGAAATTTTTAGACTTTTTTATGTACATGTTTTTTCTACTTCCATTTTAAAATGTTGTTAGTTTAATAGTGAGGGGGAAGAAAGCTTAAAAATTTTTAAATGTACTTAAGGCAGATATTATTTAAATTGTGATACACTACAAAAATTAATCTTAGATGAAATAAGAGAACCACTGTGGACACCAAGTAACAACAAAAGTTATTCGTCGACAATGATGTCCTACTGAGTGACTTAATTATATAGGCATTTGTCCTTCTTTGGCTTAGAAATAATTCATCACATTCATAACATTCATTCTTATTGAAAACTGAAGTAATTGTCGTACAGGTTCATGGTTATACATCAAGCTACTAATATTAATCATAGTGCTTGTTTTGTGTTGGCCAGAAGATGGTCAAGAAATTGTAAGATCAGCTTTCAGATTGATCTTATTTATATAATAACATCTAAGATTTTTTTCATTATTTCCTCATCCATAAAATGGGTATAATATTTGGACTACTGGCTTCACAGGATTATGAAAATGAAGGTAATCTATATAAAGTTATCTGTACCAGCAAAATATTTTATATAGTTTATGTTATGTAGTTTTATATAGTTTTTATAATTTCGCTGTATCTTCTTCTTTAGAATGATGCTTCTGATCCTGTGGAGAATGATTTATTTGAAGACAGCGTACAAGAGAATTATTCTCTTACGGTCCAGGCTCTGGAAAGAAGGTTACAGGTCAGTCTATGAGCTTCCTTTTTGCGTGTGTCCCTAGTGTACATGGCGGTATTGGCAAGGGCATGGGATTGGGGAGGAGAAAGATGGCTTGTGATTTCGTGGTTTAAGGGGACTCCCAGTGTGGAAGGCGCCCCTACCAGAAAGATCATGCTTCACCAGCTCCTCAGTGAGCCTGACAATGTTGAATGATCTGCCCATGGAGATACGTCCAGTATGTGTCATAGTCAAGATTCGAACTCAGAACTTACTGACTTTAAAGTAGATCTTCAGAACAAATAAATCATGGTCCTTGGCAAACCACTTTACTTCCCCAACCTTCACTTTCTTCACCTATAAAACAGGGATAATGCTACTTACAGTTAATCTCAATTGTAGTTCTAAAGTTTATTTGATAGCTAAACACTCATTTCTTGAGCAATTCTTAATTCAGTACCTAAAAATTTGAGACCATTTGTAAGAAGATGAACTGGAGCCAATCCACATCTATAAAACATTTTAAAAATTTTATCTGTACATAATTTCTAGTACATTATTAGAGTTCAAAATTCACATTCCATATCTTGGGACTGTTGACCTATGTTATTTTAAGCCATTTTATAATGTATACATACTTAACTTTTGTTTGAAAAGACTGTGAAAATTTGATGTTTTGAAAAAAATAATTGTTTTTCACCTATCTTGATGTTCTCACAGCAGTGTGAGTGATAGAACTTTGATCAAAGTACAGAAGAGTTCTTTTTCATATTTATGTATTATGAATGGATGTTGGTAATTTTTTTCCTTTTAAATAAAAAAGCTTAGTATAAGACTTCATTATAAATCTTGCTTTATCATTTCTGTTTTCCTATGGAAAACCAATTTGTGCCACCTTGGAGAAAAGGCTCCATGAATCTGGTATAGCAAAAAAATTTTGGAATTACAGCTGTTCACTCTTCATTTATTATGTGGGGTCTAAGGGGTCAGGGAATCATTCTCTCCTTGTTATTAAATATTTTAAGTAATTATTTTTTTAGAAGTTATTGAGTATGTTCTTTGTGTAAGAAACTTGTTTGTTTCTTACTAGGTTCCGGGTACTAGGCAGTTCGGGGAATTCCATCGTCATCTTGTGACTTTTTGCAGTACTTGGTGAAGGCCTTCTTCTTGGACTTAGGCCAATTCTTATAGAAT
Source organism: Bettongia penicillata ogilbyi (assembly GCA_023548195.1). Taxonomy (NCBI): domain Eukaryota; kingdom Metazoa; phylum Chordata; class Mammalia; order Diprotodontia; family Potoroidae; genus Bettongia; species Bettongia penicillata. Next base: position 1,717,191 of record JAJHZJ010000737.1, read on the forward strand.
CGCCTCTTACACTCCTCAGCAGGCCTTGCAGGGTTCGCACATAGCCCACGATGCCCACAATGACCATGGAGGGCATCTCCAAGATTGTCACAGTCTCAGCCACTTCCTTCTTGTTGACCTTTGAGCCAGGCCTCTCTCGAACAATATGGGTCATGTCAGCCTTGTAGCCCAGAAGGGTGGTCAGGTAGATGGGCTTGGAGAGGTCATCTCTGGGGAAGCTCTTCACCTTCCCCTGGTGCCTGCTGTTTCTCTTTCGAGGCAGGAAGCCCAGAGACCCATGCCTGGGAGTGAAGAACTTCCTGTGGGACATGCTGCTGCTGGTGTATCTGCAGCTGCCACTGAGGCGAGCTTGGAGCAGTGTAGGGAATCCAATAAGACCTTAGTCTTCTAGTTTTATCCTCAGTTCTTATTCTCTGGGTCAAGGGTTCTTAACTTTTTTGGGCAATCAGGTGAAACTTATGGATCTGTACATGGAATAGTGGTTTTAAATGGATAAACAATTGCACAGACTAAATGAATTGTATTAGAAGTTCACAGATAACCAAGTTAAGAGCTCCTGCTCTAGATATCTGTAGTCTAACAAAAGAAATAAGATGTATGCAACAATTTAATGCATGAAGTAGAATGTGTGTGAAAAGTGTTTGGAATGTCAGGAGTAAAGGGGAGATTAGGGAAAGCTTTGCAGAAGAGATTTTTTATCTGGGTCCTGAACTAGGATTTTAACAGTGACTTTTTGGGAAAAATCACTAATAGCATAGAAAAGAGATAAACTGTGGGATATTGATAAGCAATTCAGTTTGACTGAAGCAGAAGGTCTTGGAATGATGTTGATGATGGAAAATAAGGTTGGAACAATAAACTAGACAGATCATGGAAGTCTTTGAATGTCAGGCTAAGAGATTTGTACTTTGTTATAGACAATGGGGAACTATTTAATGGTTTGGAGCAGGATAGTGATATGATTAAGGCTGTAACTTAGGAAAATTAACCAATAGTCTGTAAGGTGGATTGAAATGGGGAAAGACAAGAAGTAGACTGATTAGTTGGGGAACTATTGCAGGTAACCAGATGAAAAATAATGAAAGCCTGAAATAGGGTGGTGATGGAAGTAGAAGAAAGGCGACAGATGCCAGGAGATTTTGTTGTTTAGTATGGACAGTGGTTGTAAATTGTTTGAATCCCACCATGCATCTTCTGCATGACCTTGAGCCTCTTCCAGGAAAAGGAGAGTTGCCATACCATTGTGCTAGTCTCTTGACACTGTAATGCAAGTGCCATTCCATCATGCCACATCTCTTCTGTGTCCAACCTTTTGTTTGAAGAGAAGAAACACCATTCTGTTAAGCAGCAGACTCCTCCCTTTGAGAAGAGGAGGAACACCATTACATCTAGTTGCCAGCCTAGTGCCCTGCTTTCCTGTTTGAGGGAGGGATAGTAATACCATTCCCTCAACTCCAAGTTCTTGCCCCTTTGATTGAATTGCCTAAGGCCCTAAGAGGACTCTACCTTGAGGCCAAAGTCTATGGACATGCCAAATCTTTCTAAAATCTTCCCAAAATTAACAAATTCCTCCTGGTCATACCCTGCTATCCCCCGAACTCCCCTTGGTTGCTCAAACCCCTTTCCCTGTCCCTCATTGTTTAATTCCTAATTTCCATTGCCTTCACCACCACCACCCTTCTCAATGTCCCACCCCTTCCACTATGTCCTCTGGAATGCCAACTCCATGGGCAACAAACTTTCATCTTAAATCTCTTCCCTTCCCACTTCCATTTTCTAAGTCTCACTGACACCTGGCTTCCTCCAATGACCCAGTCTCCCTGGCTGTACTTCAAGGCACTTGCTGCACTTTTATTCAATACCCCCAACTCACTGGTTGAGGTAAGGGAGTTGGAATATTCCTTCTTCCTCTTTCCCAGTTTCCCCTTTTACCCTCACAGTAACCTCTTCTCCTGTGAGATTCATTCAGTCTATATCATCAAATCAAAATTCTGGTAGCTACTGTTTACTGACTTCCAGGATACTCCCTTTCTTTCCTCAGTGAGTTCTGATAATCTTTATCTCCTCCAACTTCTGCCCTTATAAAAGGGAGTATCAACATATATAGATAATTCTCAAACATCTTAATTTCACAGTTCCTCGTCTTAATTTTACAGTTCCTTGTATTAATTTCACATAATCTACTCCTCTCCCACATCTCAGTTACACATAGATGTAAATACTTGATGGTCATACTTGATCTTGCTGTCACCCTCAAATGCATCATTTCCATATTCATAAACTCTGAAACTTCCTTACTTAATCACAATCTAGTATCAATCTACCTCTCCCTCTGCCTTGCAGACCCAAACTATGTGCTTCCATATTTTCTCCTCCAAACCTTCAGGCCATCAACACTACACTAAATATTCTATCTTTCTTTCTCTGTCCCTGTTAAATTCTACACTGCACTCTTGAATCCCCTGCCTTTTTGTCATATATTACCTTTCTAAAACTAGGCTTTGGATCATTCACACCATCTCCTGCCATCCTTCCTATTCACATGCTGCTGAATGAAGGTGCAGAAAATCAAGAAACTGTGCTAATTGGCCACATATCCTCACCTGCTGCCTCACTGCTACAAGGCAATCCTCTTACACATCCCTAATTAACTTACTATCCCATTTTCCACAGCAGCTCTTCCAAACCTTTTCACTTCTCAATCCTCCCAGGACTCTACCTTCTTCCCCCTTTCTCAGCTGAGAATCTTGCCCCCCACTTTACTTTAAAAAAAAAATTGGGGCCATTTACTAAGAGCTCCCTCTTCTCCCTGTTGCCTCCCAGATACCTTATGTCACTATCTTCTTCGCTCCATTTTATTATCATGAAGTAGCCTTACTCCTTGCCAAGGCTAACCTTTCTATCTGCTCAAAGTGTCTCATTCTGTCCCATCTTCTCCAGCAGTTTTCCCCTTCTGTCATTTCCTCTTAGTCACTTATTTTTGTTCTCTTCTTGTCTACTGGTTCTTTCCCTACTGCCTACAAACATGCCCATGTCTCCCTTATCCTGAAAACATCCTTACTTTGATCCTTCCATCCCTGCATCTCTTGTGTCCCTTGTGACTAAACTCCTTGAAAAAGGCTACCCACAATAAATGCCTGCACTTGGGGAGGAGCCAAGATGGCGGAGTAGAAAGACTCACTGTATGCTAGCTCCGAACCCACAGCCCATAAATTTCCTGTAAAAAGAACTCCCCACGAATTCTGGAGCAGTCAAGCCATGCAGGAATGCAGTGGAGGAGATTTCCATTCCAGAGAGCCCTGGAAAGCTGTCCCCAGGGGTCCATCATGCACCAGACAGCAGAGCCCACCCCTGCGCTGCCCTGGCCGCGCAGCCCCAGAGGAGCAGATCCGAGCAGGCTTCAGGGATGGAACCTCTGGCGGCCGCGAAGGTCCCTTCACCCACAGGCGCTACAGGCCAGTGAGAGAGACTTCTGGGCTGGCCAAGAGGGGAGCGGGGTGTCTTCCTAACTCAGGGCCACTTGGGAGGCAGCAGCAGAGGGAGTGGCAGTGGCAGCCCGGCCCGGGACTCCCGGCGCAGGTAGGAGCTCCATTGTTGAAGATCTCCGCATAAACCCCCTGATGGAATTGAGCCTGGGAGGCGGCCCTGCCCCCATCTGAGCACCAGAACTTAAGCTCAAATGGAATAGCAGCTGCGCCCACCGTAGAAAGCCCTGAGACTGGGGAGCAGCATTTGAATCTCAGACCCCAAGCACTAGCTGGGCAGATCTAGGCAGGGGTGGAGAGGAATCTCAGAAGTCAAGTAACTGGCTGGGAAAATGCCCAGAAAAGGGAAGAAAAATAAGACCATAGAAAGCTACCTTCTTGGGAGACAGATGTTCCTGTCTTTCATTTCTGATGACGAGGAACAATTCTTACCCATCAGGGAAAGACGTGGCGGTCGGGGCCTCTGTATCCCAGACATCCCAGGTGGATGGCTGGTGGGCTCAGGCCATGGAAGAGCTCAGAAAGGATTTTGAAAAGCAAGTTAGACAGGTGGAGGAAAAACTGGGAAGAGAAATGAGAGAGATGCAAGAAAAGCATGAAAAACAGGTCAATACCTTGGTAAAGGAGACCCAAAAAAATGCTGAAGAAAATAACACCTTGAAAAATAGGCTCACTCAATTGGCAAAAGAGGTTCAAAAAGCCAGTGAGGAGAAGAATGCTTTCAAAAGCAAAATTAGTCAAATGAAAAAAGAGGTTCAAAAGCTCACTGAAGAAAATAGTTCTCTCAAAATTAGAATGGAACAGATGGAGGCTAATGACTTTATGAGAAACCAAGAAATCACAAAACAAAACCAAAAGAATGAAAAAATGGAAGAGAATGTGAACTATCTCATTGGAAAAACAACTGACCTGGAAAATAGATCCAGGAGAGACAATTTAAAAATTATGGGACTACCTGAAAGCCATGATCAAAAAAAGAGCCTAGACATTATCTTGCATGAAGTTATCAAGGAAAACTGCTCTGAGATTCTAGAACCAGAGGGCAAAGTAAGTATTGAAGGAATCCATCGATCACTGCCTGAAAGAGATCCAAAAAGAGAAACTCCTAGAAACATTGTGGCTAAATTCCAGAATTCCCAGGTCAAGGAGAAAATATTGCAAGCAGCTAGAAAGAAACAATTCCAGTATTGTGGAAATGCAATCAGGATAACACAAGATCTAGCAGCTTCTACATTAAGGGATCTAAGTGCGTGGAATAGGATATTCCAGAAGTCAAAGGAACTAGGACTCAAACCAAGAATCACCTACCCAGCAATACTGAGTATAATACTTCAGGGGAAAATATGGTCTTTCAATGAAACAGAGAACTTTCAAGCATTCTTGATGAAAAGACCAGAGCTGAAAAGAAAATTTGACTTTCAAACACAAGAATGAGAAGAAGCCTGAAAAAGTAAACAGCAAAGAGAAGTCATAAGGGACTTACCAAAGGTGAACTGTTTACATTCCTACATGGAAAGACAATATTTGTAACTCTTAAAACTTTTCAGTATCTGGGTAGTTGGTGGGACCACACACACATGTACACGTGTGCACGCACACACACACATACCGAGACAGACAGCACAGAGTGAATTGAATATGATGGGACCATATCTTAAAAGAAATTAAGGCAAATGGTGAGAGAGAAATGTAAGGGGAGGAGAGAGGGTGAAATGGAATGGGGTAAATTATCTCTCATTCAAGAGGTAAGCAGGAGACTTTTTAGTGGAGGGAAAAAGAGGAGAGCTGAGAAAAAAACATGAAGTTTACCCTCATCACATTCGACTAAAGGAAGGAATAAAATGCGTACTCATTTTGTTATGAAAACCTATCTTACAATACAGGAAAGTGGAGGAGAAGGAGGTAAGCAGGGTGGGGGGGATGATGGAAGGGAGGGCAGTGGGAGGAGGGAGCAATTTGAAGTCAACACTCGGGGAGAGACAGGATCAAGAGACAGAATGGAAACAATGGGAGGCAGGATAGGATGGAGGGAAATAGAGTTAGTCTTACACAACATGACTATTATTGAAGTCATTTGCAAAACTACACAGATATGGCCTATACTGAATTGCCTGCCTTCCCAAAGGGAATGGGTAGGGAGGGAGGGATGGGAAGAATTTGGAACTCAAAGTTTTAGGAACAACTGTTTAGTATTGTTCTTGCTACTAGGAAATAAGAAATACAATTAATGGGGAATAGAAAGTCATCTGGCCCTACAGGTCAAAAGAGAAGATGGGGACAAGAGAAGGGAGGGATGATAGAAGAGAGGGCAGATTGGTGATAGGAAAAATTAGAATGCTGGGTGTATTGGGGTGGGGGGGAGGGTATAAATGGGGAGAACATTTGGAACCCAAAATTTTGTGAAAATGAATGGAAAAAGTTAAATAAATTAAAAAAAAATAAATGCCTGCACTTTCTCTTATCACACTTTCTTCTTAACCCCTTACCCTCTGGCTTCTGATCCTATCATTCCATCAAAACTGCTCTCTCCTGAGTAACCAATGATCTCTTAGCTGTCAAATCCAGTGCCCTTTTCTCAATCCTCATTTTTCTTGACTTCTCTTCAGTCTTGCATTCTTTGCTCACCTCCTTCCCCCTAGACATTGTCTTCCCTCTAGGTTTTTGTGATACTTCTGTCACCTTGTTCTTCTACTGTTCCTTTTCAATTTCCTTTGCTTGATCATCCAAGCCATCTGTAGGCACTTTTCTCCCTTAATGCTATTTTCCTTGGTGATCTTATCAGCTGTCATGAATTCACTTACTATCTCTATGCTCAAATCTGCTGATTGAACCTCAGATCTGCTTATTCAGCCCTAATCTGTCAGATGACCTCCAGACATGCATCTCTAGGTACCTATTAGACTTCTTGAACTGTATGCCTTATAGACATCTTAAATTCACCATTCCTGAAACTGAACTCATTATATTTTCTCCCAAATCTTCCCCTCTTCTAGACTTTCTTATTAATGTAGAGGGTACTATCATCCTCCCAATCACATAAACTTAAAACCTAGGTGTCATCCTTGATACCTCACTCTAATCAGTTGTCAGGTCCTGGCTTTTCTACTTTCCTAATATTTCTGAGCTATGCCCCCTTCTCTTCTCTGATACTGTCCTACAATGGTACAGGCCCCCATCACCTCATGCCTGAACTACTGCAGTAGCCTGCAAGTTAATCTTTCTGCCAGAATTGTTTCCCCACTCCAATCCATTCTTCATTCAGCTCGTTGTCAATATGATCTTCCTTACTCCCTTATTAAGTGACTCCCTGTCACCTCCAGGATCAAATATAAAAATGTTCTTTTTGGAGTTCAAAGCCCTTCGTAATGTGCCCCTCCAAATCCTTTCCTTTCCAGTTTTCTTACTCCTTATACCCTCCCACATACCCTTGGATATGGGGCCAGTTGCCTCCTTGCTGTTCCTTGCAAAAAACACTTCATCTCCCTCACACCCTTTGGACATTTTCATTGACTGTCTCATATCAAGCCAGGATGGTCTCCTCTTCGCTTCCTTGGCTTCTTTCAAGTCTCAGCTAAAATCCCATCTTCTATAAATTCTAGTGCTTTTCTCCTGTTGATTATTTTCCATTTTCCCTGTATATAGCTTGTTTGTGCATAGTTATTTTCATTTTGTCTATTTCTATTAGACTGTGAGCTACTTGATAGCAAAAACTATCCTTTTGCATTTCTTTGTATCCCCAGTACTTCGCACCATGTCTAGTACATCTAGGTGTTTAATAAATGCTTATTGACTGACTGAAAGACAAAGATTCTTCAAAGATGACTTGAATGATTGGCTAGAAGGTTTTTTTTTAAATATGGAAATGCTTGAAAATGATGTAATAAAATGTTTGAACTCTCAATTTTGACCAAATCCTTCTACTTTCTATTGAAATTATAACTGTGGGTAACATCTTTTCTTCAACCTTGCAGATTGGTTTGGCATCTATTCAAGAATTGCAGAAACATCTCCTACTTAAGGAAAGAGTTCTTTCAAAGTCTTGCAAAGCTTTAGTAGGCCTTGTTCAAGGGAAAGAATATGTTCCACCTTGTGAAGAGGAGGTAAAATTAATTATATGACCATTATAACATTTTATAAGATGGAAAATTGAGATGTAGAAAAGAACTCTAGTATTTAGGTGAATTAATCGATTGAATTTTAGTAAGATAAATAGATGCCTTAAGTCAGTCTCCCCTAAGGCATTTAGTCTAAAGCAGTTTCCCATGTCTGAATCTTTATAGTAATTTTTCACAGTTTTCTTTTTTTGAGTTGGCAGAACTATAATTTCCTAATTATTTCTGTTTCAATCACCAGTATATCAGAAAATACTGTTTTATGGATTGAGAAGCACAATTCATTAAAAAGGCAATTGTTGACTTTTTACTAGTAGCTTACCCTTAATTATCAATTAATTAACTATTATTAATTAATTAAATCATTAATATTGATTTATTCTATTTAATTAATTATTGATAATTATTGATAATGAGTGATATTCATTATTAATTTGTTATTAATTGATTAATGCATTGTGATGGCAGATCCTTCAGGAGACCTATTGTTAGAAATAATTGGATTTACTGGAAAACTGAGGGGTCATTCATTTAAGCGCTAAAAAAACTTTTAACTTTTGTCCATAAAAAAAATCTTTTTAAAAATATATTCTGCACCTCCTTGTCTTCTTAAAATTATAAACTGACGAACATTTATTCTTGATTACCCAATGACATCACTTTGAATATCAGGTATTATACTGTATGATGATATAATGATGTCTTCAGGGCCTAAATCCTCTAAGTTCACTTGCCTTTGTGCTACATGGCCCAAGATTGTCAGGTGTTTTTTTAATGTGTTGTGTCTGCCTTTTATTGTTTTGATGTGTTGTATTTTGCTGTTAGCTGTCTTGATACTTGCTTATAAACATCCCCTTCCCATTTTCTAATTTCTGTTGTTTCAAAATCTCTTGTGGTCTTATAAACCAAGCATGTATATAGACATCAGATTTTTTCAGTATGTTGTTGACTAAGTTTGCTAAATTTTTATTCCTCTTATTCTTTATTTTAAAGGATGGTTCTCAGGGAAGTATATGAGAAAGTAACATATTGGGAACTATAGGAGATGTAAAAACAAAACACAGTAATAACATTTCTTTAAAAGAAAAGTCAAGCATATTAAGATTGTGTATAAAGAAAGAGTAACATTTTTCTGAGTGATGGGCCACCTAGACTGCTTTTGGGTCCCTTTTTGTTTACTCTTCTGAATTTAATCACAAGTCCAGAGAAATAAAGTTGCTGACTATGTGAATCCAAATTACTTACATTATCGTTGTATTTTTATAAGCTTCTTTGTTTTGCCAAAATAGTGTTGTCTGTTTTTGCTTTCTCCAGTTATAATCTATGTAATTAAATTCAGAAGTCTTAAAAATGAAAAAAAAAATTTACAATCTGAAAAAATTATTTACTTCCCAGAAAATTTAGGAAATTTAAAATAATAGAATGCTTGAAATTGGTATCTAGTAGTATTTAAGATTCACTTTTCAATTGCTGTAACCCTTGTAACTTTATATCCTTTGGGCCATGTCATGATTCTGATAAGAAATTTCAATAGGATAAATAGATGTCTTAAGTCAATCTTCCATAAGGCATTTTGTCCAACATAGTTTCCCATCTCTGGATCTTTTAAGTAATTTTTCACAGTTATATTTTTTTGAGTTGGCAGAACTATAATTTCCTAATTATTCTGGCAATTTCCTTAGATCCCAGCCCTTGTAGGTTGGTTGATCTTAGAAATTCAGCAGAAAGTGAGTTATGGCGCGTAAGAAATCTGTTGGATCAAACCTGACTATTCCCTCAAGAGACAGACTTTTCTTTTTCTCTTAATTCCAGTTCAACAAACATTATTAATTAAACATTATTAATTTATCCTCTTCTATCGAAGGATCTGTGCTAGAGTCTGAGGATACAAAGATATGTGAAAACAGTTCCTTCAAGAAATTTTTGTTGTAATCACTAAAGTGTTGAAAAGTAATTTACAATTATGAACATTTTTGCTAATTCTTTAAAGAGATAAGACCAGACAACTATCTGAGACTTTTAAGGCACCATAAAACATCACTTCAATATATAAAACTCACTTTAGCCCTAAACTTGTAGGTCCAAGCAACCCCCTGCAAGGCTTGAGAGGCTGAAATGAAGCTAAGAAAGTAGCCAGGAAACCCACAGGAACCTTTTAAGGTACATCTTTGGTAGGGGCCATTTTGTTTTTGTCTTTGTATTTATACACCTGAGGGCCTTGGCAACTTTCTCCCACTTTGCTCATATGTTGTCCATCTGAGGACAGATCTGGTAAAGAACCTGGAAAGAGAGTTTCCTAGGATGTCTAAAAATCTGGTCATAGAGCCTTATTGGGTTACATAAAAATTCTTAAATACTCATGCTAATTTGAGGATCATTCCTATTTTATTTTAGATAATTTTGTATCTTAGACTTGATTAACTTCCAAGATAAGTTTTACTTCTAAGCAATTGTTATAATTGACATTGATATAATGAGAGGCCTATGCAAATAGAGAAATTAGTTACGTGGAAAAGCAGATGGCTTAATAGTAAGTTTCATAAAATATTTTGATAGTTAAAATTTTGAAAAATTAAAAACTGTCTCAGTCATCAATATTGGAATATTTTGGTTCCACTTACTATTATTTATGTGAAGAAATTTGTCCCTTTCGTATTTTTATACAGTTTGTATTTATATTAGCTTTCCTGATAGGTAAAAAGGTCATCAAACATTCATACCTTTTCTCCTTTCCCCAACTTCCTTCATTTTTGTCAATCTAATAGAGATAACATATTGAACTTATGTGAAAATCTTTAAAGAAATTAAATATTAGACAAAAAATAAATTCTTTTAGACTATAAGACCTAAATAAGCTAGTTGCTTTATATTGAACATACTAGATCTAAAGAGATGTTTCTTTTTCTTTCACAAGGGCATTCTTGTTTCTCTCTGTGGTGATAAAAAACAGCTTCCCCATTCCTTGAATGAAAAGCTATCAAACATATCTCATGATTCAAAACATATAATAGAGAAGATGTGGTGTCGTGTGCTGGATGACCACTTGATTGTTGGAGTAGAAATCAAGAATTCTTTTATATCGTAAGTTAATATAAACTCTGACATCATCAAGTTAGACTAGTTAATATTCTAAGAATGGGATTTTTTTATACTAAGATTTTTAGATTCAACACATAGTATGTAGTAGAAATTGCTGAGTCAGTTTCTCTGGAACAAGGTAATAATGGTAGTACCAAAATAGTCAAATGTTGTCTGTTTAATACATTCAGTGATATCAGTAGTCTTTAAGATATTAATGACAGGACAGAAAAGCAAAGAATTATCAAAATAATAATGTATCTCTTCCCACAAATTAAAGAATTTTCCCTTCTTTCTGTTGCTCCTGTTATAGTGCACAGGGTAAGAGTTGCTACACAACTACAGTGTACTTAATGGAAGAAGCTAGCAATTAGGAAACTGAACTAGCGATCAGGAAACCTTAAAGACTGTATCACTTGATCTTTCTTCCTGGTAAGGTTAGGAGATTGAATTATGTGGCCTTTCCTGCCCATCTCTATGATTGCCTAAACTACAAATTCTTGTGAGTTATTGTTTAATCGATATCTACTACACTTAACCTGCTTACCTTCCACTCCCCTAGTACTACTAATAGCCTAGCAATAGACTTTCAGAACTGAAAATAGATTCTTCTCTAGTCCAGGAATAAGAGTTTCAGTATACACCAAATTCTGATTTTTACACCTTAGTCTGAGCTGAAATCCTGAATACAGAACTTCTTCATCTTCTATCATGAGCCAAATAGTCCTTGAACACTGAGTTGATAACTTGATGTCATTCCTTTGCATACTCAAAGGAGAACTCAAAAGTGTGCATTTGTTAGAACCTTTAGATTTGAAGTTACATCTGTATTCTTTGGAGCTGGGAGATACTTCTAATGTCTAGGAGTGCAGTAAGCTAAAAAACTGTTGGTTGATGTTTTGTTATGTGTTATTTCATCTTTATCATGTCATGTTAATTCAGTTACTCATTCTGTGCTTAGAATAAATGTAATATTCAAGCAAAAAAACCAAGTGAGCCAATTTGTATCATAGAATGTTTGGAGGAGACTAATGTGTAATAAGGTCAAAGGTAGGTTGGAGCTAGTTTGTGAAGAACTATAAATGTCAAATAAGAGTTTTTATTAAGGTATTAGGGAGTCACCAAAGTTTATTGAGTAAGGGAATGACATGGTCAGACCTATGTACTTCAAGAATCTTCATTTTGACAACTATGTGGAGTATGGATATGGATTAGAAAGAGTTGAGACTTCAATCAGGTGACTAATGAGGAAACAATTTTAGTAATCCAGGCAAGAGCCCAAACTAGGGTAGAAAAGAGAAGAGAATGGATGTGAGAGATGTTTTTGAAGTAGAATTGATAAGATTTAATGGCTAATTGGATTTGAGAAGGGTGGGATGAAGGATAGTAAAAATTGAAGGATGATGAAATTGTGAAACTGAGTGAGCCCTTAGCAAAAATAGAGAAGTTAGGATGAGGGGTGATTTATGTTTCTATTTCATGCTCTTGTTAATAAAGAATAAAGTTTTTGCAATAAAGTTGAGGAATAGTTTTAAGTTTTTTTGTTTTCTTTTTTTAATGCTCTGTTATTGAAGTAGAATTAAGGTGTTGGTTAGTCTTAGAAAATGATTACTTTATTGACTTAAGGAACTTACTACTAAGGTCCTTGGGAGAATAAAATATTTTAAGATATTTATAATTGTCTGTTTCAAGAGGAGCAGTAGTAACAGGTTAAATACATGAATGTTATAGTGATGTGGCTTTCAAATCTGAAACATTCTTCAGTAAGAGAAAGGGGAAAAAACTCAAAATATCAGAATACTTCTTTACCCAATTCTCCATAATTGTGTAGTTTTAGAAAATGAACTTGAATTACAGTGAATCTTTGTGGTTTTTACAGATTCCTAAATGATGTGACTTTATCCTTGTTAATGGATCAAGCATGTACTTCCAGCCCTCTACTTATTCAATGTAGAAACAGTATGATCAGGTTGGATAAGGTGTCTTTCCCTACATTGTCATCTCCATGTGAAAGTGAATCAGCAGCAAAAAGGATTAAATTGATTCTTCATAAAAAGGAAAGGAAAAACAATTTTCATGAACAGTTATCTGAGGCTGACTGCATCCAGGTATTTACAGTTGTTACAGCTCTTTCACCACTTTTGGCATTCCATAAATTTTGTTGTATTGTAATGCTACATGCCAGATGGGGAGAAAACAGTGGCCAATTTGGAGAGAGCTGTACTGTACCTTGTGGGAGACTTTCTTTAAATATAGAAGACATTTCCAGTGGAAAATATTCAGTAACCTTACCAGAGAAGAATAAACCTTTGAAAGGTAATTTTTTTATTAGTGCATGGTACATCATCTTTTTTGGTGACTGAAAATTTTAAAAGCTTAATTAGTTTAGATTTTTAGTTCATGTCATTTTTTTTTCTCATAGAACCTGTGGAAGATCTCTTTGCACTTCTTGCAGTATTTCACAAATTTTGTTTTCAAATAATATCACCTGATTGTACATTGACTTCAGTGAAAACATGGCTTCTTGGACACATGGAATGTGAAACAATCAAAGAATTTCCAGATAGCTTCCTTTGTAAAAGTCTAGGAGCTTTAAATGGAACATTCTTCAACTGGAAACAAAAAACACCCTTTGAAGGAATTTTAATAGTATATTGCAGGTAAATTAATATAAAGTTGACATTTTCATAGTGCCTTGGGATTTATAAAGTGTAAATAATAATAGCTAACATTTACATAATACTTGAAGGTTTACAGAAGGCATTACATAAATTTGATCTTCAAAACAACTATTAGTCAGTGAACATGAATTTAATAAGCACTTGCTATGTATCAAACACTGAAATCTAGGGATTTTTAAAACAAACAAAAAAATACATTCCTTGCCCTCGGGTGGCTCACATTCTTTGAGGGGATACATAATGGAAAACAATTATGTGTATAAAAGACATATTTAGTATAAATGAAAGGTAATCTTAAAGAGGAGGCACTAACTTTAGGGGGAGTGGGAGCAAGGAACCTGGAAAGACTTCTCCCAGAAGTGGGATTTGAGCTGAATCTTGAAGGAGGACAGAGTTGTGGAAGTGGGAAGGGAATACTCTGCAGGCGTGGGGGATAGCCATTGAAAAGGGCACTCACACACCACATATATGTGTGTGTGTGTATATATATATATTTATATATGTAATTTTCCCCCAATTACATGTTCAAGCTATTTTTAAAATTTCTTTTAAGATTTTGAGTTCCATATTCTATCCTTCCTTCCCTTCCTCCCCCCTCTCTGCGATGGTAAGCAATCAGATATAAGTTACACATGTGCAGTCATGTAAAACATTTCCATATTAGTCATTTTGTAGAAGAAGATGTGAATAAAAGAAAAAGAATGAAAGTGAATATAGTACGCTTCAGTACATACTAAAACATGCCAGTTCTTTCTCTGGAGGAAGATAAGATGCTTCATCAGTCCTTTGGGATTGTCTTGGATCTTTGCATTGTTGAGAATAGCTGCTATATTGCTGTCCCTATGTGCAATGTTCTCCTGGTTCTGTTCATTTCCCGTCAGTTTGTGTAAGTCTTTCCAGGTACACACTGAAAATCATGTACCAGGCCTGCACAACTTGTGGCCCACCTTACACCAAAGGATTTTGGGCAGTGGGTGAAAAACATAGAGGAAAACATCCTTTGTACATAGAGGAAATCATTTAGTGTTCACAGCAGGTTGTACAGGCCTGCCATATGCCAAGATAAGATAAAATGAATACACGATTTACACATAAAAAGTGATACCATAAGCAAATTAGGAGAGCATGGAATAGTTTATCTGGCAGATCTATGGAAGATTTTAGGACCAAAGAAAATATAGAGAGCATTACAAAATGTAAAGTAGATCATTTTGATTATATAAAATTGAAAAGTTTCTTGCGCAAACAAAACCTGTGCAAACCAAAATTATAAGCAAAGTAGAAAACTAAGGAGAAAATTTGCAGTAAATATCTCTGATAAAAACCGCATTTCTCAAATTTATACAAAACTGAATCAAATTTATATAAACACAAGTCATTCTTCAACTCATAAATGGTCAAATAGGCCTGTTCAAAAGAAGAAACAAAAACTATAGTCATATAAAAAAAATGCTCTAAATCACTGTTGATTAGAGAGGAGTAAAATATAAGCAGATTAGAAAGTTAGAACAGGGTCAGGTTTTGAAGGGCTTTAAAATCCAGACAGTGGATTTTTCTATTTTATCATGTGGGTAACAGGGAGGCACTGGAGTTCATTGAATGGAGGGGATGACATGGTCAGTTCTGTGCTTTAGGAAGATCACTTTGGCAGAGAAATGGAGAATGAATTGGAATGGACAGACACTTGAGAAAGGAAGACTAACCAACAGGCTACTACCGTAGTTCAGGCACGAGGTGAGGAAGAACCCATACCAAGGTGGCATCTGTATATGAAAGATATTATGAAGGTAGAGACAAAAGTTAGTAACACCTTAGGTCTGTAGAATGAATCACTTATGATAAACATTAGCACTCAAGAATAACACTTAGGTTGCAAGCCTGGGTAACTGGGAATACCATTGATGATATATTTGACATTAATGGGGAAATTAGGAAGAAGGGAAAACTTGTGCAGAAAGATGAGTTCAGTTTTGTAAATGTTGAATCTGAGATGTCTATGGGACATGTAGGACTGTAACTCAGAAGTGAGACTAAGGCTGGGTATGTAGATCTTGAAATCATCTATTTAGAGGTAATTAAACCCATGTAAGCTGGTGAGATAACCATATGAGATTGTAAGGAGGGAGAATAGAAGAGACTTTAGGACAGAGACATGGAGGGTATCTATAGTTAGTGGAAGTGACCAGAGGGAAGATCCAGCAAAGAAGACTAAGAAGGTCATCAGAGAGGTTGCAGGGGAACCAGGAGGGCAACTAGCATCATGAAAACCTAGAAAGGAAATAGTATCCAAAAGAGAGTGATATGAACAGTTCTAAAAATTGGGATTTGGCAATTAAGAGATCATTGATAATTGTGGAAAGAATGATGAGGTCAGAAGCAAGAATGCAAAGGGTTTAGAAGAAAGTAAGAGAAAAGGAAACATACCTTCCAAAGGAATTTAGCCGGTAAAAAGAAGTTTAATAGTTATTGAATAAAGTATTGAAGATACTACAGTCTATATGAAGAGACTAATGAAAAAAATAATCACCTAATTGGGGAAAAAGAAAGTTGGTTGGCCATTCTATAACTCTAAAAAAAGGGCTTTGCTCAGCTACTATTATTTTGCTTCTTACTCACCATTCATCCCACTTGAAGCTTATCATCTAGGTACCCATGACTATTGATGGAAGAAGGTTCATTAGATTTTAAAAAGTTGTTGTGGATGAGGGGAACTCTCCTTTGTAGTATGCTTCTTGAAATTAAACTTGGCTCCAAGTTGTGGTCCTTTAGATGTTATGAATATTGCATCAATTGACACTGTTCATGTACTGGTTGGGTTTTTTATTTTATTTTTCTTTTTTTAAACTTTTGCTTCCAGGAAAGAGAATGGGAAGACAGGGAATAGAAGACAAAATCCATGTATAAATCCACATTTACGCATGAATATTTTGTAGGAACAAAAAGTATATTATGTTCTTTTCAGTATCACCATGGTTATAAATTACTAATTGAGAATTTATAATGCATTAGAGACATTGTACAGAAAACTCAACATCATGATTTTTTCTCCATTCCAGGAATCAAACAGCTTTGTTGCAGTGCCTTCATAATCTCACCCAAGTTCTCCCTATAAACTGTGTGATAAAACAGCTAAAATCAGGAAGCAAGGAATTCCTTACTAACCAGTTGGCACTGTTTTTAGAGAAGGAAATTGTTACCCTTAAGAATTCTTTTTCTTCAGCTGTATCTGAAGTTGAAAGCAACTTGGCACAAAGGTGTGAAATAATCAAGAAAAACAATAGCAGCAGCCACATGCCAAAGCCTTCCTCATTGGGTCCGGAGGAAGCAATACAGCAGATCAGAGAAGAGCTTCAGCAGGAAAGGGAACAAATCACACGGGGCATGAACCTAACACTGAGCAATGCTATCTACAGAGAAATGACTTTGAAAGTAGCAGAGATTCAGCTGAAATCAGACTTAGCTGCTCAGAAATTGAATAATTATTAAGAGTTATAAACAGAAATGTTTATTTAACTGCCACAATAATTTGTGTTCCATTTGTTTTCATTTTACATCATTGTGGGAAAATAAATTGGAAAAATAAAGACAAAATTTTTTGCCTCATATTTTTTGTGTAACAGAAAATGGCTTGTCAAAAATCCCTTTCTAAGTAGTAGAGAGACATGATAACATTTGTTTTAAATTTTCCCACATATGACATTTAACCTTCATTATTATCCCACTTAAGAATTCCTTAAAACTAATTCTTTTTAGGGAGTGTCTTCAGGGAGTAAAGAACTCCTGTAAGTGTCAAATTTACCTGGAATGTGATGCCTTTGTTTACAGAACATGATCTACTTAGCAAAGTGACTATGAATTTTAGAATTAAAGTCTTGAGAATTGCTGTTAATTTAACATCAACTGGAAAGTGTCGCTGAAAATATATCAGTTAAATCTTCAAAAATTTAATATTATTTTCTTCAGGTACCCATTATTTTAAATGGTTTATCCATATAATTCTTAATTTACGTACGAATTGAGAATGTCTTTAGGTCATTGAGAATTATAACTCTAGGCAGAGCAATATAGAATTACAACTAGAATAATCAAGTATATTGAGCTTGAGATTTTTGAGTAACAGTGAAGGTTCCACCAATTGAGAATATATTTCAAAAGAAGCAGTGGAAGAAGACATTCCAAGAGGCAAAAATTTAGTAGTGTGGGTTAGTGAATAGAGTGCTGAATTTGAAATCAGAAAGGCCTGGATTCAAGTTTTGCCCATATTTAAAGAGCTCTGTGACTTTTGTCATGCTTAGAGACCCTGATCAAATTACTTAACCACTCTGGACTTCAGTTTCCTCATCTGCAGAGGAGTCTTAATTCAGTGACTTCTAAGTTCTCTTCCAACTTTAAATCTGTTATCCTGTGATCCAATCTTTTGTGGAAAAAAAATGATATCTGTAAGAATAATAAAGGAAGAGAGAAAAGAAAGGAATTACACAAAGCATAGAAGCCACAGGAATGTCTCTCATTTAGTTATTTTTGAGAGAAATAGTTGTCAACTGGTGGTTAAAAGAAAACAAAGTGGCTATGAAATCTGTCTTGAAATTCTGTTATACTGTTTTCCCCTTAAGCTCTAGAAGCATATTCATGATCTAATGATATACCAATTTTTAAAAATAATTTTTTAGTACATATTTTGTATAAAGTAACATGCTGAGTACTGAGGAGGGCAGGGACTCCTGCTTCTACATAAGTAAGCTTTTACTTTAGTTTCTTGATACAGGTTTTATGACTGTCATCATTGTGCAAAACGTAGCATGTTTCTTTAGGAATCTATAGTGAATTAAGAACTATGTAAATCTATTACAGTATATAAAAGAGAAAATATATTTTCCATAAATGAAAAGGAAAATAGTTAAAAGAAACTAGGGAAATGTGCATGAGATTAGGATGTTATATTGAAAGAGAACAATGTGAATTGGAAGACAAATTAGACCTGTCATGAGTCCAAATGAAATATTTGAACTATATACATTGAAATACCATGTATTTATTGTTTAAATTTGAGGAGAGGAGTAAATCAGATAATTAGGAAAAGTATAAGGAAATTATTGAGAGGAGAAACTCTCCAAATCTAAATAAATGAATGAGATTAGCCTTTCAAGAGAATGTTATAGTGGTTCAGTTGGCAAACAGTTACTATATTAATGCAAATCTTAGCAACAAGAATAGTAAAATGTTTCCAAATTTTATGAAAGATGAAACATGATGTCAGGATACCACAAATGCGTAAATTAAGTTGAAAACATTTGAATTGAAAGAAAGCATTCATCCTTCCATTCTGAAGAACAGGTCCAAAATAGCATTGAAAGATGTCACTAAACTGGTTCTGGGGTTTGAAACAAGGGAGGTCTGGCCTACTTAAGTTGAAATTTGGCTGGCATAGACAAGAAAGATGACAGGGAGGGTAAAGGGAGGCATATATTTTAATATTACTTGCATAAATGGTAATTCCCCATCCATGTCAATCGATGAAACTCAAGACCATGACATGACTCAGTTCAAGACAAAAAAATTCAAAATGCAGCTGAAAGGCATAAACATGAATTTGAAGAATATAAGAATGTATATTCTTATATTGATGGAATGAAGGAAACTAGGAATTCTAAGAGGTGTAGGTGAGGATGGAGTGTATTCTTCCATCCACAGAAAAATGTGTCATTACACATGAGGTTATGGAATGTTCAGGATAACTTCTTACATCCAATTTTACTAAAATTAAATAACTGATTTCAAAATAAAACAATTATGATATAGAATAACAGAAGTAAAACTAAATAATAGAACTGATATACTGTAGCAGTTTGGTACTGATACATTTTAAAACCTTGGTAAATTTCTTTTACACTTATAGTCTAATGTGTTCGTCCTTCATTGCTGAAGAAGACCGTGCCATCAGAGAAATGATGACATGACTTGCACTTGACTTTGTTTTGAGGGAGGGAGGGCTGTGCAGGTCACCAGCCTCACTTCTCCTCCAGAGCCATCTGATCCCAATCTCACCTCAGAGACTTGACACCCACTAGACCCCCCACTTGACCTTGGGCAAGTCACTTAACCCCAATTGCCTCATCCTGGGTCATCTCCAGTCATCCTGATGAATATCTGGTCACACTTATAGTACTTATAACCTAATGGGCATCTGCACTTTTATGGTGAAAGCTTGTTTCTGGGTTAACTTTGTATCCCAGGGTATTTTTACATTCACAAGATATTATTTAAAAAGCTGAAGAGCTAATATATTTGTCATTTATAATGCTCATTTTGAGTTTTTGTTTCTAAAGGGATGTCTGTTTGAAAATTTGCTCAGGCAGGTGACTTGACTTGCCCCTGAGTTAGATCTGCAATAGGAATCCTGCCTCCCTAACAGCTCTTCCCTCAAACCTCTATGAACATTTCCCTAATGTTGATGCCAACTTTCCCCTTGAGACTTCACATAGCACTTTGTTTTATGTCTCTAAATCAGTTTTCATACATTACATGAAACAGGTTTTTTCATCTTTTCTTCTTTATTTTCATCTTCTTTATTAAACTCCATGAGGGCAGGGATTAAACTAGTATCTTGTACTTCTCCCAAGCCTTCGTACAGCATTCTTTGTTCATTGTGTGCTGTTAATAAAGTGTTTTTGTGGTATTATTAATTACCTGGAGGCCTAGCTATCAGCTTGGAAATAGCTATTCAGTTCTTAAATAGATTTTGATAAAGAGGGAGGTGTGAAATTAATTTGACATAAGTTGTGATAATACCTCTTGTAATAATTTCACTTTATTTCAAAGCATAGAACAAAAGCAGTCCCCTGAAAGAGAAAAGAATCATTTTTATAGATCTTTTTATTAGTGTAAAAACATCTTTAGGATATCTGAAAAAGAAGACCTAAGTTATTAGTGGTACCTGTTTAAATTATCATCCCTTCTTATCAGAAGCTTGTTTTAGGTGGTTAAGTTCTCTCAGGACTAAGCCTAATTTCTTATTGAAGCCAGTGCTGAAGTCTAAGTTCAGAACAGGTGAACCCTTTAGAAGAGGGAGAGTGCCTAGCCCTTTGGGCCCAGAAGTGGTTTTCATTGTTAAAAGTGGTATTTGTTTGCATTTCCTATAACAAGGAGTCCTAGGGGTGGGGACAATGACAACCATGGTAGAGTTGATGATATGATGTCCCAAGACATCTGGATGAATAAGAAGAATGGTCTGGGGCAAGCTAGATGTCATCATTTAGATGAGTTTGCCACTGGGATTCAGCTAAGCCCTGGGGTGTAATTCCAAATTGACATTCCTGGAATATACTCCATCCTCACCTACACCTCTTAGAATTCTTAGTTTCCTTCAAGACTCAGGGCTCAAGCACCACTTTCTACATCAAGCCTTTCCAATCTCAGCTGTTACAGTCTTCCCCCCAATCTATATCTCACTGGTGGACCTAGATGACTCCAGAGGAAAATAATGAGCCTGGTGGCTTTGCACAACTCCAGTCCAATTCATTTGCATGTCATGGTATCACCTCCTGAATGTCATGGTATCACCAGAATGTCTTGGTCCTCTTCTAGAACAAAGAACAAACAACTGAAAGTTGAAAACTAATAGCATGGTGCACCAAATAAAGTGTTGGATTTGAAATCAGAGAACCTGGGTTTGAATATTGCCTCTGCCACATACTAGTTACGTGACCTTGGGCAAATCACTGAATTCTTCTGGGTCTCACTTTTCTCACCTGTAAAATATGGGAATTAGAGTAGATAACTTTTGTAAAAGGTAACTTTCTCTAAATCTATGATCCTAGGAAGCTTTAAATAGTTCTTTATAATACACTGAGAACTTCAGATTCTTTTTTTTAATTAATTTTTTGGTTAATTTTTAATTCCATAATGTCTCCCTCTCTCTCCTCAATATGCACTAAAGAAGGCCACCATTTGTCATACAAACCCACCCACCCACACACACACACACACATCTGTATGTATATGTATATATCTCTCATATATTTATGTATGTATATATGGAAAACAACACTATGCATATTTCTACTTATCAGTTCTTTCTATATAGGTAAAATGAACTGGGGAAGGAAATGGCAAACCGGAGGGGGTCATGAAGAGTTGATCATGACTGAAACCATTGAATAACAACAAAATCTTAAGGTACTGTACAAATATGAATAATTATAGTGATGGTGAATAATCCTACAAAATAAAAATTCCTACTGAAAATATCTTGTAAGTTCTTTTGGACTTTAGAGATGAAAGAAGTCTTAAAAAATATCTAGTCCAATTACCTCATTTAATTGAGTCCCATACTAATTTGGCATAAGTAAATAAGTAAGACTTTGGCCACATAATCATGTTGATTTTTCAATAGATGAGGATATAAATCAATTTCTGGTAATCTAATTTTATTCTCAAGCATGTTGTACTATATAAAATTATTTTTTTAGCTACAAGGCATAATTTTCGAACATATAAAAGATTTTAAAAGTGATACTAAAATGAGAAAGAACCTTCATCTCTCTACTCTCCCTAGTTATCTGTCCTGTTTTCAGCTGCAGATACTTTATATCTTCAGTCTACTCATTTCTGATGTCCCAGAGCTGCTAGTGCCATTACTTATTTAGATCATGGCCCTGCCCCTCTCACCCCACCCTCCTTCCTTTCCATCTTCCTAGTTCTGGAAGTAAAGGAGAATGGCAATTCCATTTTTAAAGGTTTCAGCAGTCAGAGGTTGGGGTACATAAGCAAAGAATATTATTATTTTTAATATTAGTGATCTGTATTTTCTATTCTTCATTTTATCCATTTCTCACCTTGTTAGGGATAAGTAATGATGGGAAGACAGAATGTTAACATCAACTGTGTGGGTAAATTCAATGGAATTATAAGTTTATGCGTAGAATCAATCATTAAGACTGGAAGGAACCTTGGAACTCTAACACACCAGTTTTCTTTTATGAAGAGGAAACCCATAGAGAAGTTACTTGCCCAAGGTTACATGAGGAATTTGTTTTGTGGTTCAGTCATTTCAGTCATGACTGACACTTCATGACCCCATTTGCTTGGCAAAGATACTGGAGTGATTTGCTTTTTCCTTCTCCAGCTCATTTTACAGATGAGGAAACTGATGCAGACAGGATTAAATGACTTGCCCAGGGTCACATCATTAGTAAATGTCTGAGATCAGAGAGAGATCAGCTCCTGATCTTCCTGACTGAAGGCCTGGCACTCTATGCACTGCTCTATCTGGCTGCCCCTACATGAGGAAGACTCAGATTCGAATCCTGCCTCTGATACTCAATGTTTATATGTGACTGGGAGCAGACCTGCTTCCTCATCTCTAAATTGGGAAAAATAATTCCTGTGGTGGTTGGCTACTTCATAAGGCTGTTGTGAGGTACAAATGAAATAATATATACAAAGCATTTCATAAAATTTAAAGTGTTGTATGCATGTGTATTATTGTTATCACCCCCATCACCACCACCACCAAGACTATCACCACCAGCACCACCACTACTACACTACTATTACTACTACTACTACTACTACTACTACTACTACTACTACTACTACAAGTAACTAGCTGCTACTATTATAGCCAAACTGGGGCTTCTGCCACATCTAGTCCAGTCTGTCTTCCTTAGTAAAAACTTATTTGAAAAGTTGGTTAGATAGAGAACAGAGGGGCTATCATTAAATTCAGATTCTATAGGGGCAGGTAAGTGGTGTAGTGAACAGAGCACCAACCCTGGAGTCAGGAGGACCTCAGTTCAAATCTGGCTTCAGACATTTGAAGCTGTGTGACCTTGGGCAAATCAATTAACCCCAGTTGCATCATCTCTCCCCTCAGAAACAACAAAAAAATATTTTTTAGTCACTGTGCTGTCAATTGATTCATTGACCAACCAAGAGGTTGAGAACCTGATAAAGAAGAACATCATGACCCCAGAAAAGCTGACCAACAGAGTGTGTCAACATAGTTTAGCAGAAAATACTCTGTAATTTTCTACACAAACATCCTGACCATAGAAGATGTTCTGTTTCATGAATCATTCATAAGTTCATCCATTCATGACTAGAAAGAATAATAGGGAACATCTAGTCCAGCACTCTCATTTTCTAGTTGAGGAAACTGAGGCACACAGAGGTTAAATTACTTGCCCAAGGTGATTCAGGTATAAATATAAAGGAGGAAGGGTAAGGATTTGAACCTTGGTCCTCTGACTCCAAATCCAGCATTCTTTCCAATGTACCCCACTAAAAACTTGACAGATACCAACAAAGTTCTAGAATATGAGATCTCCTGATGCTGAAGCATTCTTCTTTACAAAAAAATAGTCATTTGTTTGAAGGGACCACATGTCAGGAGAGAATAAATAAAAACAGAAGAACTCAGAAGCTGCTTCCTTTGAGAGGAATAGTGTGTATTCATTCTTTATTGCCAAAGAAGACCATGCTATCAGAGAAATGATGACATGACTTGCACTTGACTTTGTTTTTTGAGTGAGGGAGAGCTGTACGGGTGACCAGCCTCACTTTTCCTCCAGAGCCATCTGAATCCAGTGATCAGATATTCATCAGGATGACTGGAGATGACCCAGGATAAGGCAATTGGGATTAAGTGACTTGCCCAAGGTCACACAGCTAGTGAGTGTCAAGTGTCTGAGGTGAGATTTGAACTCATGTCCTCCTGACTCCTGCACTGGTGCTCTATCCACTGCACCACTTAGCTGCCCCTTCAAGAAGAAATTGTTCATCTCAAGGAGGGAAGGCAGAAGAAATCCTTGCAGGATATCCTGGAACACAAGTAAAACAGTACAACAAAAGTATGAAATATTCTTGAAATACAAGCATTTTTCTCCCTTAAGAAACAGTCTTGGGATGGCAGAACTATGTGGAATAGAGAAACTCTCTCTGATCAAGTTAGAGCAGACTACAGACCCATGAAGGAGAGATGCAAATGAAACACTGCAAATAGCCCCTTCAGTCATATACTACTGTCATCCTCTCCAACTCATTATACGGTGTCTAACTGTGTGCAGTTCTCTGTTATGTAGGCCACAAAAACAAATGGACAAATATAGTCTCTGAGAGAACATGTCTTGACCCTTTCAGCAGAATGTTCAAATACTAATATTAGTCTCATCAATGATGTCAACAATAACAGCAGATATTTATGAGTGATTCAACATAAATGAAATAATATATTACATACTATCTAAATAGTGAATGAACATTATTGGTAGGAAGTTATATTCTAGAGCTAAGTA
Source organism: Bettongia penicillata ogilbyi (assembly GCA_023548195.1). Lineage (NCBI taxonomy): Eukaryota > Metazoa > Chordata > Mammalia > Diprotodontia > Potoroidae > Bettongia > Bettongia penicillata. The sequence continues at coordinate 1,741,841 of JAJHZJ010000737.1, forward strand.
AAAGGAATATGTTTTAGTTACCTTTCTTCCCTCCTTCCTGCCTTTCTTCTCTTCCCTCCTTCTTCCCACCTACATTCCTTTTTCTCTTGCTTCCTTCCTGCTTGTAGCTTATCCAAATAGTTAAACTTGGCATGAATCCTGCCTCTGATACTTGTTGGTCGTATGACTACACACCATTTACTTAACCTCTTTGAATGTCCATTTCCTTGTTTTCAGAATAGGGAATGATAATAATACCCAAAGTAGCCACTCCATGGGATTGTTGGGAGGTTCATATGAGATAATTTGTATATGGGATAATTAGACCTTCATGCTTCTAGTCCAAAATCATGGGATAGAATCAGATGACTTAATTTTTCATGGATGATTTCTTAGTTTGAGTTCCATGTATATAATAAAGCAGAGTCACAACTGGGAACCTTTTACCTAGAGTAAAAAGTTTTCTAGGTCACAGTGGCAAAGGAGAAAGTTGGATTGGGGGTACCATCATCCTAGGAAAGCTACTGACTTTGGTCCCTATGGGAGTGAGAGTCAGTGAATAAGAGGAACAGGGGAATAGGACCTTGAGTGTGTTATCTCTGAAGTCATTGTCAATGTATGGCAGAGCAGATCAGTGTAGGACTCTGAGGTGGATTTCTTATAATGAAATGTGTTCCTCTTCACATTCATTTTTAGTGCCCTGGTGAAAATCCTATTTGCCCGGTGCTTGTAAGAGAAAAACAAAAACTAAGGTTAAAAGATTTTAAGTTACTTGAGGAAAGGGACTCTTTTCTTGTCTCTTCCTATCCCCAGTGCCTGGCATAGGGTCTGGTATGTCACAGGTGCTTAATAAATGCCTGTTGATTAAGCGATTGGTTAAAATCTACCATGAAAACTCTGATAAGCTGTAATTTATTTTAATGTAAAATTTGGATCTTTTTAAAAAATTTATTTGTTTGCAGTTTTCAGCAATCACTTTCATAAGTCTTAAATTTTCTCCCCTTCCTTCTCTCCCTCCCCAAGACAGCTTGCAATCTCATATGGGTTCTAGACATATATTCTTATTAAACACATTTTCACATTAGTCATGTTACATGGAAGAATTAAAACAAACAGGAGAAACCAGGAGAAAAACCAAAACAAAACATAACACAAGAGAAAATAGTCCGTTTCATTCTATGTTCTGATTCATAGTTCTTTCTCTGGATGTGGCTGGCATTTTGCCTTAAAAATCCTTTGGCATATTCAGGGGGAGGAAACAAGATGGCAGAGTAGAAAGATACATTAGACATTATCTTCCATGAAATTATCAAGGAAAACTGCCCTGATGTTATAGAATCAGAGGGCAAAATGGATGTTGAAAGAATTCACCCGTTCACCTCCTGAAAGAAACCCGAACAGAGAAACTCCTAGGAATATTGTGGCCAAATTTCAGAGTTCCCAGATCAAGGAGAAAATACTGCAAGCACCTAGAAAGAGACAATTTAAGTACTGTGGAAATACAATCAGGATAACACAGGATCTGGCAGCTTCAACATTAAGGGATTGAAGGTCTTGGAGTGGGATATTTCAGAAGTCAAAGGAACTGGGATTGAAACCAAGAATCACCTACTCAGCAAATCTGAATATAATACTTCAAGGGAAAAAATGGTCATTCAGTGATATAGATGACTTTCAGGAATTCATGTTGAGGAAAAGACCAAATCTGTATTTAAAAATTTGACTTCCCAAGACAAGACTCAAGAGAAGCATGAAAAGGTAAATAGAAAAGAAAAATCATAAAAGACTCTCTAAAGTTGAACTGTTTACATTACTCCATGGAAAGAAAGTATTTTTAACTCTTGAATCTTTTCTCAGTATTTGGGTAGTTGGAGAGATTGTACATACATACACACACACATACACATAGATAGAGAGTACAGGGTGTGTTATATCAGAAGAGATGATATCTACATCCACACACAGAAAAAATAAAATAAAAATTAAGGGGTGAAGGAGGAAAATTCTGGGAAGAGAAAGGGAGTAATGCAGTGGGGCAGGCTATAACTCATAAAAGAGATAAGAAAAATCTTATTCAATGGAGGAGAAAAGGGAGAAGTGGGGGGGGCAGAAATAAAACTACTCTCCCCACATGTGGCTGAAGGAGGGAATAACATGCTCACTAAATTTGATATGAAAATGTATATACACCACAGGAAAGTAGGAGAGGAGGGGACAAGTGGAGTGAGGAGAATGTTAGAAGGGAGGGCAAATGGGAGAAGGGAGTTACTACAAATAAACACTTTCAAGAAGGGACAAGGTCAATTATAGTGGGAGGAAATAAGGGGGTATAGGGTAGGTCAGAGGGCAATATAATTAGTATTACACAACATGATCACTATGGAAGTCTTTTGCAAAACAATACATATTTAGTCTGTATTGAATTGCTTCCCTGCTCAGTGGAGCTGGGGAGGGAGGTGGGGAGGGAGAGAAGTTGGAATTCAAAGTATTAGAAACGAATGTTGAGAATTTTTATTGCATGTAATCGGGAAATAAGAACTACAGGAATAGGGGTATGGAAATTCATCTTGCCCTGCAAGAAAAGAGAGAAGATGGGGATAGGAGAGGGGTGGAGTGTGATGGAGGGGAGGGTACACTGAGGGAAGGAGTAATCAGAATGCAAGGTTTTAGGAAGTGGGTGGAGAGGAGTGATGGTGAAAAATTGGACATGTTAGAAAGTGAGGGAAAAGCAATTGGTATTAAAACAATAGACTGAATTAATTACTGAGAATAAATCACTGACATCTTTAGTTTGGAGAAAAGAATTTCAGTCTAAATTTCCTAGAGGAAGGTAACCTCGGGTAAAATTTGGCATTGATGGAAAAGTCAAGGTTTTAATGGTAAATTAGATTTTATGATTGCCATTTATTCATGAACTAGAACATGTGTAGAAAGACATGTTAGCCACATAATACTTGCCTCAAAAGATGTTCCCTTAGCCAAAGTAAAAATGTAATCATATTTGAAACCTGGTTATGGAACTTGCCATTTTTAGATGCTATGGGACTATTAAATGACTATTCTGAGTCTAACTCCAGGTATGGGAAGCAAGAAAGGCAATCTGAGCCTCCAATTCATGATGCCAGTAAGTTGATGAGACACTGGTGTGAACTGCATAGGTGATCTCAAGGGAAGGGTGGGAGAGCAGCTGTTCAGCATGGGCTGAGATAAGATTCTCCTGACTCAATTTCCCCACTGACACCTGACAGACTTTAAGCCTGACTGAATGTAAGTGGATAGTCTAATCCTGCCTGGGGTTGACATGAAGTTGAGGAGATATTGTATTCCTGCAATGTCCTTACTATTGGTGGAAATTTCCTATAATCAAAAGGTTTGTAAGCTTAATACCAGATCTATTCAATTATAGATTATGGGTAGGGGAACATCCGAGGTTAAGTCTAAAATTAAGCTCTTAGGCATAGGACTTTAGACCAACAACAATTAGTTAGGGTCCTTTAATTCTTAATAATACTGCGGAGACAATTAGGTCAAGAGCTTGTGAAGTTAGCAACATAAATATTATCTGTGTCTCAGTTGGTTAATGTTTAAAAAAAATTCTTTTGTGTTCCGCATTGTAAATGCTTTAAAAAGATGTATCACCTAACCACAAGTTTGAATTGCTTTATCTCTTATAAACTGTGTTAAAAAAAAAAAGATTTCCATATAAAAAAAAAGAATCCTTTGGAAATGTTTTAGGTCTTTGCATTGCTTTGGCCCATTTAAAAAAAATAATGGCAACCATTCTGGAGAGCAATTTGGAACTATGCCCAAAGGGCTACAAAAATGTGCATACCCTTTGATCCAGCAATATCGCTTCTAGGGCTGTATTCCAAAGAGATCATAAAAATAGGAAAGGGTCCCACATTTACAAAAATATTTTTAGCAGTTCTCTTTGTGGTAGCCAAGAGCTGGAAATTGAGGAGATGAACAAGAAGACTTCAGAGAGGCCTGGAAGGACTTATACGAACTGATGCTGAGTGAAAGGAACAGAACCACGAGAACCTTGTATACAGCAACTACCACAGTGTGCAAGAAATTTTTCTGGTAGATTTAGCCATTTACAGCAATGCAAGGACCTAAAAAATTCCCAATGGACTCTTGAGGCAAAATGCCTTCCACATCCAGAGAAAGAACTATGGAACTGGATCACAGAATAAAGCAGACTATTTTCTCTTGTGTTATGTTTTGTTTTGTTTTCATGGTTTCTCTCATTCATTTTAATTCTTCTATGCAATATGACTAAGATGAAAATGTATTTAGTAAGAAAGCATGTATAGAGCCTATATAAGATTGCACACCTTCTTGGGGAGGGGGTGAAGGAGGAGTAGAAAATCAAAGATATATGGAAGTGATTGTAGAAAACAGAACAAATAAATTAATTTTAAAAATAAAATAAAATAATTAATTGAATGGAGAAATTATTAAGTTTTATAAATGGTTCCTCTCATAAAAATGCTTTATTTTCTGTCAGCTGTGCATGAAAAGATGTTATAGTATTTAGATATTCCTTACATGCTATTTTCTTTCATGGTTTGTCTCTAGAACACTAAAGAAATGGTAAAACTAAGTAAATCAAAAGATCCTACCTAACAAATGTAAATTAGAACTCTTTCCTCTATGGGACCAAGTACCTATCTACTATTACAACATGTAAAACTTTAGTGTTGTTGGTCCTTAATCATTTTTTCTGAAATGTTATGATATTTCTATGGAAAATTACTGATCTTAAATTAATATTCTGAGTTAAAAGTTAGAACCTCTCTTCTTTTGTTCTGCTCATATTTCTTTAGTATCGTTTTACAGCACTGTTTACTTTAAAGGAGATAAAAATTTTTATCCTGCAATTTTTGAAAACTTTCCCAATCTTCCTCAAATTTATTGTTGTGACCTGGAGGTAAACCTGAATTCTTAAAGTCTGTGCAAGCTAAGTGTGAAATATGGTAGGTCATCACATATTAGAAAGTATTTGAGTATGGACCTAGTGCTGAGAACAGAGTGTCACAAAGGTCTGTTTCTTCAGCTTCCAAATCTAATGAATCTTTGAACTGTAGTCCTCTACTATTGGACTGGCAAACTCCTGTGGTAACTTGCTATTTTTATCCATGGAACTGAAGACAGATATCTGATTCTCTCAATCAGTGACAAAATGTTTCCTGTGTGATGTCTTTGCCCTTATATAATGATCAAAGCCCCATAAACCTCTCTAGCAGATTAAGAAATTATTCACTTTCTCTGCTAACAGCATAATTTCTCAAATATATAGAAAATGGAGTCTAATCTATAAGAATAAAACCATTCCCCAACTGATAAATAAAGGATACGAACAGGCAGTTGTCAGAAGAAACCAAAGCTATCTAGTCATCTGAAACCATGCTCTAAATCACTATTGATTGGAAAAATGCAAAAGTTAAAACAACTCCGAGATACCACTTCATACCTATCATATTGGCTAATATGAGAGAAAAGGAAAAGGATGAATGTGGGAGGGGATGTGGAAAAATTGGAGGTTTTAGTGGACTTAATATGAGTTAGCGGTGTGAGATGGAAACCTCAAAATCTAATGTCATCTTGGGCTGCCTTAACAGAATGATAGCAACCAAAATAAGGAGCTGGTGGTTCCTCTGTCCTCTCCACTTGTTAGCCTTCATCTGCAGTATTGTGTTCAGTTCACTTACTAGCTGTATGACCCTGGGTAGGTAACTTAACTAGTGTTTGCCTCAGTTTCCTCATCTGTAAAGTGGGAATAATAATAGTCCCTCCCTACCTAGGATCAAATGAAACAGTACTTGTAAAGCACTTAGCATAGTATCTGGCATATAGTATGTACTATGTAAATATTGGTTTTTGTTTTCCTTATTATTATTTTTAACACCACAGTTTAAGACAAGACGTTGATAAGCTGGAGCATGTGAAAAGGAAGGCAGCTGGAACCTGGGATAGTGAAATTCAATACAAAGATTATTGGAAAGAATATGGTATGTTTATACTTAGAAGGAACATGATAGCTATCTTGAAGGATAGGAAGGGTTGTCATGTGAGGGAAGAATTAGACTTATTTTCTTTAGCCTCAGAAAACAGAGCCAACGGTAATAGGTATCTGGTCCAAAGAGTAGATTTAGGCTTCATCTCTGGAAAAACAAAACAAAAGGAAACAAGAAAACTTCTGACAATGATGACTGTCCAAAGTGCAACGAACTGACATTTGTGAAACATGTCCATCCTTCTTAGAGATGATCACTTAGCAGCTAGATAATCATTTGTCAGGAATATTAGGATGGGAATTCCTTTCTTGTATCATTTGGACTAGAAGACCTCTGAAATGCTTTCTAACTCTCAAATTCTACCAGAAAAAAAACTAGAAAGCATTACTAAGGATTATGAAATCTTAGGAAATTGAAACAGTGCTTTCACTTTAAGTTGTGTTTTCATCACTACTGCCAATTAAAAGAAGAATATTAACTTAGAGAAAGGCAGATTCAGGTGAATATCCTGTAAAGAAGATGGTGCTCGATTTCAATTCTTGGCTTATAGCTTAAAATGTAGATATGTCAGGCAAGTCCTTACAAGGGGTGTGATGTAATTTTACTAGGTAAGCAAGGACTGGTAAATTGAATTTGCCTAGAGTCTCACAAATTTAACAAAAAGGGCTTTAAACTAAAAAGGAAAATGGAGGAAGAATATTTATTGAAGCAGATCAATAATATATAATAATATAATTGTTACATTACATTACATTATAATAATAACTATGCACTAACCTGGAGTATCCATGAGGAGAAAAATATCCCTGGAGAGAGCCAGACGTGTACAAGAACAAAATCTAAGAAAGGGACTGTCACTAAACACATGGTCTCACGTGTCTGTACACAAATGTGAATATAATAGCAGTAGTGTCCTAAGCCCCTTTGCCTTTGCAAATCAGACTGGTTTTTCCTTAAATGCTCTTGAGACCTTTCTAGAGACATGTGTGGCTCAAGGAACTCAGTCTATTGATGTCATTTCCTCATCACATTATATATATATATATATATATATATATATATATATATATATATATATATATATATATACATGTTTATATATATAAACAATATAACAAACATATATATGTATATATATGTTTATATATATATATAAACAATTTTCTGCCAGCACTTTTTGTTTCAGTTTAAAGTCCTTTTATTAAATTTGTGACTCTAAAAAAAATGCTTTTATTTCCTTTTTGTGCTTGTTATTGACTGATGTAATTTGTGTGACACTTGGCCTGTATTTACTTCAAAAAATGCATCCCATTAGTGTGGGGTGTGTACATTATGTATCCTAGAATCTTTTGTCTAATCATACATCTAAGGGTTTATGGGGGTGTTCAGGAAGACTAGTACATCTGCTGTGAGATCTTGCCTGAGCATTTTTCAGGGCTGCTCATCCACCTTTGGTGTGTACCAATCACCCAATTTTCACTTGTGGCTCCAAAAAGCTGTAGCATGTGCAGTGGCCACACCTCTGTAAAGCAAACAGGCAAAACCAGGGTGAAGATAACTGACAGGTCTCACACCCATCAGTGAGTTAGGGTGGTGATCTGCCTCAAGCATATGAAAACTTCCTCCAACAAAATGAGCAGATAAGAACAATGTTCCAGTGGCCAGCTGATGCAAGTGCTGTGGAGTGCTTGGAGTTTCATCATACATAGACTGATGAATAGAGGATGCCAAGGTCATCCATTGCATCTTGAGCAATTGACTCTTGTCTTGCCACTAGACTTCAGTGACTCTGAAAGAGCACATAAAGGAGCCCTACATCATTCATAATTTGTTTTCTTTTTCCTATGTATAATTTTTTTAATTAAAAAAGTTTTTTAATTTTTTAAAAAAAATTTACTTTGCACTTAAGTACAAAATGGCAAAAACAAAGAACATTTCCATGTATATAGTGCAACATGAGAAGAGGATTCCATATAAAACCATGAATTTCCATTTCACGCTGTATACAGCATCATTTTTAAATGAGTGACTATTATCCTAATCCATAACAGATTAGATAGAATGGTCAGGGACACTTGCAGCAGAAAGGAGTGATAACTTGATCATGAAGGAGATCAGAAAAAACAAAAAATAACCCAACAAATTATAAAAAACAGATAAAAAAGTCAACTAAGTTAGTAATTTTCGACAACATAGGTTGTGAGTCCTGACTTTAACACTAAGTGACTGAAGTCCCCTCTCTTGGCCTTAGTCTCTTCATCTTTAAAATGGAGATAGTAATAATATCTATTTCAGTGACTTGTCTTGAGAATCAAATGAAAGAATAAAAGTAAAGTCCTTTGCAAATTTTAAAGCATTATAAAATGTTGGTTATTATTATTATTTACTTCCACATCTCCTGGGAATGTTACGGTGAAATACAATAATATACTTTAATGTGTGTTTATAACTGAGGTGGTTGGGCTTGGAATCTGGAAGACTCATTTTCACGAATTTAAATCTAGCCACAGAAACTTCCTAGCTGTGTTACCCTGGGCAAGTCACTTACCCCTGATTAGCCTCAGTTCCCTCATCTGTAAAATGAGGTGGAGAAGAAATGGTAAACCACTGCAGTATCTCTGCCAATAAAACTCCAAATAAATAGGTGACTGAAAAACAATTCAAAATGTTTATAACCAGTTCTGTATTTCTAGTTAGCCAATCTATTTGAATTCTGGGATTGTCTTTGGGCAAGTCACAAAACTTCCTTGAATTTACTCTATTTATCTGTAAAATGAGAGGCATAGGTTCCCCAGGTTCTTTCTAGCTCTGAATTCCTTAATCCTGTGTTCTTGAATAGGGCCATAGTGGAGTAAATGGAGAGGAAGGAAGGCATCTGAGATACATTGCAAATTAAAATTGCATAAGACTTATTTAGTGATTGATATATAGGTCAGACGGGAATAAGAAGGCAAAGATCACCCCTAGATTTCAATCCTGGTAAGGAGGGAAAGATATTAATCAATTAGTCTACCAGCATTTATTAAGTGTCTACTACATGCCACACACTATGCTCAATGCTAGAGATAGAAGGACAAAAATGAAACTGTCCCTACCCTCAAAGAGCATATTTCCTTTTAGGGGAGAAAACATGTGCTTATATAAACCTATACAAAATAAATACGAGTGTTAGTGTCTCAGCAGGAACTGTAGCTCCCCAACTCCTGAGTCCAGGAGAAGACAGAGCAATTATTGACAATGTAAAAAACAGAGAAGGGGCAGAGGAGGGGAGGGTGGTTTAAATCGAGTCTACAAAAGGAGAGAAAGAGGAAAAGAAAAGGAATAGAGAAGACTGTGCTTTTGTCTCTGGGGGAATCCTGGCCCCCACTGAAAGGGGAGCACTGTGTATCCTTTCCCACCATCCTTGGCATTTTCAGATGAGACTAAAAAGGAACTGGAAGAAGTTTTAACCGTAGGTGATGCTAAGGACAGGGACTTAGATGTGGTTTCTACTCCCAGGCACATAAGGAAATTAGAGAAGGGTTGATTAGAGAGATGTAGAGTTTACTCCTTAACAAACATAGTTACCCTTAAGGTTGGAGTTCTGGTAAAAGCAGTAAAATTGCAGGCAATGTAGAGAAACTGATGTGTCTTAGATATTCCCTCCCCTTTCCTCCTTTGGACTGGATGCCAAAGAGCTTTTCTATTACCATTTATTATTCATTCATTCATTTATTTACCCATTTATTTCTTTGTTTTTATTGATCTAGTTTTATTTATTTTATTTCCTTCATTTATCTGTTTATTCATTTATTGATTTATCTATCTTTTGATGTGTTTGTTTTCACTAACCTCCTTTTACTTCTTGTAAATATCTGTATGCACCCAGACAACTGTATTTTCTCATGTCCATCGTGTTGAGGTATGAGTATGCAGTGGGACTACTGTAGTTTTATCTACATAGAAAAAAATGAGGGTTGGAATCCCAATGCCTGGTCATTGTTAGAGACTTTTTCTTTCCCTGGCAGCATATTTTATTAGTCATTTATTCTGTTATTTTTACACCAGAAACTCTCAAAAGGAGAACTTTACGTGAGAAGTTGACATATTTCAGTTCCTAAGACTAAAAGAGCCCAACTTTCAGTGTTGATCACTGTGGGTGGAAGTCATTAGAAGCAGCAGAGATGGAGAAAGTTTCCCTGGATAGAGAAACAGGAGAAAGGAAGAGTAAAGAAGAGACTAAAAGACAAAGTCCTGCTTCTGACCTAGCCCAGTAGAAATATTCTGTGAGGATTGCAATTCTTCCCCTTTCTAGTTGGAAGAGGGAAATGAATTGGACACAGACTCTTTATACTTCACAGAAACACTTGTATGACATATAAAAGTTTAAGAGACATATTTCCGGCGTAATTAATCATTTTATTAATCATACTAGCAATAATGAATAAAAAGGGTGAGTGGCAAATGCCAAAGCCCCTTCATGGAACTCACTCAGTGCTTATATGCCCTTGTAAGAGTGAGTTTTCCTGAGGGTGGCAATCAATTCTGATTAATTAACAGCAAATAAGAATGAATATTATAATGAGAAGCAGACCCATGAAGGTATTTCAAGCCTTGGGCAATCAAGACAATTGATCTGACACCCCCACCCCGCCCCCAAGACTGAGTAGAACACAATGGGCTTGAATTCACCTTAAATTGAATTCTTTGTAACATTCTTTAGTTGGGTGGAGTCTCCCACCCAGGAGGTATGCATTCCCCAGGATTTGGGCTTTCTTATCTCATCCATTAACAATATCCTTCAGGGGGCGGAGTCAAGATGGCGGAGTAGAAAGACGCATGTATATGAGCTCCGAACACACAGCCCATAGATTTAATGTAAGAAGAGCTCCCCATAAGTTCTGGATCACTGCAGGGTGTGCAGAAACATAGTGGAAGAGATTTCCGTTCCAGAGAGCCCTGGAGAGCCATCCCCAGGGTCCGTCGCGCCCAAGAAAGCAGACCCCACCCCAGCGCTGCCCTGGCCGGGGCCCCAGAGAAGCTGATCCGAGCAAGCTTCAGGGACACGGCCAGGAAGGTCCCTCTGCCCACAGAAGCTACAGGTCAGTGAGAGAGACGGCTGGGCTGGCCGAGAGGGGAGCGGGGTGTCTCCGTGACTTGGGCCCCCTCAGGAGGAAGCGGCGGAGGCAGAGGCGGGGGCGGCAGCGGAGGCAGGGCAGCAAGGCGGCGGCGGCCCAGGACTCCCCCAGCAGCAGGCAGGATCTTCATTACTGAAAGTCTCTGCATAAACCACCTGAAGGAGATGAGCCTGGGAGATGGCCCTGCCCCACCCGCTCCATTACTGAAGGTCTCTGCATAAAGCCCCTGAGGGAACTGAGCCTGGGTGGTGGCCCTGCCCCCACCCCAGCACCAGAACTAAAGCTCACATTGAATAGTAGCCGCGCCTGCTGGGGAAAGCCTATTTGAATCTCAGACCCCAAGCACTAGCTGGGCGGATCTAGGCAGGGGTGGAGAGGAATCTCAGAAGTCAAGTAACTGGCTGGGAAAATGCCTAGAAAAGGGAAGAAAAATAAGACTATGGAGAGTTTTTTTGAACAGATGCAAATGATCCTGACTTTCTGATCTGATGATGAGGACATATTCTTGCCATCAGGGAAAGACATGGAGGGTGGGGCCTCAATACCCCAGAAACATTATGAACACAATTACAAAACACTTTTCACACAAATAAAGTCAGATCTAAATAACTGGAAAAACATCAGTTGCTTATGGGTAGGCCAAGCATATATATTTAAAATGACAATTCTCCCCAAATTAATTTACTTATTTGGTGCCATGCCAATCAAACTAGCAAAAACTTGTTTTATAGAACTAAAAAAAAAAAAATAACAAAATTCACCTCGAAGAACAAAAGGTCCAAAATATCAAAGCAATTAATGAAAAGAAATGGAAGGGAAGATGAAGTAGCTATATCAGATCTAAAACTGTATTATAAAGCAACAATCATCAAAACTATTTGGTACTAGGTAAGAAATAAAGTGGTAGATCAGTGAAATAGGTTAGGTACACAAGACACAGTAATCAATGACTATAGTAATCTACTGTTTGATAAACCTAAAGACTCCAACTTTGGGGATAATAACTCTCTGTTTGACAAAAACTGCTGGGAAAACTGGAAAACAGTATGGCAGAAACTACACATAGACCAACGTCTTACACCCTATACAAAGATAAGGTCAAAATAGGTACATGATTTAGATATAAAAGGTGATACCACAAGCAAATTAGGATAGCAGGCAATTGTTTACCTGTCAGATCTATGGAGAAGGGAAAAATTCATGATCAAACAAGAGATAGAGAACATTTTGAAATGTAAAATGGATAATTTTGATGACATTAAATTAACGTTTTTGCACACACAAAACCAATGCAACCAAGATTAGAAGGAAAACAGAAAGCTGAGAAACAATTTTTATAGCTAGTGTCTCTGATAAAGGCCTCATTTCCAAAATATATAGAAACCTGAGTCATATTTATAAGAATACAAGGCATTCCTCAATTGACAAATGCTCATGAATAGGAATTTTCAGGTGAAGAAATTGAAACTATAATCATATTAAAAAGTGCTCTAAATCACTATTGATTAGAGAAATGCAAATTAAAATAACTGAGGTACCACCTCGTATCTATCATCAGATTGACTAACATGAGAAATGGAAAATGATAAATATTGGAGAAGACATGGGGAAATTGAGACACTAATGCTGTTGATGGAGTTATGAACAGGTTCAATCATTCTGGAGAGCAATTTGGAACTATGCCCAAAGGGCAGTCAAACTGTGCATACCCTTTGATCCCTATCACTACTAGGTGTGTGTCTCAAAAAGATCATAAAAAGGGAAAAGGACCCATATATATAAAAATATATAATATCTTATAATATATATAATATATAATATAGTAGCTTTTTGTGGTGGCTAAAAATTAGAAATTAAGGAAATACCCATTAACTGGGGAATGGCTGAACAAGTTATGGTATATGGATGTAATGGAATACTATTGTTCTATAAGAAATGATGAATGGAGGATTTCAAAAAATCCTAGGAAGACTTACATGAACTGATGCTGAGTAAAATGAACAGAACTAGGAGAACATTTACACAGTAACAACAACATGGCGCAATGACTCACTTGGTCAGATTTGGCTCTTCTCAACAATGCAATGCTCTAAGTAATTCCAAGACTCATGATGGGAAATGCTATCCATATCCAAAGAAAGAACTATGGAGTCTGAATGCAGATTGAAGCATACTGCTTTCTCTTTCTTTTTTTCTCATGTTTTTTCCCTTTTGTTCTGATTCTTTTTTCACAACATCACTAAGGTGGAAATATTTTTAATATGATTGTACATGGATAGCCTATGTCAGATTGCTGGCTTTCTTGAGGAAGGTGGATGCAAGAAAAAAATGTGGAACTCAAAATTTTACAAAGTGAATGTTGAAAACTTTCTTTGCATGTAATTGAAAAAAATACTATTAAATAGAAAAAAAAATAAAAATAGCCCCTAAAAAATAGTGGTACTTTGACAGAAGTGTAGGTGTAGGACATGGGAAATGATAAATCTGATTTCAGATAAGTTGAGTTTGAGGTAATAGTTTGATTTCCCAAGGAAATATCCTGTGAGCAGATGATGATGCTAGATTAGGTTTTAGATGAGTTTTTGCCTTCTGAAGTTCCATGTAGAGGATATGGAGAAAGAAGGATAAAGTTCAACACCAGATGATTTGTTCATCTTTCATCATGTGAAGTGTTCAGCTCTAGGTAATGTGGCTTAAAAAAAATATTTTCCCCCTTATGGTAATATAGGCTATCCAGAAACTTGAAGAATTTCCTGAATTTTTATTTCAGTAATTTATTTTAGCTATTATTTTCAGACACTAAAAGACTTGAGTTTAAATCTGACCCCAAACACTGCCTCTAAAACCTTGGACAAGTCACTTAATTTCTATCTCAGCTTTTTCATCTGTAAAATGGTTATAATAATAGCATCTATTTTATAAGATTGTTGTGAGGAACAAGTAAAGTGCCTGGCACATCATAGATATGCTTATCTTATTTAATGCATAAATGCTTATTCTCTTCTCTTTTCCACTGCAGCTTCAGTTAATGTAATTCTTCCATTTATGAGTCTGTAGGTTTTTATTCTAGACAATCTGTTTTTCACTCTTGCTTCTCCATTCCAGTTCTGTGGTACACTAGCAGGGATTGCCTTAGCACCAGAAATATGAAAGCTGAAAGGGACTTTAGAAATCCTCTAACTCAATGGCCTTACTTTATAGCTTACATCCAGAAAGGGAAAGTAACTTGACCATAATTATATAGTTCATTAGTGACAGAGCCAGGAACTTTTCGAATATCACTTTGATCATATAACTCATCTTTGAACCTTGGAACATAGTTCTTAAAGTAAAACTTAATATCACAGCCTATACTATCTCTTCTACCATTTGGTCCTCTTTTAATATAATATTTCTCAGCAAAGCATTTCAAAATGACCAGTGAAGAAACACTTAATGGGTACTATTTTATCCACTCTTATGAAAGGTGTTTCTAAACTTATCCAAAGATTGATTAAACATTTTACTAAGAGAACTTTTGCTGATGCCAAGAATATTGCAAAATATTGCCAACGCTGACATGTCATTTCTTTGTCCTATTATAATACATGCTTCTAGTTAATTAGAATTCACTTCTTAATCTCCTTTTATGATTCTGTGCACATGGTCCCTAGAGGAATCCCTAGAGGAAAAAATGTATCATGGGACCCTAGAACATAATACCTAAATTGCCTTGGTAATTCAAAGAGATCAATGTCTAAGCCCTCCTTTGATAGAAGAATTGAGTAACTCCCTAAGAGTGGGAATACCCACCCAAGACTGTGAATGTGGCAGATTTGGCAAACTGTCATGCAAGTATTTATGACATCAAAATGCATCCTAATTGTCTTCATGTTTTGACACTAGGATCATTGGCCAGTATTCAAGTCTTATCAGGATTTAAAGATATAAAAAGTCAGTGGATTATATATCCTGTCTTTGTATACATACATATATAAAGTTTCTCATTTATATTTTTTTCTCCATTTGAGAGGTTTACTATGTTGATTGGGATAGTTGTAAAGTTTTTTGTTTTACTGTTGTTTTTATTGAACCTGTGATTTCAACACTGTACAGGTTCCCAGTGAGGATCTTTCTCTAACAGAGAAAGGTGCCTTCTCTGAAATTTAGTCTTAGAAAATTGCCTGGGCAACTGAGGAGTTAACTGACTTTCCCAGGGTCACACAGCAAGTATGTACGGAAGTGGGAATTGAATCCAAGTCTTTCTGATTCCGAGTCCATTTCTCTCTCCATCAAGTCATATTCTCTTTGTGGTAGATTGGTTTAAAAAACAAAACAACTGAAAGTGAAGTGTCTTTTCTACATAAGTCCCTAACTTTTCAAAATGTATCACTAAAGTTACTACTTTATCATCTACCAGTAATGATACATAAACTTTACCGCAATGTTAAAAACTAAAATGAAAAACATGAAAAGGAAATTATGTATTTCAAGATGACTAGGGCTTATTTTTTGTTTGAATTTCCCTTCTTTCTTAAAAGGGTTATGACACATAGTAATAGTTGAATACCCAAAATGAAACCATTCTTGGAGTTGTGAGTTCCTGCTGTTTTAGGAGTAGGTGTATTTTATCTAAACCAACACTAAAATTACATGCAAACAGAAAGGAAATTTTTACACATAGGTCAGAGAGCCATGGTGGAAAAATGAGTAGAGATTTAAGCTTAAGATTAGGAAGATCTGGCCTTATAAAGTCACTATTCTGACACATTCAGGCTACATTGCACCATCCTGGGCATATCACTAAACTTCTTAATGTTCTAGGCAACTGTGTAAGACTACAGTGTATAAGTAGTAGTGATGGTGGGTACAGTGGTAGAAGGGAGGTTCCTCACCTGGAAGTTCCTTGTACCAGTGAAAAGATAAATACAGTGTGTGTGTATGTATGTGTGTGTAGTAGACACACACATATATAAGTACCTATGTGTAGATGTATAAGTGTATATACATATATGTGTATATACACATATACATATAAATGAAATCTTGAGTTCAACTCACCCTACCCACTAGTGCAATTGGTATGTATTTATGCAATGCCTACTATGTAGGGAATGCTGTGGTAAAAGCTATCAAGAATTCAGCAAATACAAAATCAAGTTCCTAATTGGGGAAATAAGACAAAAATGAAGAATAAGCTAATTTAAATAATTGTTTATCATAAGTCTTAGATACCTCATAAAGCCTTACATTATCATCAAATGAATTAAACAAGCAATAATTGCAATAGGAGTTCCAGAAAGGTAGAGATTGGCTCAAAAATAGTTCATTGCATCATTTTTTCAGGTAAATGAATGAATAAGAAATTATTTATTAAATGTTTACTATTTTCCAGTTTCTCCTCTAAATGCTGAGGATGCACATAAAAAAATTACATTCTTTTCTCCCCATAAGCTTATCTTCTAAAAGGGCAAAACGACACCGAATAGGTGAGAGGTCACCAGGGAAAGATAATAGAAAAGCTGAATGAAGCCATAGCGCAGTAAAAGAATGTTCTCTTTCCAGAAGGCAACAAGCATTTATCAGGGACTTCTGTGTGCCAGCCTCTCTTAAACAGTGAAGATGCAAAGACAGGCAGAAAACAGAGCCTCCTCTAGAAGAGCTCACATTCTAACGGGAGACATAATATGGGATCAATGGGATCATGCACAGATGAGATATATGAAGGATAAATTAGAAAGACCTTAAAAGGAAAGAATTAGCATTAAGGGGCACCAAGAAAGACTTCTTCTTGAAGGTGGGACCTGGAGGAAATCAAAGAAGTACAAATAAGTAAGGTGAGAATTCCAATCATTGGGTATGGAGAGTTCCCAAGAAAATGCAGTCAGGAAGTGGAATGCCTCATGTGAGCAACAGCAAGGAGACCATTGTCACTGGCATATATGGAAGGAAGAGGAAGGTGTAAGAAGTCTGGAAAGTTAGGAAGGGGCCAGGTTATGAAAGGTTTTAAAAACCAAATGGAATTTTATATTTGATCCTTGATGTAAAAGGGAATGATTGGAATTTATTGAATAGGGATATGATGTGGTCTGACCTTTGCCTAAGGAAGATCAGTTTGAGTGGAGGATGGACTAGGGGGTGGAAAACAAATGACAGCTCAGCAGTGTTAATTAGTTGTTTGCTGAGCAAAAAGGTAGTGTGTAGGCCAAGGTCTCCCCTTGCATCCTGGGCCATCTGCAGCCATCCTGATGAATATCAGGCCTCTGGACCCAGATGGCTCAAGAGAAGAAAATGAGGCTGGTGACCTTGCACAGCCCTCTCTCACTCAAATCAAGGTCAACTGCAAGTCATGCCATCATCTTGATGTCATGGTCCTCTTTGAGAACTAAGGACAAACACAAAAGGACAGCAATATAGTTTCTAATCAGAATCTTGATTGATTCAATCAAAGTCAAGACTCAGTCAAAGGCACTTGATTGGCTAAAACTCAAACAGCAAAAGATCCTGCTTTGCCTACATAGTAACATAGTGCTGCCAATTTCTGAGTTATAAATATTCCCCCTGAAAATTTAATAATCAATTTTCTTGAACAGTAGGAGCTGGCTCCAGCATACCCCTTCCTCACACCCTGGGCTGGACTATAAATCAGATAAGTTCTGCGTAAATGTTATGGGTGATGGGACACAGAGAGATGGGAGAGAGAGATGGGACACCATGAGATTGCCTAATCACTTTCTGTTTTCTGTCAGGCCAAACAAAGAGTGTTCTTTACTTAATGTTTAGTTAGTCTGAAGGCTAGAATGGTCACCTTGATTCTGACATGTGATAATGGTTATTTTGCTATGAAATTGAGCAACATCATTATTGAGTCATATTCATAATCTCTGTGAACCTTTTATTTCCCCCAGACAATTCTCTAAGATTATAAATTGCTTGTAATAATGAAATTACATTTCAGGTCCAGAAAACAAAAGATTTTTTGTAATAGAGCCTCAAGTATAACTAACTACATAACTTCCTTATGTGGGATATCACAAAAAGAGTCTGGATTCTTTTCACTGAAGCAATACTAATTTTGAAATGATCATAAGAGAACAGATAATACACTGGATAAACTAGGATTTTAGAGCTTAAACTTGTTTACTGATTGTATCAATGTGATTTTCACAATATCCTTATTTTTATTTTTTTAATTTACTTATTTTCAGTTTTCAAAATTTACTTACACAAAATTTTGAATTTCAGATTTTCTCTCCATCTCTCACCTCCCCCACCTCAAGAGAGCATGTATTCTGTTTACCCTTTCCTCCAGTCTGCCCTCCCTTCTATCACCATCACCACTCCTTATCCCTTTCCCTTCTATTTTCCTGTAGGGCATGATAGATTTCTATATTCCATTGACTATATATCTTATTTTCCTAGTTGCATATAAAAACAATTTTTAACATTCATTTTTATGCTTTGAGTTCTATATTCTCTCTTTTCCCCCTTCCCATTCACCCTCATTGAGAAGGCAAGCAATTCAGTAAAGGTTATACATATGTAAGTCATACAAAACATTTCATAAAAACAACTTTCATTTTGTGAAAGACTAACTATATTTCCTTTATCTTGTCCTGCCTTCTATTTATTCTGTTCTCTCCTTTGACCTGTCCCTCTACCAAAATGTTTGCTTCCAATTACACCCTCCCCCAATTTTCCATCCCTTCTATTATCCCCTTCCTCCTTGTTTTCCTGTAGAGTAAGATAAACTTCCATACCCAATTGAGTGTGTGTGTTATTCCCGCATGAATCCAAATCTGATGAAAGAAGGTTCATTTATTCCTTTTCATCTTCCCTTTCTTCCCCTCCATCATTGTAAAAGCTCTTTCTTGCCTCTTTTATGTGAGATAATTTACTTCATTCTACCTCTTAATTTCTCTTTCTTCTAGTACATTCCTCTCAACACTTAATTTTCTTTTTTAGGTATCATCTCTATCATCCCAGCTCACCCTGGGCCCTCTGTCTCTATCTCTCTTCATACATATGTATATTCTCTCCAGCTATCCTGACACTGAGAAAGGTCTCATGAGTTACAAATATCATCCTTCCATGTAGGAATGTAAAAGTTCCACTTTAATAGGTCCCTTATGGTTTCTCTTTCCTGTTTCCTTTCTCATACTTCTCTTGATTCTTGCATTTGACAATCAAATTTTCTATTCAGCTCTAGTCTTTTCAACAAGAATGATTGGAAGCCCTCTATTTCATTGAAGTTCCTTCTACTTCCCCATATACTTAGTTTTCCTGGGTAGGTGATTCTTGGTTTTAATCCCATCTCCTCTGACCTCTGGAATATCACATTCCAAACTCTCTGATCCCTTAGTGTAGAAGCTGCTAAATTTTGTGTTATCCTGATTGTATTTCCACAACACTTGAATTGTTTCTTTCTGGCTGCTTATAATGTTTTCTCCTTGACCTGTGAACACTGGAATTTGGCTACACTGTTCCTAGGAGTTCTCCTTTTAGGGATCTCTTTCAGGAGATGATCAGTGGATTCTTTCTGTTTTTATTTTACTCTCTGGTTCTAGAATATCTGGGCAATTTTCCCTAATAACTTCTTGAACGATTTTTGATTATGGCTTTCAGGTAGTCTAATAATTTTTAAATTATCCCTCTTGGATCTAGTTTCCAAGTTAATTGTTTTTTCTAATGAGATACTTTACATTGTCTTCTATTTTTTCATTCTTTTGGTTTTGTTTTATAATTTCTTGATTTCTCATAACTTCCATTTTCTCCACTCTAATTTTGAAGGAATCATTTTCTTCAGTGAGTTTTTGGACCCCTTTTCCCATTTGACCCATTCTGCTTTTTAAGGCATTCTTCTCCTCATTGACTTTTTTGGAACTCTTTTGCCATTTTGGTTAGTCTAATTTTAAAAGTGTTATTTTCTTCTGCATTTTTTGGGTTTCCTTTAGCAAACTGTTTACTCATTTTTCTAGATTTTCTTGTATCACTCTCATTTCTCTTCCCAATTTTTCCTCTACTTCCCTTACTTGATTTTCAAAACCTTTTTTGTGCTCTTCCATGGCCTGAGACAAATTCATTTTTTTTTCTTGGACACTTTGGATGCAAGCTTTGTTGTCTTCTTCTGGTTTTATATTTTGATCTTTCTCATCACCAGTGACATAAGAAAATACCTCTTCACCAAGAAAGTAACAATCTGTAGTCTGTTTTTCCCACCATTTGCTCATTTTCTCAGCCAATTACTTGACTTTTGAGCTCTTTGTTAAATGTAGGGCTCCAGAAGCAGGCTCTGCTTCAGCAGTGACTGCCAATGCCTTAGGATTGGGGCTGGGGATGGATCAAGCTCCTCTCTCAGCCAGGTGAGAGACCCTTCCCATTGACCTTTGAAGTCATTTTTGGCTTGAGAAGTTTGGAAACCAGAGCAGCCTCCAGACATTCAGTCCACTAAGGCCTCCTCTCACTCAGTCCACACTACAGTGTGGCCCACACCAAACTGCACTCTGCTCCCAGTCCAGTATGATAGACCCTTTCTGTAGATCTTTCAAATTGTTTTCAGCTGGAAATTTTCTTCAGTCTATCCTTTTGTGGCTTCTGCTGCTCTAGAACTTGTTTAGAGTCATTTTTTATACTTTTTGAGGGATTTTGGGGGAGAGCCATGGCAAGTCCCTGCTTCTACACTGCCATCTTGACTCCACCCTCCCAACATCCTTATTTTTAATACTGCTCCATGTTAAAAAATTAAATAAAAAGGAATGGAAATTAACACAGTTAATTTATTAAATTTATTAGTTTCATCTCATAAGCATAGCTAGTACTCTGCTAGTTCAGACTTGGTTTTTTGTTTGTTTGTTTGTTTGTTTTTGGAGTAATGGGGAGAAAGTCCTAAGAAGTATATTATTCACATTCAGACTGGTAGGATTTTTTTAATCTTATTTTAAAAAAAAGAGAGAGGCAATCTTGTGATGGGAAAAGTCCACTGAATGAGGTCTGAAAAATCTGACAATCTGAACTCCACTTTTGGTTTTGACCCACCTATGTAAATTTGGTTGAATCATAGACTCTGAGAAGGAATCTCAGCACCATCTAGTCCAACTCATACCTTACATCCAACAAATATACTTGACATATGGTCCTCTAGCCTCTGCTTGAAACCATCCAGTGTGGTGCAACCCCTTGTCTCCTATGGTACCACACACCACTTTGAGGCAGGTCTGTTTGTTAGGTTTTCATTTTATTAAATAAAAAGCAATCTGTTTTCAACTTTCACCTAGTTTTCTTAGCTTTAAGCATTCTGGGACCAATTAGAACAATCTTTCTTCTTTATGACAACTCTATGAATACTTGAAGACAGTCATCATGTCCCTCCTAAGTCTCTTTTCTTCAGTTCCTTCAACCAATCCTTATGACTTGATTTCAAGTCCTTCTACCATATTGGTTGACTTTTTCTGAATAAACCCCAGTTTCTCAGTGTTCATCCTAAAATGTACTACCCAGAACTGAATACAATATTCAGAGTGTGTTGTTCAGTTGTTTCATTCATGATGAACTCTTCATGACCCCATTTGGGTTTTTTTTGGCAAAGATGCTGGAGTGGCTTGCCATTTCTTTCTCCAGATCATTTTAGAAAGGAGGAAGCTGAAACAAATAGAAAAGTTAAGCAATTTGTTCAGGATCACACCTGTAATGTGTCTAAGGTCACATCTGAGTCACAAAGATTAGTCTTTCTAATCCCAAGCCACTCTATCCATTCAAAATAAAGTCAAGTGCAAGTCATATTCTCATCATTTTTCTGATGTCATGGTCTTCTTCTAAAATGAAGGATGAACACAACAACAACTTTTCCTAAATTGGATTTGGCAGATTAACTACTCAAGAGGCTGTTCCCCCTCCCCACTCAAGTATTTTGCCTCCAAAGTAAGGAGCTATTAAGTGAAAAGCAGAACCTTGATTATAGCCTCCTTCTTAAAAAAAAAAAAAAGACATTAATGTTTTTCATTAATTCAAACATATAAATTCTCAAAGGTTTGGTTAATTAAGAAAAATAAATGATTTTTTTTCCACTTTGTACTTTCTACATACAAAGAGGACTCTGCTGGAAGAAACCAATAATAAATATTAAGGAAGGATATATTGGTATGAGGAGACATTAGCCTAAAATAATCTATGCTTCTAAAATGTGGAAAATAAAAAGAAACACACATGTGTTTTCCTTTTGTGTATGTGTTTGTGTAAAAATATATATTTGTATATATACAATACATGTGTTTTTGTTTTATTTTCATATATGTGTGTATATACTGAAAAATAACACTGATTATCTGTACTCCTCACATTAAGTGCCCTTATGTCAGATTTGGGGGAAATATGTTGCCTGTATCTAGACCACTGCACTATTTTAAAAGGGCATACAATTTAGAGCAATATTTTGAGAAATATTGGGGAACATTTCTAGGGACACCTAGGTGGTGCAGTTGATAGAGCACTGGGCTTTGAATCAGGAAGATTCATTTTCATGAGTTCAGCCTTAGATATTTACTAGCTAGCTGTGTGACCCTGGGCAAGTCACTTAGCCTTATTTGTCTCAGTTTTCTCATCTATATAATGAGCTGGAAAAGAAAATGACAAACCACTCCTACATCTTTGCCAAGAAAGTCCCAAAATGTGGCCACAAAGAGTCAGACATGACTGAAATGATGAAGCAACAATAGCTGCTCAGTAACAGGAACATTTAAACTAGTCTTCCTTCAAGAAGCCAGAAACAAGGTCTAAGTATTAGAATAAGCCTCGTCTCTCTCATGACAACTTTTAAAACCTTCTGAAGACTTCTCTCATTACCTAGTTTGGTTCTCTTTCCAAGCCTGAAGACAGTACAACTTCTCAACTTACACTTAAGCCCTATAATAGGCTTCACTAGCATTCTTCCATGTTTGTGAGAACCCTGGTTACTTTTTATATTTTCTCTTCTTTTATATAATTAATTTGGTGTCAAAATCCTCAGGCCTAAACAACATCTCTGAGTTCTTGAATTTGTAGAACCTTCCCAATGTTTGTCTGTATGGGCATACCTCAGGGATTTTGCAGGTTTTGTCCCAGACCACCACAATGAAAGGAGTATTGCAAGAAAGCAAGTGAGATGAATTTTCTGGTTTCCCAGTGCATATGAAGTTATGTTTATACTATATTGTAGTCTAATAAGAGTGCAGTAGTATGTCTTTAAAAAACCAATAATGTACATGCCATAATTTAAAATACTTCATTGCTAAAAAATGTTAACCATCATCTGGGCCTTAGCAAGAGGTCATCTTTTTTACTGGTGGAGGTCTTGCCCTAATGCTGATGACTGCTGATTGATCAGGATGGTGGTTGTTGAAGGTTAGGGTGACTGTTGCAATTAAAAAATAAGACAACAATGAATGTTGCCTTGATTGACACCTACTTTCACTTGAACATTTAAATGCCATTGTAGGGTTATTGACTGGCTTAATTTCAATATTATGTCTCAGGGAATAGGGGAAGAGAGGGAAGCAGAGATGTTGTTGGCTGAGCCATCAGAACACACACAGCATTTAAAACATTTTTGCCATCTCATATGGAAGCAGTTCAGAGTACCCCAAAACAATTATAATAGTAAAATCAAAGATCACTGATCACTGATCACCATGACAGATATGATAATAATTAAAAACTTTAAATATTGCAAGAATTGCCAAAATGTGACATAGAGACATGATATGAGCATGTGCTGTTGGAAAAATGGTGCTGATAAACTTGCTTGACACAAAGTTGCCTTGTACCTTCAATTTCTAAAAAAAAAAATACATATCTGTAATGCTTAATAAAGCAGACTGCAATAAAACAAGGTATACCTGTAACAGTGGTTATCTGCTAATCTTAACCACACACTGGCTGAGCTACTTAAATGACTTACCTCAAGTTCTTAGTTTCATTTGGTCAGAGTTCCACTCTTCCCTTCCATGTAGTTTGGCAGAAACCACAAGAGAGAAAAGATTGTAGCCACACCTGACAGAACTCTGGGTAACCTTGGGTTTGTAGGATGGTATCTGAGAATCTCTGCATCAGGCATCAGCTGGCACGTTTCTTAACCAACAGCCTATCTGTGTTACTTGGCATCATTATGTTTGCATAGAATAATATAGTGGCCTGGTCTTCCTCCTTTAGTAGCCCAGACAAACAAGTGGGATTTCATAAGAAAACCCTGAGTACAAATGAGATAGCTCTCATAAGAGCCCCAAGCCAGGTCTTAAGGTAGGGCACATGAACTGAAATGTACTAGGAAGATGAAAAGCGGGAAACTGGAAAACTTTCAATGAGGAAGCTTGACAAAAGCAAGAATATTGTGTCTAAGCCACTTTGCCTGGAACAGGGCAGTGTTTGGTACATTTCCACCAAAGAGAACAACACAGAAAACTAAAAACAATGACTAATGCTGAGGAAACCTTTCTCCTGGTTCCCTGTGGTGTTTACCCTTCATGTCCATATTTGAAGATGGCTGACTGGAAGAAATTATGTGGCTTCATAAATGGTTTTTGATGTTTTGATTGACCAATTATTTGAGTACTGATAATACAATGCAGATTCTTGTTTGTAGTACAAGTCCTCTTGACTATCATTGTCCAATCAGAAGAAAATTGGACAGCCCTCTCTTAGACTTAATTTTGAGCCCTTTGAAGCTACAGTTCAAGTTTACTGATTGATTTAGACCCTTATACATTTGCTCTCCTTAGGAAACATCTTTAAATATGAAATACATTTGCTCTTTATAAAAGGCAACTAGATGGTGCAGTGCATAGAGTGCCAAACTTGGAGTCAGGGAGTCTCATCTTCCTGAGTTCAAATCTGGCCTTAGACACTTTCTACCTGCGTGGCCCTGGTATATGGTGGTTCTGAGTGTCATGGTAAATGTAAAACAGCAGAAATCAGCTCCATCCCCTACAAAAACTTGCAGGTTGCTCTGGGTCATCCCTGATACTATGCATTCTTTGTTCTGTTTCTGTATACTATCTGGCCTGACTTGGGGTTAGCTTGGTAGGCAGTAAGCTTCCCTGAATAAAACAGGCTCACTTTCATGCTAGTATGGACTGTCCAGTATCTCCATATCTTGGAGGTGGGACTGACCCTCAGGGTAGTCTGCCACCCTACAGTTGGCATAATCAGGCCAGAACTTAGGCAAGTCACTTAACCCCATTTGCCTCAGTTTCCTCACTGGTAAAATAAACTGAAGAAATAAATGGCAAACCACTCCAGGATCTTTGTCAAGAAAACCCCAAATGGGGTCATGATGAATTGTTCATGACTGAACAACAGTAACGATTCTTATGAGAGGCAGCTCTAGAGAGAACTGGCCTCAGAGTCAGGAAGATCTGGATTCAAGTCATGACATATACTGGCCGTGTGACTCTGAGCAAGTCACTCCCTCACTCGCTGCATTGTAGTGAACGGCAACATTGTGCCACGATCCACTATGACAGACTTAGCTTTTCTCAGCAGTACAACTATCCAAGACAATTCCAAAATACTCATGACGGAAAATGCTATCCACATTCATAGGAAGAACTACGAGGTCTGAATGCAAGTGAAGTACATTATTTTCACTTTTTTTGATTGTTTTTCTTTCTTGTGGTTTTCTCCTTTTGTTTGATTCTTCTTTCACAATATGACTAATATGGAAATGTGTTTAACGTGACTGCACTTTTAACCTATATCAGATTGCTTAGTCTTGGGGAAGGGGGAGGAAAGGGAAGAAGGGGGAAAAATTTGAAACTCAAAATCTTATAAAAGTGAATGTTGAAAACTATCTTTATATGTAATTGGAAAACAAAATAAAATACTATTAAGGAAAAAGAGAAGACTTGTGCAAAGAAAGTGCTGATCTATGTGGATAGAGTTTCCATATAAGATAGTCCCTTACAGAATGTTCCTGTTGTAGTGCTGTTTGATAGTGTCTTAAACCAATAAAATCTCAGGTCCAATTTCTATTCTTATGATGACTCTGTATAGGCGTAGCCCATTTAAATTTTTCAAAACCAATAGGAAATTTAAATTATTAAAAATAAAATACATTTATTTACCTCCAGCTAAAATCCTATTATCCATTTGACTGAAATCAAGATAAAAATTTATCCATATGTAATTCACCCAACTATCAAAGCAAATTACAATTGCATATTTTGTCTGGAAAAACAGAGTAAACCACCGATTCCTCTGGTTTCCAATGAGCATGAATTATATTTGTATAATCTGACAAATGCAGAAAAAAATTACTTTTTGTATTAAAAAATTCCATCTTTTCTAACTGGAAAATAAGAAATACAGGTAATGGCATATAGAAATCTCTCTTGCCCTACAAGAAAAGAGAGAAGATGGGGATAAGGGAAGGGAGGGGTATGACAGAAAGGAGGGCAGATTGGGGGAAGGGGTAATCAGAATGCACAGTGTCTTGAGGTAGAGGGAGGGGAGAGATGGGTAGGAAATATGGAACTCAAAATCTTGTAGAAATGAATGTTGAAAACTAAAAATAAATAAATAATTTTTAAAAATGAAAAAAAAATTCCATCTCCCAAGATATTTATTGAAGGAGACAGTACATTTTATTTGGCATGGGCATATGCAAACTCTAACATGAGAGATACAGGAAGAGGTTGGTCAACATTTTTGTGGTTGCTCTTCTTCAAGGAGGACACATAAAAGAATAAATTGCATGTCATAAACTATGTTCTTTCAAACCATGATAATAACCTCTCTGTGTAACAATATATTGAGCGCTGCAAATTACTTTTTACTTTAGAAGTTCTATGAAAGCAGGTAACGTAGTAAGTTCATAGAGGGTTAATAGCTATTATGGGAATTTATGGCAAATTAATGCCATACTTGAAATTCCTTTGCTTTTTCCTTCCTGATCTGTGCTTTCAATAGTTTAGGGAACTCCCTTAACTAAAGCAGGTAAGCATGTCATATAATCTTAGAGAGCTGCCCTAAGATACTTAGAAATTGAGTAGAAAGGAAGGGAGGAGGGAAACAAGCATTCATTAAGTGCCTACTGTGTACCAGGCACTTTGTGAAGTACTTTACAAATAGTATCATTTTTGATGGTCACAACACAACATTGGGAAATAGGAAATATTATTATGCCAATTTTTCTGTTTAAGAAATTGAGGTAAACAGAGGTTAACATGTCTAAGGTTAGATGTGAACTCAAGTTCTTCTGACCTTAACCACTATACTACCTACCTGCCTCTAGTCATGGAAGTCACATAGCCAATAAATGTCAGAGGCATGGCTAGAATCCAAGTTTTCATGACTTCAGATTTGATGCCTAGCCACTGTAGCAGGTTGCTTCTTGCTTAAATGCATCATTAATACGTATAAAACTTGTAAGATATGTTGTTATTAACATGTCCTCTTTAAAGTATTACAAATATAAAAATAAATAATATTGTTGAAATCTGTTTTTCCCTTTTGGGTGGTCACTGTTAATTTTTGCATATTGATTAACATTTTTAGAAAGATGTAATAAAATCTATAGTGTAAAATTTAACAAAACACCTGAAATGGAGGTGCAGTTCAATTAACAGAGCTCAGAAGTTTACAATGGCCTCTGTGAGCACTTGTCAGGTAACAAGTAAGGAAGAAGGAGATTCTGGTTAAATTTTAGATATTTATTAGCTTCATAGTAGAAAAGTAGCTGATCTGCATTCTTCTGCAGATCAAACTTTTCAAAGCTTGGAAGATTGTTTTTAAATGTTAAACTGTTTAGCCTGGATTTATTTCTGAAGCTGAAGGAATCAAAGATTCAAGATAAGTGTATCAGAGATAAATAAAGCATCTTTAGTCATGATATCATTAACTCAGATGATTAACTTCAGATTGCTGGGAAGGACCTATGTCCCAGCTTCCAATGGCAGGTGGTCTCAGCAGTATTTCCTGGCTAGGATGAAATGGAGCAGTAGAGACTGCTTTTGAATTTTGACTGTTAAAAATATTGTTCTACAATTTTGTTCAGTTTCATTTTACTGGTTCCCTTAAGAAAAGTATGTAGCATCCTGATGGCACACTTGAAGGGAAAAGATATTTTTAGAAAGAAAACAAAGAAACTACTGAGTAAGAAGTCTCACTACCTGATTAAGGGACCAACCTTACACACAATGAAAAACCCATATTGCACAATCTAATGTTATTCAAGAGGTTCTATGTGGATTGTTCACTTTTTTCCTTAGAAGACCTGAAGGACAAATGGATATTCAGAAACAGCACAGATAGTCTCTCTTAGAATGGGAATCGTTATATTGAGATGCCATTTTGACCAGCAGGTGGTGCTGCCTGGAAAGGTTTGAAGATACTTCCTTAAATGCATTCACTACTCCCCCCCACCCCAATCCTTTCCTTTGACTAGTAGTGAATTTGACTCCTCCTTAATCAATGATTCTACTCTGTCAACAGGGACAAGGGACAGACCAAATTCTAAAAAAAAAAAAAAGAAACTGACTGAAAATAGTTGTCTCATAGAAAAAGTTCCCACTTCTACCAAGCTGTTATGTCTATTTAATCACATCCTGCACAGCCTGAATAGTAAATGGTTCTGAGTCATGTGATGAATTTATTCCACTTTTTTAGGAGTTTAGATGACTTGTTAATAAAGTCAAAACTATGAGAATCTCTCATGATTATAAGTCAGATCTCCCATGCCCAAGATGAAAGAAATCTTGCTCCCTACCATGATATACTTTACCATTGGAAAACCAGAATAACAGACCTAATTCTTCCTTTTTGGGTTTTGTGAATCTATTTGGAATTGGCATTGCTTAATAAAAATTACTTCTTTTGTTATTACACCTTGTGTTATTAACCCAAAATTGTTATTCTGGTTATTAGTGCATTAGTTTATTAGACTTTAGAATTCAGATGAATGATGAGTCCTATCCTAGAAAGAAAGAATTTTGTAAAAATATCTCCCTTTAGAATAGGTGCAGCTAGATGGGGTAGTGGATAGAGTTCCAGACCTGGGGTTAGGAAGACACATTTTTTTTTCTGAGTTCAAATATGGTCTTGAAATGGACAGACCGGGAATAATTCACAGGCAAAAGTATTTGGGAATTTTGAGAGCATCATTTATTAGCCATGTTGGTGGCTGCCTCATGGGAAAACCCAGAGGAGACAGCCCCGAACTGAGGTGGGTGTGTGCATTTTAAGCATTTTGGCGCTACTCAGTACAGCCTTGCGGTTTCCACAACAAACAGTTCTGACTGACAGAGCTGGGGGGGGGGGGGCACGGCTTGTTGTTAGGCAAGAGCCCCCAAACGGAAGGGGGTTGTCAGGGTACTGCTAGGCAAAGGACCACAACAGAGGAGGTGCCAGGAGAGGAACCCAATCAAAGACTGGTTGTCATTCAACAAAAAGTAGTTGTCAGGAAGGCGGGTATTCAGCAAAAGGTAGTTGCCTGGCAAGAGGGGTCTAACATTAGTGGGGCACAGGTAGTTACCATGCAGAGGGATTAAACAGAAAATGACTGTTAACAATTCATCAGATATTTCTCAACCCAAACGGGAATAACGTTTTGACAGGGGCCCAACAAAAACCTGTTACTAGGCAGGTTATCCAACTCTGCCCAGTAACCTAATAGATATCTCTCAACCTAGGGGCCCAGGGAGGAATAATGTCCATTTCAGTCTCAGATACTCAATAGTTGTGTGACCCTAGGCAAATCATTTAACCTGGTTTGCCTCAGTATCCATATCTGTAAAATGAGCTGAAGAAGGAAATGGCAAAACAATTCCAGTATCTTTGCCAAGAAGACTAAATGAGGTCATGAACAGCTGGACATGAATAAAACAACTAAAAACAACAAAAAAGAAGAAAGCCCTCCCAAAAAAATTTTGGCCAGAGGATAGGGATAGGAAATGAGCTATTTAGATCTTAGAACAAGGCAGTTTCCCTCATATAGTTAAGCACAATTCTTCTAAGAAGAAGAATTAATTAATTCTAACATAAATTGAGATTATATGTAATACACTCAAAACATGTAAGTCTTAGTATAACCTTGTGTCATCAACGAGGACTGTTGAAAAGTGTAATTTTTACTGGCTGAAAGGAGAGGAAAGATCATAAAAAGGGATACAAAGGAAGAAGCCTAAGGAATTTTATCAGTGATCAGCCCTGATTCAAATGAAGTACATTTGCCAACTTAAATCTCATATAATTATGAATAGTTGTAGCCTTGCCTGGTTCACTAATCCACTTAAGGAGTGATCTTTCTAGGAAGAACATGCTATTCACTTGAGTGCCTACTTCATAGAATTGCTAGGACCTAGTGAATTTACACACCATCTACATACTTATCCCCATCCCTACCCACCCTTTACCTCCTTACTTCATCACTGCCTGGTGAACTAACATTACTTACCTTTAGGATCTTCCCACTGTGTTTAAAACCTCCTTTGTTATCTCTACTTTTATTATGGGTTTTCTGCAGTCAGAGTGAATGTTGACTGTTGAGGAAGATGTAAGAAGGAGAAATGCAAAGTGGGAAGGTAGGAAGAAACATAAGAGATGACCTGATGCCTCATGCACAGTCACATTATCTAACAGTGGCTACCTGAGATTTGCTCCAGAACAAAGGGGTCACACATGGGCTACGTGTGGCTTCTGGCACTCCCGAATGCAACCTGTACAAATTAAAATGTCCCTGGGAAATACTTAGCAAAATAAATGAAAATACAGTAAAGCAGACAATATAAATATGCAGCTTCTAGGCTGATATGTGGTCTTGAAGAGATACTTACGGTTTAATGGCCCCTGTTCCTTTTTGAGTTTTGTACTAGTGCTCTAAACTTTAGAGAAAAAAAAAGTGTATGGTTTATTAAACTCTATATGTAAACACAAAAGAAGCTTTCACTAGCTATTATGGACAATCACTTTGTCAGGGCTGCCTAAAACGGGAAGAAATCAATTTTGGGTGGAAAAAAAAAGCTCAGTCGGGCTATTGGCCATTCGGTGTTGTTTTTTCCATTCACTACTGTCTCTTCTCTAGTATCTCATGCTGTCTCCTCACTACACCAGTCTTCCTTCTCATAGTCAAGTAATTTATGTTCTGGTAAGTTTTGAAGGACCTCCTAATCTCCTAAAGTACTCATAAAGTACTGATGGGTGTGATGGGACCTGGACCCTGAATTTGCCCACATATTTTAGCAGCCCACATCACTGACTTCACCAGAGGCATCTGGTCCAGCCCAGCCCACCTAGATTCTCAATAGTCCTTTCATTCTCAGCCTATCCAAAACAGGTAGTACTCATTGCATAGTCCTCTTGACCCACTCCAGACCACTTAACTCCTTTCATTGTTATATCTGTGCCACCCCAGGCTATTTATCTTAATTCCATCCAGATCTTCTCACTGTCTTTTTGTACATCAGTATTAATTTCACCTCTCAAGGTTCAGATTCACTACATCTAGCCTGCTCCTATTGGTATTACAATAGGAGTATTATGTTTTGACTGAAAGAAGGCTTGATGCTTGAATTCTTTCTAGGCAGACTAGCTCTGTACTCTTACATTTAGGGGTTCCCAGCAACCCCGGACTACATTAGTATATGCAGTTAGGGAATACTGAAAGGAATGCTGGACTTGAAGTCAGAAGATAGGAAGGAAATTCGCAAGTAGCCACTTGTTAGATTATGTGACTGTGGATGAGGCATGATGTCATCTCTCAGGTTCTTTACTCTTTCCTCATCTATAAATGAAGAGATTGGATCAGAGGTTCTCTAAGATCTTCTTTAGCTCTAGCATGCAGTGATTTTGTATAAAACAATCTAAGGGAAAAGCTTCCTTTGTGTTTACATATAGAGTTTAATAAACCATACACTTACATGTGTAAGTAATCTTCATTGTCAATATATCCATATATTCCTAGAAAATATATATCCTTAAAAAATACAACATAGTCAAAATTCAAAATTGTTCTGCACTTGATAGTTTTGTACTAGTATCATTTTAGATGAGAGTAAACATGACTGTCATTTATCAACAACATAATCAGTGCCTTGATGTTTACAAAGCTCTTTCCTCACCATTACTCCCATGAGGTAGGTGGTACAAAGATTACTGCACTCATTTTACAGTTGAGGGAACTGAGGCTCAGAGATGTACTGACAAAATAAAGCCCAGCATTTTTAGGCTAGATTAGGATAAACTCCTTCATGATTTTGCTCAGCGTAATGGATTGCACATCTACGCATGCTTGTTACTCTTGGGGTGCAACCTTCTCTAGACAGTGCAGAATAATCACTGTCTCCTTAAATATATCACTTTCATTCCCACCTCCAATACTTTATTCATGTTATTCCTCCTACCTAGAATGTTTTTCAACTCATTGCCCTCCCTTCAAACATTCTTCTCCTTCAGACTCTAACTAAAAAATCTATCCATGAAGTTCTCTCATTTACTCCAGCAGTATCTATTTTTAGGAGGTGTGTGAGAATCAAATGAGATCATTATTTGTAAACCTGTTCCAAACCTTAAATGGTATAGCCATGTTTGTACCACTCTGTAAAATGCTTACCAATTGCTCTCTGTTGCTAGGGAGTTAGCATATCTTCCCGACAAATCTGAGTTCCTTGAGGGTATGATTAAGTCTTATACTTTGTATTCAGCCCAGAGTAGAGAGCATATAGCAAGCACTCAATCACTACTTCCTGAATTGCTTTGAATTTAACTCTAAGACAAAGATAAATTGTAGCAAAGCAAACCATGTTTGTTCCAAAATAAGAAAGAATTTTCTAAAAGAACAAAATGGCTTCCAGGACTTTGTAGCCCACTGAAAACAAAACGAGTTGCACTAGTGATCACAGTGTAAGGTAAATGTGCTGTAGTACAAAGAGTACTCAACTTGAAGTCACAAAAGTCCTAAGAGCTAAACTACACTAACAGAGATAAACTCCTAAGTCTAGGTTACCTATAGATTTAATTAATACATAGACTGAGATGACCTTATCATTTAGTAGCAGATAATTTAGAATAAGACATAATAAAAGAATCATAGGATTACCCTTTTAAAAAATCTAGGTTTCCCACCATGAGTTAGAGTATAAATTGAATATTGGACTCTCCTAAGGAATATAGGGGTGTAGGGGTAGAAAGTCCCTAAAATTCCTGTTTCCCAGTACACTTTCTGGTTTATACCAGGCACCTTGGGCGTAGGATTAGGAAAGTCTGGGAGAAGCTAACTCATCAGGTGACCTGCCTTGTGCAATTGAATTATGTTCAAAACAAATCTCTGTCATCTTTTCATTCCTTTTTTTTTGTTTGTTATGAAAATCAGCTCTATAAATCAGTCCTTGTCTCTGACCTCTGAAGAGTCAGGTGACCTGATTTGGTATGTAAATACTAGCTCTACAAATTAAATTATAGATGCATAGATGGACAGATGGCCCAGTAGCTTTGTCTGAATTATTTCAGATAATTTATAAAAATTAATTTATTCTTGGTTTTCAGCATAGATATTCAATTTTAGCATCCAAATAGATTTATAAAGCCAAATATACTCCATGTGCATAAAACCTTTAAAAGGTTATAAGATAAATGTTTTTGTTCCTTGGATTATGGAATAAAATCCAGAATCCTTAAAGTCTTTCCAAAAACTGCTCCCTTAAATATATCCTTCAGTCCAGCAAGACTAGTATACTTGTATACCCAAACATGACTCACCATCCCTATTCCTACGCCTTTGCTTAGCTCAAGCTTCTGATTTTGTAAATGCTTTCCCTGTTCTTTTTTCCAATCACATGATTTCTGAGTCCTCTCCCAAATGCCACTTGAACTGGCAGGTCAACTCCCCAGAGGATGCTGCTCTATCTTCTACAAAAGTTCTAGGGGTAGTCCCAAGGGGTTGGGGGTCCTCTTTCTAATGTTGTAACTCTCAATGTCCTTTTGCCATGATTAGTTCCATGATACTGATGATGATATCAATTAAATACCCAAATTTAAATAGCTTTAGAAAGAGGTATTTATTAAGAGGGTATAGAGTTGGTACAAAACATTTTCCCCAAAAGCCTGTGAAATATTCTCCAATCACTGTATACAGAACCCACCATATACAAATTCCAAGAAGGATTGTGTTGAGGGCCTCCCCACTACTGGTCCTTCCAACTACTGCCTCTACTTACCCTGCCCAAGGGTCTTCGGACGTCTCCGGCTCCCCCCCGGGGTGCGAAGGGAGTCTTACCAGACAGGACACCGGAGTAGTGGATCAGAGCTTTATTGTATGACGATCAGCCAGGAAATCCCCCGAGCCCTTCCTGGGTGTGCCTTTTATCCCTAATACCTAGCCCTCCCTTCCCGGGTAGGCTCCTTCCCAGTTCCTCCCCGAGGGTGGAGCCCCGCTCAGTATGAAGCCGCCCCAGTGCCAGCGTGGCAAAGCCACGTCAGCAGGTCCAGACTTCCTGGCGTCTCACACTCCTCTCAGGAGGCCTGGGTCCAGAGCGCCCCTTACAACTCCCCCTTTTTGTTTAAATTATACAGGGGGTGGAGGGTTTCGGCCTTAATGGCCTCTAAGGCTCTACGCACACCTCTTAAAAGGCATGAAAAAAGGCAAGGCAAGCAAAAGCATAATAAAATTCCTCCGGCGAACAGCATACCTCCCATGGTTAGCCATTGAATAAGGTTTTGAAAGTGGAAATTTTCCCACCAATCCTTAGCAGTATTAAAATGTTTTTCCCACTCCTCATTAAATGTTATTGTAGCATTTTCCATGGCTGCTATTATTGCATCTAGGGCGCTCAATTCGGATGTGAAATTGGTGGCTAAGGTGGCGTTTGTTAAAACAGATTCCAGATACATATACATGGATACATTGTAGGGGATAGGTGTTACACAAACAGGATAGTACTTGTAGTGGCACCGTAATCTCATATATCTCATCATCAATGCCTGTTGGTGCGCTAAGACCTGTACAACCCCGGATATAGCTTGTAACTCTTGGAATATCACCCGATCAACATGTTCTTGGTGCCGCCACGCTATTCCAGATTGAATCATGAACTTCTGGAGGGAGTGCGCAAGGAATGTCACCTCGCTTTGCAATCTTTGAATTTGCACTTCCTCCAGAATGCTCATGGCCAAGCTGACCACCGAGAGTATTTCCCCAATCCCCGGGGCTTCTCGCTTTGAACGTACGAATTTTGCTAGGAGTTCTTCTGCGGGTGAATTAGCAAAGGGGTCAGCTTTCACTGGGTGAATGGTATAAGGGGGAATCCTCAGGAGAAATACAATATACTGGGAATGTGAACCATTAAGTGTGTTAGTTATGATGGGGCACCCGCAACTCACATTATATCCGCCCTTGTGGCCATTTAACCGTGACACAGAAAGGTTCCCCGCCCCGCATAGCATAAACATAGCACCAGGTCCTGTTTGTACAGTTCCAGCCAGGTTAGAACAGATATACCAGTGGCCTGGCACCTCCGTGCACGGCTGTGCTTTGTCGAACACCGGTTTCCATGGGGCGTATACGTCAGGATGTTGCCAAAGATCTGCAATGGAGGAGTTGCCTTCAATAGCTACCCTGGTGGGGCTGAGTGCTAGGCCTACTTTCCACAGGTGTAGTTGTGGCATCCCAGGTTCTGGGATTGGTACTGGTGCCACCAAGGTAGGTACTATGCCGCCATCCCAAAAGTAAAGCCGAGTTCCGTTCCTTCGGGGTCCATACCTATGAATACCAGTAGAGCAGGGTTGCATAGGGCTGAAAACCCAAGGGGTAGGATTACAGGGTGGCAGCGGAGCAGGGTTGTTCTGCCAGGCGTAATTGGATGGTCTACCTGCATTGATAGGTTTGGGCGGTTTGGGCAGATGAATGATGGACCGAAATGTATAGTTCAGGTCCGTATGTGGGATGGCCAGCATGTGTACCCGCAGGGCCCCTCGATTTTTCGCAGGATGTGGGACTTGGTCTAGCGTTCTTTGTCCCAGGGGGAAGCACAGGTCACGTGTATTGTTGAGGGGGTTGTTGTGGGTGCCATTTACCCAAAAACACATGGGGGTGCTAGTTCCTATAGTGAGCCAGGAGAGAGTGTTAGTATAGCAGGTAGACACCATCGGCAAAGGCTCCTTTATGCCTTCAGTAATCACGGTGACGTTCCCTGTCACTGTCAGAGGGATAGGTTCATGTTGCCAGGTCACTAATTGGAACAAGGGTAGGTTAGGTGTGATAGCCCAATGCGAGGGTGTGGACCCTGGTTGCAATAGGGTCGCTTTAAAGCTGCCTGTTGTGCCTAAAGACAGTAGCTGGAAGCAGGTCAGCATCCGGAGCCAGAACGTTGTCTCCATCGCCCGGGTTGTTCGATTCTTCTTCCGTCCTCGCTTCCCTCGTTTCCTTTTCCTGTTTTTCTGAATTGGCCGGGGGGACCTCTCGCGCGTCCCGGGACGGGATCCAGACCCCTCCAGGGTTGGTATCTGTGGAGACACAAAGATATCCTTTTCCCCTTATTAGTACCGTCCCCGGTCCTTTCCAATTGCCTTTCGCATCCTTCCACCAAATCACACTTCCTTTTTTACACAAGGTTGTTGTTGACCCTTGTGGATCTGTTTGTGGGATTGTAGGGGACGTCATTCGGGCGTTACCCAGATCAGGGTAACCGAAAAATCGCATGGCCGGTGTTAGGCCATCATCCCGAAATTGTAAGAAATTCATGGTATACACCGCTTGCGCAACTTGCGCTTGTGTAAGCCGTCCCGGAACTCCCCCTTTTTGTTTTTTGATGGTGCTTTTAAGGGTCCTATTAGCACGCTCCACAAGGGCCTGGCCTGTTGGATTATATGGGATGCCGGTAATATGACGTATACCAAATTCCATGCAAAAAATGGCGAAGGCCCGTGAGATATAGGCAGGGCCATTATCAGTTTTAATAACGCGGGGGGCTCCAGCTATGGAAAAACATTGTAATAAATGTGAAATAACTGCAGTGACAGATTCTCTAGATTGCAGGGTAGCCATTACAAAGGAGGAACAGGTATCTATGCATACATGTATATAAGAGGTGTTATAATGCGTAACATCCATTTGCCAAAGAGCATTGGGTGAATCTCCTTTGGGGTTAGAAGCCTTCTCTGGCAATGGAGGGCGGAAAGGAATGCAGTTAGTACAGCGTTTCACAATCTGCCTAGCTTCCTCCCTAGGAAGGTGATAAAGTAACCGTAATGATCGTGCAGATAGGTGGAATTTAGAATGGGCCTCTTGAGGTAAAAGAAAAAGGAGAAAGGCACTCTCATTATTAAGGGCGTTATCTGCAATGTGATTGCCCCAAAAGATAGGGCCTTCTGTGGATGTGTGAGAACGTACGTGGAGGACATAAAGAGGGTCAGTACGAAGTAACAAAAGCCTTTGAGCGGTTGTTAGCAAAGGAGCAATAGTAGAGCGATTTTCCATAATGTAAGAATTTTCTAACAATAAAAGAACATTAGCACAATACATACTATCTGTAATCAAATTAAAAGGCTCCTCTGAGAATAATTGAAGGGCGCCTATGACGGCTGCTAATTCATTTTTTTGTGCTGAGGAATAGGGTGTGGAAATTACCTTTAACAGGTGTCTCTGAGGAGCATAAATGGATGCCTTTCCGGTTTTTGTTGCATCAGTAAATACATTGGGTCCTGTTACGGGAGCTGAGGAAATAATGGAACCGGGCGTAGATAGGGGTAGGGTTTGCCATCCACGTAAAGGTGGCGGTAAGGAACTACTGGAGAAAACATGGGTCACATATAAAGATGCCCAATCAATAGAATTTTGGGCTAGAAGGTGTAAAGCTTGAGGAGTGACGGACAGATTGAGAATAGGTTGTGTCCCAAAGATCTGAACGCATCTCTCACTCGCCTTGAGTAGGAAGAGTGCAAGGGTGTCCCATTTATCAGGTAAAACTTTGGTAGCTTTTGGGCGATATAGCCATTCCAAAACACCATGTGTCTGATACAAAGCTGCAATACCTCGGTCCTCCTGTAGGACCACCAGCATGATAGGACTCTCGGGATTGAAACGAACTAATGATGAGGAGGCTTTCTTTTGTATATCCTGTATAACCTGAAGAGCTGTAGTCGTCCATTCTCGGGGAGAGGTAAGGTTAGAATCGCCCCGCAATGTTTGATATAAGGGCTCAAGTTCCTTATCAGATATGGGAATTACAGAACGCAGCCATTGAATAGAGCCAATTAATTTCTGAAAATCATTAAGGGTTCTTATCCTTTTTACATCAATTTTAGGAACGGGGCGCATAATCTTGTTGCCCTCTATTTGGTGACCAAGGTAGGAATACGGATAGGTAAGTTGGATCTTTTCAGGTGCAACGATTAGACCATGTGCTTTTAGTGTCGAAATGACATCTTGAAGCATTGTCTGAAGCTCACAACTTAAGGATGATGCTAGCAAAATATCATCCATGTAATGTATGAGGATCCCAGTAGGGTATTGATCCCTAAGTGGCTGAAGAATGGAGGCCACATAGAATTGACAAAGAGTGGGGCTATTAACCATTCCTTGAGGAAGGACCTTAAACTGATATCTTCTATACGGGGCTGCCAGATTAGTGGTGGGGACAGAAAAGGCAAACTTCTCTCGATCATCAGGGTGAACAGGTATGGAATAAAAACAATCTTTAATGTCTATGATAGCCATTTTCCAGTCCTTTGGAATTGCTGCGGGTGTTGGGAGGCCGGGTTGTAATGCACCAAAGGGCCAGAGGGCGGCATTTACAGCTCTCAAATCAATAAGCATACGCCATTTGCCACTTTTCTTTTTTATGACGAATACTGGGGAATTATACGGACTGAATGAAGGCTCAATTTGCTTCTGCTGTAGCAGGCTCTGCACTATTGACTGTAAGGCGGCGAGCTTCTCTTGGGAAAGGGGCCACTGCTCCACCCATATGGGATCGGTGCTCTTCCACCGTAAGCGGATGGGTCTCGCCAAAAGAGTGGCCCCAAGGAATTTAAAGGCTGCTCATGGTCAGTACATAAGTGTACGCCCATGGAGGTTAAAACATCTCTTCCCCATAAGTTAATTGGGAGGCCAGAGACTCGGAGAGGCCTGAAAAGTCCTTCCGAGTCCTGGTATTGCCATTTCAATAATCGTTCTGCTTTTTGGGCTAATTGGAATCCCCCCACCCCTGTCACCGTTTTTGATACCTTTTGGATCGGCCAATTAGGGTCCCAGTCATCTGAAGTGATCACTGAGACGTCAGCACCAGTGTCTAACATGCCCTTGATGGGTTTTCCATCCACCATCAGAGTAATTTCTGGTCTTCCAGAAGTGATTTGTTGGGACCAGTATACTAAATTTCGAGGCTTGGAGGTATTAAAATCTCCATCCAGCCAGGGCAAGCTTATGGCTTTAGCTAATTCAATTTGGGGTTCTATTATTACAGGCCAAGAGTGTGGATTGGTAAGCCATATATCCTTTTCATTGGGAGGGAGCACTTGACTATGCACAATAATAGTGGGAAAGTTCTCAGATCCCACTACAAGACGGGGGTAGTCACGGGTTGGTATAGAGACAGATACCGTTGACCAAGGGGGTATTTTTAACTGCTTTCCGTCTGCAGGGGTGGTTGCCATTACATATTCTGCCCATTGGGGTTTGGATCCATGACGGGGAAAGCTCTGTTGACGGGTCGCCGGTGTGGATTTGTTCGGGGGCCACCCTTGAAGGGAGGCCCCCTCACCCCGTTTCCCTGTTTCTGTGCTTTAGACCTACAGAATTTGGCAAAATGTCCTGGTCTCCCACATATGTAGCATCTACTGCCTTTGCAGAATGCCTTCACGTGTCCTGGTTTTCCGCAATTAAAACAATTCCCGTTTTCTCCCCCTTTTTCTTTCCCTACCATTGCCGCTAGGAGGTTCTGTTGTTTTTCCATACACTCAGCTATCATGGCCATGGGGTCTTTCTGTGGTATATCCATCAATTTTTCTACTATCTGTTGTACCGAAGGCGCGGGTGGCAGGGAAGAGAGGGCTGAGGTATACTCAGGTCTAAGGCCCTCTTTGATTAGCTGGACTATGAGAGGGGGCGAAGCACGTTCCTTCCCAAAGGTAGATTCCACCACTTCCTGCACACGGCTTACAAAACCCAGAGGACTTTCATTTTTTCTTTGTTTTAAGGAAGATAAACTGGTACCAGCCATAGTGCCCAATTTTTGCAAAGCTTTAATATGGCACTCATTAACAGCGCGCCGAACGTTTTCATCATAATCTAGCTGTGTTAATAATTCAGTGTATGCTCCTCCGCCTGTTATCATATCTAGGGCATCTTTCTCATCTGCAATGTTATGTTCCTTGATATAGATCTTAGCTGTACGACAAACATGTGTCTGATATGCAAGATAGGTGGCGGGGTCAAAGACAGCCTGCATGACTTCAGCAAAATCAAAGGGGGTCCATGGGTACGTCATGGTAGAGGATTTAATAGCCGTCTCTACGTAAGCAGAGCCAGGACCGTATTTCGCCACAGCCTCTTTCAAATCCCGCATGAACTTAAAGGGGACAGGACGATGGTACCTCCTTTCATCCTCAGTTCCAGGATGTTCTACAAGGACGGGAAAGGCTGATGACCACTCATTCCAATCTATGTTCTCTCCCTCATGTACTGCTTGTTGTAAACTAGCTGTGAGGAGGCTTACTGACTTGGGTGAGCCCTTTGGGGTACTAGAATGGTAACTAAATCCCTTTGTCTCTCCTAAAGACAACTGCGCCATAAGGGCGGTGGCTCCTGCTGGGCCGTCTGACACTTCCCTTTTTTCACTTGCAAGAAAAGACAACTGCGCCACAGGGGCGGTGGCTCCTGCTGGGCCGTCTAGCACTTCCCCTTTTTCACTCGGAGGGGGTGGCCACTCCCAGTTCCCCATTTCTTTCCTTAGCTGCGGTTCTTTCGTTTCTAGTCTAAAAGGGGGTTCAGGAGCCTCCTTGTTTTGCTGCAATTCTTCCCACGGATATATGGGTCTTGTTGGGGCTGTGATTTGACTTTCTTTTTCCTCTTCCTCACTGTCAGAGCCCATCAAGGACTCTCCTACTTGGGTGGCTTGGTCGCCCAAGAGGGCGGGCGGCTCGGGTTGTAGGGCCGCGCCGACTGCCGCATATATTACGAAATCTGAGGGGTTTAGGGCAGATGGATTATTTTGGTGGTAAGAGGCCATCTGCTGGCCTACCACCGCCCACCTTTGTGGATTTATCCCCGTGTGCTCTATCCACGGACTGATCGTCCAGATTTTATCCACCCATAAGCGGCAGTTTTTTAAGTGGATTTTAATACCTTGATCTTTACAGGTTTTATAAATCTTACAGGCAAGTACGCCTTTATCCTCCGGATCAATTTGGGCTTTAACTACCTTCTGTCCCATTGTCCCTAGAAATTTTCTAGGGCTGTCTGGTCTTCCCTTCCCGCCTGCGGGATTCGGGGTTAGGCAGTTCCTGGCAGCCCCACGTTGGGCGCCAGCTGTTGAGGGCCTCCCCACTACTGGTCCTTCCAACTACTGCCTCTACTTACCCTGCCCAAGGGTCTTCGGACGTCTCCGGCTCCCCCCCGGGG
Organism: Bettongia penicillata ogilbyi; assembly: GCA_023548195.1. Taxonomy (NCBI): domain Eukaryota; kingdom Metazoa; phylum Chordata; class Mammalia; order Diprotodontia; family Potoroidae; genus Bettongia; species Bettongia penicillata. The sequence continues at coordinate 1,783,513 of JAJHZJ010000737.1, forward strand.
TGCGAAGGGAGTCTTACCAGACAGGACACCGGAGTAGTGGATCAGAGCTTTATTGTATGACGATCAGCCAGGAAATCCCCCGAGCCCTTCCTGGGTGTGCCTTTTATCCCTAATACCTAGCCCTCCCTTCCCGGGTAGGCTCCTTCCCAGTTCCTCCCCGAGGGTGGAGCCCCGCTCAGTATGAAGCCGCCCCAGTGCCAGCGTGGCAAAGCCACGTCAGCAGGTCCAGACTTCCTGGCGTCTCACACTCCTCTCAGGAGGCCTGGGTCCAGAGCGCCCCTTACAGGATTGGACTCAAGTTTAGAGTATACATGTGACAAAGCCCTAATTTACAACATGTGCTTTTTGGAACATCTTTTCTCCCCTCACTAAGACACTCATGTAGTTCCTCTTAGACATGGTTTAGCTTTCTGATAAAAGGGTCTCAAAGAGTCTTGGAGCTCATTCCTTTAGTATGTCTCATTTTTCCTTTACTCCTAATGCAGACATTAATGCCAGCTACTATTTGACGTAGCGATGCTGCTAGGATGCTGATGAGAAATCCAAATCCTCCCATTCTCCAAAGTTCATGCACGAGGTTATTCTTCAGTCAAGGGAGTAGGGAAGCAAGACAAAATTCTTTCTCTTTCATCTCTCTGTAATTTCCTCTCAGAGATTTGACTGAACTACACTCTCTTCTAGTGAATGAATTTTTGAGGTTCTTGATTGGCTTATTTTATTTTTAATAGTATTTTTTTCATTTACCTGTAAGGACAATTTTTAACATTCATTTTTTATAAGATTTTGAATTCCAAATTTTTCTTCCTCCCTCTTGCTTCTTCCTGCCCCCTAAGATGGTAAGCCATTTGCTATAGGTTATATATGTGCAATCATATGAAACATATTTTCATATTAATCATGTTGTAAAGAAATAGAACAAAAGAAAAAAACTATGAAGAAAATCAGATGAAAATAGTATGCTTCAATCTGCCTTCTGACTCCATCAGTTCTTTCTCTGAATGTGGATAGGATTTTCCATCATGAGTTTTTTGTAATTGTGTTGGATCAATAACTAAATCATAGTTGATCATTTCACAATGTTGCTGTTACTATGTACAACGTTCTCTTGGTTCTGTTTACTAACACTCAGCATCAGTTCATGTTTTTCTGAAACTATCCTGCTCATCATTTCTTATAGCACAATAGCATTCCATTCCATTCATGTATCACACCTTGTTCAACCATTCCCCAATTGATGGACATCCCCTCAATGCCCAATTCTTTGAATTAGCTTGTCCTTTTATAAAAGTCCCATGGGGACTGTTTCTTCAACTAATCCTATTATATAATGATTCATCACTCATTTTCATCCACTGATTTCAAGGACTTCTCCAACCTGTCCAATGTTCTTGTTTAACATAATTAATTGATAGATTCAGCATATACTTAGTCCATGTTCACATCTGTTAATAACTCTGATTGAATCAATGGAGATGGTTAGTCTTTGTTTATACTCAGTTTATTCCCTGATTAATTCAGCCAATAAGTATGGAGACTCTGTAGTTATTGAGAAAGTGGGATAAGTTTCTTACATTCTGAATTCCAATTATACTTTTGTCTCTATCATTCATTTGGCATTTAGCATAGACTCCATTTAGGGTAATCTATGTTATCCAGTTCCCGTCTTCTCACTGGCCAGCACTTAACACATCGATGTTTTCTAACTTATTGACTTTCAACATCATTAGAAACCTTGATATTCATGTTGATTACTTCTCTAACAACTTCACCACATGTTTACTCAATAGTCTAACCTCTAGGGACCAGCTTCTCTGCCTTTCTTCAGCTAATCACAAATGTGGCTTTACCATCTCATAGAAAACTATATCAACTCTAAGACCTTATCTTCATTTTTTTTTCATTCTCTGATCATCTCCTAACCTTCTACCTCTCCAGCTCACACTAAACTTTGTCTTTGCTTTCATCAGGATCTCTTCCTGTTCTTCAAGTTCTTTTCATTTTTTAATGACTCTCCTGATACCACCTTGGAAAGCCTCATTCCCTGAAACTTCAGTAATTCTTGACTTATTAGTTCTAAACCTTGAGCTATTACTTCTATTCTGTTAACTCCACCCAGGCACCTGCGTGGATTGAAAAATCATTAGAAAAAATTACACTGTTGAGATGATTTTGCCCAGTCTAAGTTTATAGTGTACAACCTCCTCTCGACTTTTAATGATGACATTTTTAATAACATCTCTTCTGCTGTTACTGACACAGCTTGTCTTATTCCCCACAATGACTATTCTAATTTTTTTTCTGAATTTTCCAAGTTCTTATCACCCACAAATTTATAGCAATTGACTTAACCTCACATGTGACTGAATTGAGGCCACACAATAGAAATTCCTCATTTTTTTCTCCTCAGCTTGTCAAAATTTCTCAGTACCATTGCCTATTTTCTCCTCCTTCCCTTCTATATTTAGAGGAAGAAGTATAATAAACTTAACACTCATGAGGACTACTCCTTAAGACTAATTTCCTCTAATAGTGTCCTTGACCCCATTCCTTAACACCTTGCTCAGGATCTTGCAGAAATAGAACCTAGCAATCATACTTTCTCATCCAGGCATGTTCAGTTTCCCCACTCTTGAACTGCTTTTCATATCCCTTCAAATATTCTTACATCTTCCATATCCTAAAAATGCTTTTTTGACATTCCTCCTTCCCAGTCCATCCTCAAGAAAACGTCAGTGGAAAGAATGCAGAATTTGTTATGAATCCTCTCTCTATCAGTTACTATCTTATTTGTGTGACCTTGGGCAAATCAATTAACTTTGTTGGAGCTTAGTTTTTCTCATCTCTAAGATGAAGATACTGGACTAGATGAAGGACAGATAGTTGTGTAGTGGATAGAGCATCAGTCCTACAGGAAAACCTGAATTCAAAAATTAGCTGGGTGGCCCTGGAATAAGTTACTTTGACCTATTTGCTTCTATTTTCTTATTTGTAAAATGAACTGGAGAAGGAAATGACAAACCACTGCAGTATCTTTGTCAAGAAAATCCCAAAATGAGTCATGAAGAGTAGACTAAAAATGACTAAGTAACCACAACAGAATAGATGAATTCATCTCTTCCAGGTCTATTGACCTGGAAGTTTGTTTGTATGTGTGTGTGTCCTTCTTTGCTGAAGAAGACCATACCATCAGAGAAATGATGACATGGCTTGCACTTGACTTTGTTTTGAGTGAGGGAGGGCTGTCCAGGTCACCAGCCTCACTTCTCCTCCAGAGCCATCTGAATCCAGTGACCAGATATTCATCAGGATGACTGGAGATGACCCAGGATGAGGCAATTGGGGTTAAGTGACTTGCCCAAGGTCAGGCAGCTAGTGAGTGTCAAGTGTCTGAGGTGAGATTTGAACTCAGGTCCTCCTCACTCCTGTACTGGTGCTCTATCCATTGCACCACCTATCTGCCCCCTATAGAGTTACTGTCCTATCAAAGTCAAAATTCTGGGGAAAGTTATCTATACCCACTGCCTACTTTTTACCCTACTGACATTCTCTCTTCAAACCCCTGGCATTTGGTTTTCTTTTTCACCAATCTCCTGAATCTACTCTCTAGACTGTAACTTCAAAGTCATTTTTCCACTTAAGAAAACCAGAGATTTTTTTCAGTATTCATCTACTTGATTTCTCAGAAATATTCTTCCTCTTGACTGTTTCTTTCTGGACAGTCTTTGTTTGTTTTGAGGACCCTCATACTTTTTCTCTCTTACCTCTCTTGTTTTCTTTTGTCTTTGTGTCACTGATCCCTTTGTCTTCCTAAGCCCTTAATGTTCTTTTTCCCCATGCTTCTGTTCTTTCTTCTCTTCTCTTCTCTTCTCTTCTCTTCTCTTCTCTTCTCTTCTCTTCTCTTCTCTTCTCTTCTCTTCTCTTCTCTTCTCTTCTCTTCTCTTCTCTTCTCTTCTCTTCTCTTCTGTCTCTATACTTTCTCCCCAAACAATTTCATTCACTCCAGTTTCAATTCATTTTTATACAGTTGACTTCCAAACTTAATTTTCCAGTCCTTACCTATCTCTTAAATGCCAGACCTGCATCTCCAACTGTTGTGGTTTGGGGGTATGGGACTCTGAAATAGTGATACACCAAGTCCTGCCCTAATGAATTCAGCCAAAGCCTTCTTTCAATCAAAGAAAAACAAAGTTTATTAAAAATCCACCATATTGGCCAGGCTCTTAAGAAATCTGAACCTTTGAACACTAATATAGGCAGGCTAGATAGAATCTGAGAACCTTCATGGAGACAAGATGGATCTTATATACAGAAGGACTGTAGGAGGGGTCTAGGTGTGGCCAAGTAGTCTGAGGTGACTAAAGGAGGGATTTGGGGGTAGGGGGGTGTCTTGATGTGAGTGACCAGTAGGCTGGAGTGACTAGAAATCAGACACCAGAAACCAAGAGAGTGGGATTTTGGTAGGATCAAGGGTGGGAAATAGCTTAAGGCAATCTGGAGGTAACATGATAATGCAAAGCTTATGGTCTCTAGGGAACACCAGATTAAATGGGGAGATTCAAGGAGAGTTCAAGAGGGCTCCCGGAGTCTATACCCCATGGCAACTGCTTACCCAGTCTATCTCTATGTCCCACTAGCACCTTAAACTCAACATTTCCAAATTATCTTTTCTCCTAAACTGGCTTCTTTTTTAGACTTTATCTGTGGGTGGCAATATTGTTTATCTAGTTCTGATGCTGTCTTTCATTCTCTGACTTCTCCCTCCTTGGCCCCAAATCAATTAATGACCAAATCCTATTCATTTTATCATCAGAATATCTGTCACACCTGAACTCTCCTTACTATTCACACAACAATCATCTCAAAAGCAGTGCCCTGGGTTACTGTAAAAGACTGCTAATGGGTAACTGAGAGGCAATGCAGTGTAATGGAAATAGTAGGGGACCAAAAATCAAGAGACAGTTGAGACATCAACAAATCTGTTGAGACATATTAGCCATGTGACTTTGAACAATTAACTTCTCTGCACCTCAATTTTTTTCATCTTTGAAATGAAAACAATAGTATCTCATGAGATTTTGAAGCAGTAATTTGTAACCTGAAAGTGACATAGAAATGTGTTGTTATTAGTAACAGAAAACTCTAAAAGGCAGGACATAGTTAATTTATTAATATCTCTGAAACTGTTCAGGGTGAGTAAATGGATCAACTTTTAATGTTGAAAATAATTTTTAATTCCTTTCTTTTTGATAGTCTTTTTTCCTGTATATTTTTTTGCCTTTTTTTTTCTCTGAAAGGAAGACTGATATCTGCTTCCAGAAATCTAGAAAAGATGTGTTTGGAGTAACATGTTGTAAGATTGTCTTTGAGGTAAGAGGAAAAGAATGAGGCACAGAGAGGTGGCATACTGCCTTTTAACCAAAATCCTAGAAGAGTTAGAAAATGTCTGTTTCCTCTTTCTGTCTCTGTCTGTCTGTCTGTCTTTCTCTCTCTCTTTTAGGGAGTTAGTGTTGAGAGTGTATCCTTTCCAGTACAATTTGATTGTGTTTCCAAGGCAACATTTTGGTGGGAAGGTGGGAACCAAATGAACTTTATTGGAGAAGACAGGATGTACCAGTCTCCTTCATTTTAAAGCAAGATCAATAGGATGTTATGACTAAGGTTCTGAAGAGGCACCTTTCAGAAAAGATATTTTCAGACAAAATACTGTCCAGTTATCCCACCTTTAAATGATCCTTTGGCTTATTTTAGCTTATCTAAAAAATATATTTTGAAAAGAAAATCATCCTAACAGAACAGTAATATTTGTTACCAGATTATTATAATTGAGACAGTAATAATTTGGGAGTTAAGTTTCTTCATCCTCACTGAATATTTTTTTTCTTCATTGGGAAATAGTGGAATATTATGGGAGCTTTTTTGTTTTGATTTTCTGTAAAATTAAGTTCCCAATTGGGAACTTAGGAATTTGGACTGGTTTCAAGAAACTGCTTTTCCATCTTAAGGAAAAACAAAATTTTAAAAATACCCTACTCTCTAGCCCTTGTAATAGTTGGATAAAGTAAGTTCGAAATGGAAAAAGCCTACGTTTGATGCCCAGATTTTTATGTGATTCAGAGTATGTGACCTTCAGGAACTTGCTTTGAAAACCTCCAACCTGAGTTAGCAGTCAAGTGTTTCTGATTTACTACAAAGCAATGATATTATCAAGGAGGGTTCAAAGCATAAGAGATGGGATTATTCTTTTGCCCACAGACTTTAATGAGTCTCCTGAATTGCCATAGTATTCTAGATAGCTCAAGATTGTAGTTCTTAAGGTATTATTTATATAGTGATGGATGCAGAAAGGATTTGCATTCCTGACCCTGGATTTCAACAGCATCTCTTTCCTGCTTTTAATGAGTTTCTCTACCTCCATTTGAGAGACTTGCACAGTCTTTCAGACTCACAGTGCTGTCAGAATATGGCCACCTCCTTATTTCAGGCCCTTATAACCTCACATAGATTTTTATAATAGCCTTCTAATGGTTCTACATGTTTGCATTCTCTCTCCAGTCTACTTTTGACAAAATAATCTTGCTTAAGCACAGGTCTGATCACATCAGTCCTCTGCTCAAAATTCTCTAGATATAAAAATATCTTCTATTCTAAGATTAAAAAAACAAATTCCTTAGCTTCCACAAGTCTGACTTCTGCTCACATTTCTAATCTTATTTTATATTGCTTTCCTTTTGGATTCCATGTAATAGTCAAACTGGGCTGTGAACGTGGAGGAAGAATGAGGTTTTCGTATTTGGCCTCAAAGGAAAGAACTAGAAATGATGAGAGAAAGTTAGAGAGAGACAGATTTGGATTTCATGTAAGTACAAGCTTCCTAATGATTTGAGCTAACCAAAAGTAGGATGGGCTACATCTAAAGGGAAGATGTTGCTTTTCAACGAAAGTCTTCAAGCAAAAGGTTGGAATGATTGCTTGCTGGATATTTTGTAAAGGGAATTCTTGTTCATCTGTGGATTGGCCTCAGTGGTGCTCAGAAATTCTTTCCAACTCTGAAATTCTAGGATTCTGTGACTACTATCTATTCTCCAAAGTCAATGTAATGGCCCTGTGCCTGAAATTAAATCCATTCTTCTTAGTCTATTTGAAGACTCCTTCCTCCTTGAAGACCCCCAATCTACTCAGTCATTCCTCTGCTTCTCAAGTCACCTTGGTTTTACAAAGTCATCTTCATATTATATCTCTGTAGTGAAATCGAATAAGCCTCCTTGCCAGCATAAATGGCATAATTTTTATTTTGTATTGTTAGTACCTAGCACAAGGCAGTGCCTTTACAATCCATCATCAATCAACAGCGTTTCTTAAGCACTTCCTATGTGTCAGTTGTTTTCAAGGCAAAATTTTGGTGGGAAGGTGACTGGAAGCCCCCACAGTATGCACTTAATATCTGATGAATTTAATTAAATTGCATAGTTAATTGAATTTATGAGGAAAACCAAGTGGCCCGGTGCATAGAGTGAAGGGGCTGGAGTCAGGGAGGCTCATCTTTCTGAGTTCAAATCCGCCCTCAGAATACTTACTAGCTACATGATCCTGGGCAAGTTACTTAACTCTGTTTGCTTTAGTTTGCTCATCTGTAAAATGAGCTGGAGAAGGAAATGACAAACCACTCCCGTGTCCTGGCCAAGAAAACCCTAAATGGAATCACAAAGGGTGAGATATGACTGAAAAACTATTGAACCACAGAAATGAATTTGAATTTGAAGTTGGGAGATTGGATTTGAATTCTACCTATGATAATCACTAGTAATGTGAATATTACTTAATGTCTCTGAGTAACAGTTTCCCCATCTATTAAATGAGAATGATGAGAATATTTCATATTATTATGAGAGGGATACTTTGTAAATCTTAAAGCCCTATATTAATAAGTTATTTTATTTGTATAAAAGCCATATATCCCTAATGTCCCCTTAGAGGCATTTAAGTATCTAAATCACTGGGTCTGGATACGAGAAAATCTCAATTTAAATCCAGCCTCAAACACTTCCTAGTTGTGATATTCTGCGCAAAAATCCCTTAATCTCTGTTTGCCTTAGTTTCCTCAATTTTAAAATTGGGATAGTAATAGTACCTACATCTCAATTATTATTGTGAGACACTTAATAAATGCTTATTTCCTTCCTTTTCTTCTTTCCTTGATGGTATAGAAGTTAGACAACATGCACATTGGAAAAAACCAAAGTGACTAGAATTCAAGTCCTAGTTGCCGCTGATGTCTCATACTTATACTACTGGACAAATTGGTTGTACTTTCTAGGTCTCAGTTGTCTGTAAAATGAGGGGGCTGGACTGGAAGATCTTTAATATACAATTAGAGTGTAAGGTTCTTAAGTGTATTTCGATAGTGTTCTATCTATTTTTGTATCTCCAGTGCCTTGCAAAGTGCTTTGCACATAGTAGGCACTTAAAGGCTATTTGTTAGTTTTTCTCCCTTCCAAGTCCAAAATTTCTTGATTCAGCCTTGTGAAGGCAGCAGCCATGTCTTATACATCTTTTTGTATTCTCCATTGCCTAAAGCAGGAGCTTAATGCACATCTGTTGAATGAATGGATGCATGAATAAATGAATGTCCTGTGTTTTGTGGTCAGTCAAGCCCTGAATGCCAGGTTGTGATTTGGACCCTGGAGAGAATTTGGTTCATTGTGTTCAGACTCTATAATATTACTAATATACCAACCAAATTTCAGCTTCTGTTAAGTAACTTTTGTTTTCTATTTTCTCCCTTCTCCCTAGCAATCACAATTAATTAAGTATGGATCATTTTAGAAAGTGTTTTCATTCTTTTGAAGGTAGAGCCATGCTCTGTGTTTTCCTTGCTGTTGAATTGTACATGCTTGCCATTCTCTTCAATGCTTGAGGAAACAGGGGACCTTCTATTTGGAACACCCATCACTCTCTTGTCATCAGGCTCTTAGAGCTTAATCAAGCTGTCAGATTTTGTTAAGTACTCGAAGCTCCTGACTCAAACTTTTGTAAGCAAAGTTCCCAAATTCCTTCTGACTTGATGAACAAAGAAATCCCATTTGACAAATGTAATTGTTTAATCAAATAGGAATGGAAGCACTTCATTAATAAATGAAGAAAAGCACCATCATTTCTAAGCTCTTGTTTCCAATCTTCTGGATAAAAGGAGTTATTCTTTTTTAATGATTGAACGATTCTTGACTAGTCTTTCATGTTAAAGACAACCACTAAAACAAAAAGGTATCCATTCCCTCACTCTCCATCTAAAATGACTGGTAGGACTGTCTTACACACTCCCTCCCAATTTATTAATTTATTTGTTTTCAGTTTTCAATAATCACTTCCATTAGTTCCAAATTTTCTCCCCCTCCCTCCCCGAGATGGCATGCAATCTTATATGAGTTCTACACATGCATTCCTATTAAACACATTTTCTCATTAGTCATGTTGCATAAAAGAATTAAAACAAATAGGAGAAACTATGAGGAAAACAAAACATAATACAGGAAAAAATAGTCCTGGCAAGACTATTTTTGATGGTAGGGAGTGCTGATGTGGTAATAACTTCTCTACTACACTGTTTCAGTGACTCATGTTCCACCATTTGAGATGTATTCCTTTAGATTAAAGCTTTGAGGTATCTATCCATTCTCAATTAAAATGAAAGCACGGGCAGTCTTTGACCTTAAGCAATATTTTAATAACCCTCAGACAATTGTGCACATTGCTGCTAAGGTATTTTATGATAGGCAACAAGCAAGTGGTTAGTCTGCTTTCTTGGTGTGCTCCATAAAAAGGAACTTCCAGACATGTTCTAGGCCATTATACTGATGTGAGAAAGTACATTGAGTTTAGAGTTGCTCAATCTAGATATTTCTTGACTCCATTGCTGATTAACTGTACATTGGGCCCTTGTCTCTCCCTTTTGTTATATATAAAAATGACTTTTCTCAGAGAGTTGTAATTAAAATATTGTTTTGTAAATTATAAAGCTGTGTGTGTGTGTGTGTAAACATCTATCTATCTATCTGGAGATAGATATTTTTTACTAGCTAAAAAATAGCACCAAAATCTGAGTTTTGTGGTTGCCACCTATATACATACTAAAGGCAATAATTTTATCCATATCAGTGGGGAAAAATAATTGCCTCCCCTACTCAGCTTTGTTGTGGCTAAATTTATTTACATTCTCAACTGGAGTGGATATCTTGAAAGTTTCTAATCCTACAGTCTGGGCCAAAGGACTTGATTCAGGTCCAGACACAATAATGTAAAAAGATTTATTTTTAAGCTAGGACACTCTGACTGGCTTTTTTCAAACCTTTAGCTCTGGCTATAAAAAGAGTTGTTAACCTACTGTTATCAGGGAGAGGCTTTCTACTCACTACATGAGAAGAAATGGGAACTGAGATTCTGATCATTAAGTATGTCCAAAGAGAAAAATCTCAAAATCTGATAGCAAAGAGAAGCAAACAATGATCAAGGAATATCATGAAACTGAGCCACCAGAGCAAGCAGAGCAACACTGAAGAGAGATTAAATGCCCCACAGTGATGGTGAGATCAGATATGAATGATATCAGCAGTGTGCTTTCATGACATAGTTTTCTAGTATGTTCATGATGTTCCTTTTATGTGTTCCCTGGCCACACATATGCATGTACATGCACACACACATGTATATATGTGTATATAAATTTTTTTCTCCTGTTCCTAGTATATTCCTCTTTTTACAGGTTTCCTATGTGTTTCCTCCATATGTGCCCCCTCTCCAATGATAATGTTGAGGTCAGGGAACCATATGTTGAAGTATGGGGTGCTTGAGACCCCAAAATACCAACACCCAAAGTCCTGCCTGAATGAATTCTACTCAAGTGTTGAAGAGAGAGATGGGAGAGCTGGTTCAAAATGTGGATGAATTCACTTAGACCTTCTCTGTTGCCATTGTGAGCTTTATTGATGCAAAAGCAGAAGGCGTGAGATTTAGCAAGGAGCTAAGCAAAGGCAGTGATATAGGAAAAGGACTAGACTTATATATGATGATTTCAGGGTTTCCTTATGGGTGGTTGGAGATCTAGGGTAAGTCTTGCAAGATAAAGAAGTCTTAGAAGATAAAAGACACAGGATGAGGACTATGAATGACATAAGATAAGAGAGATAAGGAAATATCATTCCCCAGGATGAGGTGGGGACAAGAAATTTTATGGTGTCCCTAGGATAAAGGGAAGTAAGAGGAGACTTTAGGGCACCTTCAGGTTAGAAAATTATTATTTTTTAACTCTTAGGGCACTGTTTCTATCCACATCAAAGCCTCCTTTTAGCCAAAGAAAAGCAAAGTTTATTAAAGATCCACCATATTGGGTTGACTCTTAAGAAGCCTCACCCTTTGTGTCACTTGTATTGATAGATCAGATAGAATCTGAGCTAGATTGAATCTGAGCACTTTCATGGAGACAAGAAGGAGTTTATATACAGAGCCATCTAGGGATGATCTAGTAGTCTGCAGGGACGGATCTAGGGAGGATCTTCAGAAGGACTCTAAGGAGGATCTTGAATGGGACTAGGGTGACTAGAGGTCAGAACCAAGAGAGTGGAATTTTGATGTGATCAAAGTGGAAAACAGCTGGAGGCAATTTGGGAGGTAAAAGACAATAGACATTAGTGTGGGAAGTAGGTGGGGGGCAATCCAGAGGTAACAGAAAATGGAGACCTAGGCTCAGTTAAGGGTAATGAAAGGCTTATGCCCTCAGGCAGAGGCCAAATCAAGTAGAAAGATTCAGTTCAAGGGAGTTTCCAGAGCCTGTACCCCATCAGTATTATGGTAATTTATGGGAGAAGTACCCTATGTGTACATGAGAGAACTCTTGTCAAATTATTTGTTACTGATGGAGTCCTAATAGAGCTGCCCCCAGCCCCAATATCCTGATTTCATTACAGGCCCACTGTACATACCCCCTACCCCCAATGTCCTAACTTCATATATGGCTCACTGCTCACTAGAACAACAGGTGAGTCCCTGAAACTCATAGTTCTCACAGAAACAGCAGGCATGGGAACCCAGCCATTGCTTCTACCTAGGCACTGCCCCCAGATCCATTCCTCATAGTTCCCAGAGAAACAGGTGTGTTCTTGTACTCAACCACCATAGGTGACTATCCATTTTGACCAGACAGGACCACAATAACTAGCTAATTGGAGGGTAGCATGACCAGAATGTTTAACCACCAAACCATAGATGGGACCCCTCCTCCATTACCTAATCCCTTAACAAACTCTTCCTGCCTTTTTAATATTAGTCATATTCCTATATTTTATGTAAATTTCTGTTATATAATTACATCTCTACCTTACAAAAATCCATCTTGTTTTCTCTGAAGTTGCTGGTTCCTATTGGAACTTAGCCTGCTTCATGAGAAGCATCATTCTCAATAAATGCCTATACTTGGATTAGAGTGGTCTGACTGAATTCTTTGACAGTTCTACCACAACACATCATGAAACCTCAGCAGTTTTTGGTGTCCCAGAGTTGAAAGCTCAACACTGTGTTGCTTAATTAAATTCTTCTCTCCCTCTCCCACTCCTTCCTACCCTCTACCCTCAACCCAAAGACTGTCCTTTTGCTGGTTGGTAAAAGTAAACATCTTAGTGGGGGACTCTTAAACTATAATATATCGTATCTATAGGCCCTGACTCATAGAATACATTGAATCTTGGGTAAGTTTTCAGGGGATGGTACATGATAGAAGAATTATATACTATGTGGTATATAAACATTATTATAATTATTCACATTATTTCAAATACCACTTTTTGTAGATGAAGTCCAAATTTATATATTTAACAAAGTCTTATCTCTTTCTCACACTCTAGACTTTCATTTTCAGTTTTCTTCTAGAAAGTCACTTTGACATCTCATCCACACCTGAAGGTACAAGAAGTTTAGAAACCAAATTCATCATCTCCTTCAAACACCAATTCCTTCTTGATTTCCCTGCTTTAGGTAATGGCACGATGGGGTGTAGGCTCTGGGAGCTCCCTTAAACTCTCCTTGCATCTTTTCACTTGATCTGGCCTCCATCTGAGGCCATAAGCCTTTCATTATGACTTTGTTCAATTGTCCCAGGCTGCTTCCCATACTTGACTCCATCAAAATTCCACTGTCTTATTTCTGACCTCTGGTCACCCCAGTCCCATCAAGATCTTCCTTAGACTCTTTCTCAAGACCCTTCCAGACTACTAGACCACTCCTAGATCCCTTCCCACAATCTTTCTGTATATAAGACCCATCTTGCTTCCACAAAGGTGCTCAGAGTCAGTCTAGCTCAGATTCTATCTGGCCTGCTTGTCAATACAAGAATCACAAATGGTGAGGCTTCTTAAAACTCAACTTAATGTGGCAGATCTTCAATAAACTTTGTTTTTCTCTTTGACTAAAAGAAGGCATGAGTCAAATTCATCCGGGTAAGACCTGACGTGTTGATGTTTTGGGGTCCCAAGCACTCCCAATCTCAATAGCACCATCCTTCTTCCAGACTTGAAACCTCAGAGCCATTATTTTGAAATCTATCAAGTTATGTTGATTCTGCCTCTCAATTATTTCTTGTTGGAATCCTTTCTTTCAGAGAAAATACAGAGAAATCTAAATCAACAGACAATGCTTCCAAACTGTCTGACAGTAAGCAATACATACATCATAAATCAATAGAAATATGCAATTGCCTGACCATGCATACATAGTTACCGGAGAGGGAAACACCAGTATCTGGGTTTTCAAAGGTGGTGCTGCTTAGCAACTTCCCAGAGTCTCATCTGGCACACAAACCTTCTTCCAAAAACTTAAGCCCCAAAATAAAACCTCATCTCAGAGCCTTTATATACTTTTTAGAGACAGAGGGTATCACAACCCTTGAGAACCAGTCCCTCATTAGAAACTTAACAAAAGGTATGGGCCTTCCTACAAATCTTCCCAGTCCCATTAATGGTGGGGAAATTCTTCTTTAATCACATTAAAATAATTAACAAGACAAATACACTATTTCCTGTTAAGGGAACTCCTGTTTCTGTACTTTACTCCTAGTAAAGACTCTTGGTTGATAAAGGCAAGATTCAGTCAGAGGCACTTGATTATACTAAAACAAAAACAGCAAAATATCCTCCTTTGTTTGCCATTACATCATCTCTTCCCCTTTCCCTCATCCTCCTGCCTTTTTTGGTCCCAATCCTAGAATCCCACCGTGATTTGATGATTAACAGGATTCTAGCATTAACAATGCAACCATTTCCTGAATGTAAATTATAATAAAATATAAACTACTTGAATCAAGTCATTTTCCCAGCATACTTTCTTAGTGAAGATGCTGAAGTGGTTTGTCATTTCCTTTTCCAGCTCATTTATGTGTGTGTTCATATTTTGTTGCTGAAGAAGACCATGCCATCATAGAAATAATGACATAACTTGCACTTGACTTTGTTCTGAGGGAGGGAGGGCTATGCAGGTCACCAGTCTCATTTCTCCTCCAGAGCCATCTGAATCCAGTGACCAGATAATCATCAGGATGACTGGAGATGACCCAGGATGGGGTTAAATGACTTGCCCAAGGTCAGACAGCTAGTGAATGTCAAGTGTCTGAGGTAAGATTTGAACTCAGGTCCTCCTGACTCCTGCACTGATTCTAGGTGGTGCAGTTCATTTTACAGATGAGGAAACTGAAGAAAACTGAATTAAGTGACTTGACCAGGGTCACACAGCTCGTTGAGTGTCTGAAGCTAGATTTGAATTCAAGATAAGTTTTCTTGAATTCAGACCCAGTGCTCTGTCCAACAGTTCCTCTTCAGAATCCTTGTCTTCTTTCAAAAGTCAGTTCAAGTGAAACCTCTCTTGTTGTTTGTGTTCTCTCCCTCCTCTCAAGTACCTGATATTTACTTATCTATGGACATTTTACATATCCCTCACTAAAATGTAAACTTTTTGAATCTAGAGACTATTTATTATCTTTTGTCTGTGTTGCCCTGGGTTTACCCTCTATTTGCCTCAGTTTCTTAAATGTAAAATGGAGATAATAATAGTACCTACCCAAAGTTGTTGTAAAGATCAAGTGAGATAATATTTGTCACAGTACCTGACACACTGTAGGCACTTAATAAAAACTTGTTTCCTTCCTATTGAACGAAATAAGGACATTGACTTTTCATAATAGAAAAATATGGAGAAAATAAAATTTCTTTTCCATAAGGCCTCTCTTTCTGAATACCTGATTTCCAGGGGTCCAGGGCTTTAGGCAGTTGGGACCCCTCCCTTCTCTCTGTGAAAGTGCTGTGGACTGTAGCCAAAACTTGGAAGTTACTCAAATCTCTCCTTTGTTTGTTATACCTTGCCACATCAGCACTACCCACTCCCCCCACCCCGCCCCTCCTTTTTACTTTAGTTATAGAATAGCCACATCAGCAATTAGTTAGGCAAGTGTTGGGATAGGTGACTATTTCCCAGAGTTTGTCTAGTTTTTCCGCACTTAAATTTTAAACCCGCCTCCCAGTCAATGGTGAGGTGGGATAATGGGGAGGTAGGATTCTCTGCATTAGGGTATATAATGGTGTTTTATCCTTTGTAAGTTGCCTCCTTCCATCAGCCCTGTACTGGTGGAGGGATGCCCCTTTCTCGTGAGAATTTAATAAATCACTTTCCGTTCTTATTGAGAAGCCTCTTCATTTATTTAAAATTTTGGATAAGGGTCTTTTAACCCACATGCTTTCTTTCTCAAAGCTGTTTGTCATAGTTTTTCCTTAGAATCTGCCTTTCTGAATTCTATTTTGTTTATGAAAAACCAAAAACAAGCCAAAAAAAAATACAAGAATTAGAAAGAAAAGGGTCTTTGTGTATGTACGGTACACTGTGAATGCTGCATCATCTTAAAAATAATGGTTCATGATTGGTTACTGTCCAGAGCACAAAGATTCCAACCAGTCAGTCTACAATCAAAGTGCTACATGAACAACTAGATAAAGAAATGGCGTTTGTAAAATAAAAACAGAAATTTGCTGCCTGAAGTTTAATGATGAATTACTGTCAGGTTTGATTGAGCAAGGACTGCAGGCTTTGCTTCTGTGCTGAACGGCTCCCTTCAGATTGCTGTCAAGAGAGGAAGAAGAGAGCTAAGATCCTAAGGACAATTCAGCACAATTTGAGCTGCTACAGAAGGCCTGTGCAACATATGGCCTGATAAAGTATTTTTGGGGAGGAGGGTGAAAAATGGAGAGAATGTAAAAGAAAGTAAAGATGTAACGGATGCTTTGTCAGTGCCCAGCTTAACTTGCCTTCCGCTAGTTACTATGGTGTCCACCATGTACCAAGCTTGGCAGGTGGCTTGCCACTGCCTGTTTGTCACATGATCCAAGGCAACCAACCATTTTGTCTCTAGTCTGAGAGGAACGATTTCATGATAAATAAAAATCTTAAGTAATAAGTGTAATTAATTGATATTAATTGAAATTTCCCCTTTTTAAAAAATATGGGTTATTTACAAAATAGTTTAATCATTAATATACCTTTACTTGGAAAGTGAGCCAGTTAAAAAACCTATCTTCAGCTGGAAGAAGTTTTGCCTGTTTTAATTTTGACCCCTACCTGCTACCAAGTTGTGCAGGTCTGTTCTAGAGGATTGAGCTGGCAAAATCATGACATGGAAGCAGGTGGAATTTCAACAATTTTTTTTTTTTACTAAATAATAAATTCTTATCCCAAAAGCTTTCCTTAATTTGTCAAATACAAGGTTACTATATTGGCTGCTGTAAATTGTATGTCTACTCTGTTCCACTGATCTACCTTTCTATTTTTTAGCTTGTACCAGATAGTTTTGATAGTTACAGCTTATAATATACTTTAAGATCTGATATTGCTAAGCCTCCTTTTAGCAATTTCCATCTGTTCTCTTGCTGACTAAAGCTGACACCCATGCTGCTCCTCCCAATGACTTCAGGATGTCATTTAAGAGATATAACTTCAATAGTTTGGAACTACATTAAAATGCATAACTTGAATAACCATTTATTGATAAATAACCAATAAGAGAATGCAGCCTTTCATAGTAGAAGCCTTGGAATCAGGAATGAACCTGGATTCAAATCCATCCATCCCTATTTGCTGAGTAAATCTTTGAATTTAGTTAAGCCTCAGTGCCCTGGACAACTTTCTAAGGCTATAATTTGCAGAGTATGTCCTTGTCTGTCTTGGTAAAAGGAGTTTGCTCCCTGGAGTTCATCTACCAATGAATGCATGGTTCAGAAAATCAAATAATAAATAATATTACTAAGTAACATTCAGGCTATTCTATTGCAATCTATTCATGTAGTAGTAGTAATTGATTCACTTCCCTGCACATTTCAAATCAAATCAGTTTACAAAAACCAGTAGTGTTCTTTACACAACTGAGGAAAGTGAAAGATACTGCCAATTAATCAAGTCATGAAGTATTCAAAAAGTACTTACCATGATATGATAGGCACTGTAAGGACTAGAGATACAAAAAACAAAAACACAAAAACTAGACAGTCCATGCACTATGTATTCTGTGTATTCTGAGGGGGAAGCAAGATGTAGCTAGGCAGCTAAAGCTACCATGGTGTAATAGGTTGTGACCATTGAACCAATCAGGAAGACTTTAATTCAAATCTAGCCTTAGATGTTTATCATCTATGTGTCTCTGGGCAAGTCATTTGACTGCCTCAGTTTTCTCATCTGTGAAAGTGAACTAGAGAAGGAAATGGTGAACCACCACTGCCACCAATAACCTTTGTCAAAAAAAAAATCCCAATGAGATCATAGTCAAACAAAACTGAAATCACTGAATAGCAGCACATCTATCTCTATCCACATCTACATCTATATATAATACCTATACCCCTATCTCTATATATATTCAGCTGCCCATATAGATACACTATAGATATCTATGTCTATGTTTAGCTGCATTTATATGTATGTTTGTGTGTATATATGTATGTATATGAGTTGTATGTATGTGTATCTGATTATATATTGGAATGTGTGTGCATATATATACATGGAGAGAGAGCCCTTCTTCCATTTTTCTATTTGCCCTCTCTCAGTGCACTTAATCAGATTATCAACTTGGCAATTTTTAGACTACATTTCATTCAACCAGGTCATTCCATCTTTGTACCCCCTTTAACCTATAATTGTCACTTAATATAGCATTTATATAGTACTTTAAGAAGATGAAAAGCACTTTGACAAATATCTCATTTTATTTTCACAACAAATCCTCAATATTAGTTTTACAAATGAGGAAGTTGAGGCAGACAGAGATTAACAGTCACTTGCCCAAGGGTCACAAAATTTAAGTGTCTGAAGCAGGATTTTGAATTTAGGACTTCTAAGTTTAGCCTCTGTCTACTGAACCAACAAGCTTCTTCACTGTTAACAACATTTATTATTACTTAATACTCTCTAGTGATGTATTAAATTATACGGTACAAACCCATAAGATAGGAGATTTTACTAAGGCCCACAATGAAAATGGCAGAGAACTGCTATTTCTCATGAGGCAATTCTGTTAGCTTTATAAGAAGAAAAGATTTGTTTATCTCACTGGGCTCCTCTGCTGCTATCTGGCCCTTACATGTCCTGCTCTCTCCCCACAAGTTTCCTTCTATGTAGAATGATAGTGAGGTGTTTCTCTAACCTTTTTCATGCCATGGGCACGAGTATAATATTTGGTTTGGTAGTAGTATGATACCTATGAATCCTTCTCAGAATTTTTGTTGCTTACATTCATGTAACTGAAGGAAATGCTAAATTTTGGTTAAAAGTAAAAAATAAAATTTGTTATTTTTTTCTCCATCTATATTCTTGTTCATGAACCTGCTGAAATCTGTCCCATAGAGCCTAGGTTCAGAATCACTGGCTTTAAAGTCCTACAATCCCATATGATCATGTTCATATGGGCTTATGGTGTAAATATGTCTCTGTGGAATCTTCTGGGAACTTTGCCCTCCAATTCATCCATTGTTCCATATGCCAAATTCTAGCATAAATGATCTTCCTCATGTTGGCCCCCCATTATCTTCAATGACTCCCTACTATCTCTCCTGAGAAAAACTCTAAGGAGTCTGCAAATTTGAGTACTTTGTGATAATACTAAATTCAAAGACAAATACCACTTTTATAACATATACTCAAAGGATTCCTCTATACCAGAGGTAGGAAACCTGTAGTTCTGTGATCCTGAGGCCACCTCAAGGACCACAAGTTTCCCATCCCTGAACTAAACTGTTTTTAAAACTCATAGCTCATTAAAAAAATATCACAGATTCTCTTCCTCTATGGAAGTGTCCTTGCCCACCTTTGGAGCACACCCAAGTATTACATAATATGAGTAATATGAGATGTCTTTTCTTCCACTCCCCATCTTGAACCATTACCATTGCATCACCTTTTGTACTTCTAAGAGAGATAACATGCATTATTTTGTATTATGTAATATTTATAAGCTTTCATCATAATCCTCTAATAAGGCTGAAACTCTAGATCAAAAAATCTTTGAACTTATGGCAGGCTTTGTGCAATGTCTAATGAAGAATTATTTTATTAAACAATGCTTAATTTAAAATATTGGTTGAATAAATGGATTTTGAGATTGGTAAGAAGTGTAATTATAAGTTCAGTGAAGAAATGAACAATGGTTTTATGCTTGGAGAACCTGGATTTGACCAGCCCAGCTATAGCTTCCGTTCTCTTATGGTTTGTTGTATGACCTTAGGCTGTATGAATTCTTAGGCAGATCCTCCTTCTGGATTCACAAAATTCTGTCAGTTGAGTTGGTCATAAATAAATATTTATTAAGGACCTAATTGGAGTAGTTAAGGTGGTGAAGTGGATAAAGTGCTGGGTCTGGAGTCAGGAGACATCTTCCTGTTCAAATATTACCTCAGACACTAGTTATGTGTGACCCTGGGCGAATCACTTAACCCTGTTTGCCTCAGTTTTCTCATCTGTAAAGTGAACTATCTATAGTATCTTTACTCTTAGTATCTTTGCCAAGGTAATCCCAAATGGAGTCTCTAAAAGTTGAAAATGGCCACCTCCCACCCTATCAGATTGACTAATATGACAGAAAAGGAAAATGATGTTGGAGAAGATATAGGAAAATTGAAACATTAATGCATTGTTGCTGGAGTTGTGGTCTGGTCTAACCATTCTGGAGAGCAATTTGGAGGTATGCCCAAAGGGCATTTGATCCAGCTAATACACCACTAACTAGATCTGTATTCCAAAGAGTCATAAATAAGAGAAAAGGAACTAAACTATAAGTACAAACATATTTATAGCAGCTCTTTTTGTGGTGACAAAGAATTAGAAACTGAGGAGATGCTCATCAATTGGAGAATGGCTAAACAAGTTATGGTATATGAATGTAATGGAATACTAAGAAATGATGGGCAGGTGGATTTCAGAAAAACCTGCAAAGACTTACATATGAACCGATGACTAGAAGAACATCGTACGCAGCAACAGCAACATTGTGCTGTGATTAACTATGGTAGATTTAACTCTTCTCAGCAATACAATGATCTCAATTCTCAAAGACTGGTGATGGAAAATGCTAACTACATCCAGAGAAAGAACTATGGAGTCTGAATGCAGATCAAATTTCACTTTTTTGTTGCTTTTTGTTATTTATTTCTTTCTCTTGTGATTTTTTCTTTTTGTTCCTTCTTTCACAATATGATTAATGTGAAGATATGTTTAACATGATTAAAAAACTTATATTGGATTGTTTGCTGTCTTGGAGAGAGGGAAGGGGGGAAAGAGGGAAGCAGGGAGAAATATTTGGAACCCAATATTTTACAAAAGTGGATGTTGAAAACTATCTTTATATGTATTTGGAAAAAAATACTATTAAGGAAAAAAAAGAATTGGACATGAAACAAATGAAGAACTACAACAAAGGATCTATTTAAGTATGCTAAGTGTGCCTAGCCAGCCCTCCAAGAATTTACAATTCTTTTTTTCTATAAAATCTATAAAATGAATGTGTGTGTGTGTGTGTATCTGGGGGAGGTGGGGATTTTAAAGCACACAATTTTTAAGGGTGTTAAAATTAATTATATGAAATAGAAAATAATTCTGAGTTACAAAGTTTGATAATAGTTTAATAGTAATGATTGATAGAGGATACCATTAAAAGTCAAGCCAACTAATCCCCTTCAGTAATTAGTGACAAGGGAGTAATTTACAGACCTTACTTTTTTTTAGCAGAAAAAAGAATAAAAAGACTAGGAAACTTGTTTTTGAACATAATTCAATTAGACAGGACAAGTCATCTGACTTAGTTTGCTTCTCCTAGGCTTAACCTAAATTCATACTATTGGCATAGCTGTCAAAATGAGATTTGCCTCAGAGGTCCTTACCTACAGGTAATATACCTTTTGTAACCAGAAAGCTCACTTTAAAGGGGAACTTGTGATATGTAGTTTTAGCAGTCAACCCCATCTTCCGGATGCCAAGGTTGCATCATTCAACTTAGATTTAACCTCTAAGCTCAAGAAAAAGAGGGATCTTATCCATTAAGACTGGAAAGAGGAACTGTTCTTTTTAGTGAGCATTGTCCCTCCCTTCCCACTTTCCTCCAGCTACCAGAAAGGGGACTTTCACCTTTAAAGAGTTTTATTGATCCCATGAAGGATAATACAATATATTCTTACTCTAAATTATCTGCTACCTTAAGCTATTTTGTCTATTATAAATACCCAAATGAACTATTGTTGCTGTTTGTCCTTCATTCCCTAAGAGGACCATGACATGAGGGAGGTGATGCCATGACATGCAAATGAATTGGATTTAAGTGAGGGAAGGCTACAGAGTCACCAGCCTCAACTTTCTCCACCAGAGCCATCTGGATCCAGTGGTGAGATACAGATCAGGACCATCAGAGATGGCTCAGGATGTATGAAAGATGATGTATGTGCATCCAGAGAAAGAACTGATAAATAGGAGTATGTATAGAATAATCTTGCATGCATGTATACACACACACATATGTATAACACACATATACATAATACTCCTGTTTGTGTATAATGATAGTCATCTCCAGGGCAGGGGAAAGGGGTGAAGGGAGAAAAAAAAGAAATTTACAAGACATATTTGAAAGGAATAGTAAATTGTGTGCATAGTAGATTTGCAGATTCACATACAATTGTCTTTTATTGTATTGTTATAAAAATGCTTGTTTTATTCCATAATTTAAAAATAAAATAAAAATTATCTGCTACTAAATGATAAAGTCATATCTGTTCACTAAACCTATAGGTAAACCTAGATTTAAGAGAATATATGTGTTAATCTGGTTTAGCTATTAAGTTAACTTTTCCCAAAAAAGGGAGTTTAATCCTATAATCAAAACCAAAAAATAAATCAACGTAATCAATAAATAACTGATTTAAAGGATATTTCTTTTGAAGGGTCAGGGTTCCTCTTTCCCTCCAGATATAAAATAAAAATATTATTTTATGCTTTGTCTTCCAATGGTTCTTCTCCCATTATGCTCTAAAATTCTGATTTGGTAGATACTCATTTTGAAAGGTTAAAAGAAATGAGGGTAAGGAGCGGCTCAAGTTCATTGTCCAAATGGACACTACAACACTTGCTTTCATAAGTAAAACAATATTTTCCCTCCATTTTTACCCTTCCTTCTTGTTCTTTATATTACAGCTGCAGCACCAATCTTCTCCTTTCCTCTTCTTCCAGTAGTCTTCTTATTCTCTGGTATCTTGAGTGAATGATACCACCTGGTTCTTTGATTCTTCCTTAGGAAGTTATTTCATTGACATCTTCTCCATTGGGATCTTTGCCCCTTCAGGTCCTAAAATGTAGACCACCCTCCTTCTTACATTTTTTACAGACATGCATTGTCACCTTAACCAGTCAGAGAATCTGCATTTTGCTAGATTTCTGAAGTGTATTTTCAAAATATGTGTTGTGATTTCAGTCAATTTTCAGAACCCATTGTTTGTTTGCTTTCTTGGGGGCATTTTTTGGGAGAATGTATTCAAAGGAAACTTGACACACACACACACCCCCACTTTCCTTTCACAGTTATAATCCTTGGTTTTCCTCCCTTTTCCCCATATGGCACGTCTTTAGTCTCTTTTGTGACATAACATAATATGGGTTAGGTTGAGGTTTGAAGTTTGTCCCTTTTTATATGATATATGTTAAATATTATATATTAGCACTATATATTAATTTAATATGTAATTATGTTTGTGTGTACACACATATACAGATATACATATACACATGTGTATATGTGTATGTACATGTATGTGTGTGTGTGTGTCTCTTCTTGTAGATAAAGAGTGCTAGGCCTCACTTATAATAGCTGATTTCCAGTCCAACCTCAGACCCCAGACAAGTTCAGTTAAACCTTGTTTTGTCATCAGTTTCCCTTATTTGCAAATGAACTAGAGAAGAAAATGGCAAACCACTGCAGCGTCTTTGCCAAATGAGGTCACAGAGATGGACCTGACTGAAATGACTGAACAAATACTGTGTGTTATACATGCATAATTACACACACACACACACAGTATTTTATACAAATCAGTAATGTCTTGATTGTTGATTTTTTTTCACTTAGGGACTAATACTAATAAATAGGACTTTTCATTTTATAACAAAATGAATACAATATGAATTTTTCAACAGATCATGCATGTATAATTCTGTACTGTAACCTTGGAGGGAAATTTCTGAATAATGTGAGATCCAATCAGAAACTATACCCTAATTGATTGTATTAATCAATAGTGTAAAATATGTTAGTGTTTATTATTTTTTAAATTCCTTAGAAGATACATCAAAGTCTAAAAAGTCTAACTTGACACTCAACCAGCTCAACATACACACACACATATACATATACATACATATATACACATACAACACACACATATATAAAACTTATCTTGGGAAAGGCAGTCTCCAGGGAAGGAAATACACAAACACAGTAGCTAATACGCAAAGAAAAATATGCCAAAGAAGTGCTGCAGAGAGTAGCACCATTTCCTATGAGATCATTCTTGTAATTTTTGGTTAATTTTTTAGAATAATTGGTCCTTTTGGTTAGTTCAGGTGAAAAGAAAGAGGAACTCCAGGGACTCTTCTGAGGTCTTTTGCAAGGTGGGAGAGGGGAGGGAGAAGCGGTCTGAATCCAGAATCCACCACATTCTCTTCCATCATTTCATCATTTATTCCCATATGATTATGCCCAATCAGAACCCTCTCCTCCCCCACCTTAAGTTTTCTGAAATATCTACAAATAGCTTTCAACTGTACATGACTAGCAGATGCGTTTTCATGCTGAAGTCCTTTCAAAGTTTTAAAGACCTTACTACTTGGCTTCCAGAGACCACACAGAACAAGATTTGCATTTTTCACACTTTTATTGAGACAGGTCCTGGCTTTGCTCCAGTGTTAAGTAGGGACCCTGCATCTAAGATAACCACCGTGCTCTTTCTTCTGGGATTGTTTTAAAAGGCAAGGGCTCCATTATGCCTGGATGATGGGAAATTGATGGCTGGTTTATTGCTAGTTCCCACGGATAAGAGAAAAGGAATTCATCGGAGTCTTATCTTGCTTTCCTAAAGTAGTATGTAGCACTAGTACGTGCTACACCTGTTGCTACAAAAAGAAAAAAAAAAGAAAAGAAAAACAGATAAATAAATAAGTCCCCTTGAAAATTGGACTGGCATCCTTGTAATAATCATTGGAGATGGTACAAAGTCAGAGAAATTAATTGTTCCATACAAAATAAAAGTGTAGAGTGTATGAAGAGTGAACGGACAAAAAGAATTCTTTCCAACTTAAAAAAACAGATAGTACTTCGTTCACTCTGCATTCATTTCCCTCTGTAACTGCTGTTAATTTTAGTCAGATTTCACTTGAACAGAAAATATAGGTGGAAATAGAATCATCAAAGTGTGACTTGCTCTGGGCCCCCAGTCCCTCCCTACAAATGCCCCTCCTGTCTTTTCTTTATTCAGTGCTAGAAATATACACAAAATAAAGAGAAAGCCAATAGACAATGAAATTGTTGCCTAGAATTCTTCCATAGGGACATAGAGAGACATTGGAAATAAATACCATAAGTAATAATAATAACTGCAAGGATATATGGAATAGCAGTGAGTTTACCTACCTCCTCTTCTCCTCCTTCTCCCTCTCCTTCTCCTTCTTCTCCTCCTTCTCCTCCTAACCCGACGCCGCCTTGGGGAATTATAACTTCTACATCTTGCCATTTTTATTTTCTGAACTGTTTTGATTCCAGAGAGAAAGGCTTCATTGCCCCTAGGAAGAGCAAGAGCAACCTGTCTACCTGGATGGTGTTTTTCCAAGGTTGAGCTTGAACCCCCAGCTGGTCTGTATTTAAAGAGTATGGTCACTATTACCTCACAGAGGGGCCACACCTTATACTTTATTGTCTCAGCCTGCTTTCATTTAAAAAAAACATGGCAACCATTGCCATATATGGCTATGAAAATATAATCATTTGCAGTTCCCATATTTTTGTTTTGCATTGATAGCATTTTTTAATATCTATAAATTTCATATACATCCATTCTAAGGCCAAAACAACCCAAACCAACATTGCCAAAAGGTTACCATTTGATTAAGGTAAGCCCAAGAACTAAAACCTTGTATCTCTAAATATATTTCCTCAATGTCCACCCTAGTTATCCATCTGAATGTAGAAAAAAATTATTCCAGAGCTTGGATGAAGCCCTGAAATAGTCCCCAAGATATTTTCTGGTCCTATTCCAGGATGGCATCAAGATATTCTCTTAAATGTTATTGGTATGTTACTCATTTGTAGATAAGCTACATAGCCCATGAACTCAGTTTTGAAACTAGTAAATGATGACCATGTCACCAGCCATTTCTTAGTCTTCTATATTTTGCACACACTAATTTGAATACTCTACTGTCTGCTGCTTGAGACAAGGACTCTACAGTCCCCTTTGTTTTATCTTTCTTCTTTATATATTATGAAGCTTAAGTCATCATTAGCAAGGGTCATTCCCATAAAATCTAAGAATCAGTAGCAATTTAATTTGTTTGGAATCTAGCTACAACAAATGATCGATCACACAGCCCATTAACAAGTTGTAGAGTCCCACTTCGAAATTAGTTATTGTTCTCTCATGCTTGTATGGTCAGTAAGAAAGTGGAAATGGTCATTAATTTGTACATGTATCATAGAGCATGTATGAAATGTAACACAAGGGACCACTGTGTCCTATTATTTTTGTATCTTGTGTTTGCCCCAGCAAACACAAACTGTACTTTGCACACAGTATAGACTTCAGCTTTGGTAAATAGTGTAAAGGCTTTAAATTTTTAAAAAAATACATTTCATCTTTCTCTTTTAGCATCTTGGAAAAGCCCATGGGCTCCTCAAAATAATATTTTAAAGGAATCAAAGGAAATGCTAAATTCCAGTTAGAGGTTTCTACTTTCAGAATATACATATATGTGTGTGTATCTATATATATATTCCCCATCCAAGTTCACAGACCCCACCTCATGTCTTCTGATACTAATCTATTGTGCACAGAACTTTGAGTCAGGTTACCTAAATTCAAATCCCTTTTCAGACACAATATAATCAGAGAAAAGTGACTTAATTTAACTTGTAAAAAACCTCCATTTCCTCATCTATAAAAGAGGGATAAGAGGTCTATACAAATACGTGACTATTGTCAGGATCCTGGAGATGTCTATACGTAGGGAAATGTGTTTCACAAATCTCTAGGAGGGATTTACAAAACCATATTGGATTTATGCCATCTAGGGTTATCTACTTTGGGGTCAAGAGACTGGATTCTAGTCCTGCCTTGGACACTTACTAGCAGTATGCTCATGGGGAAGACAACCTCTTAGTGCCCCCAGACAACTCTGTAAGACTGTAAATGTCCAGAAGAGATAGCTCTTCATTTGCATTTCTGGAGAAATTTCTATGGTGGAAGATTTCATACACAGATGAAAACATAAATCCTAACAAAAACAAAACAAAACAGCAAACCAACAACTAGGCTCCTCTCATTGTTGACTTTTGCTGTCGTTGTTCAGTCATTTCGGTCATGTCTGATTCTCCTCGACCCCAACTGGACTTTTATGGGTAAAAATCGTAGAGTGGTTTGCCGAGAGGAAACTGAGGCAAACAGGGTTAAGTGACTTGCCTAGGGTGACGCAGTTAGTAAGTGTCTGAAGCTACAATTGAACTCAAGAAGATGATTCTTCCTAATTCCAGGCTGGACAATCTATACATTGTGCCACCCAGCTGCCCCTCGTTGCTGAACAGCAATCCTTTTATTTCTTTCTCACCACACTCCCCACAAAGACTGTTCTAAACTTCCTCTCTCTTTAAAGCTCTGATTTTATCCTCATCTCTGTCTCTCATGGTGGATGATATTATGTTTTCTGTTTTGGTAAAATTGGAGCTATCCATTGAACTCCATCACTCCCCCTGCCCCCCCATCCCCCAATACCTCAAAATCTTCTACTACCTTCTCATCTTTTCCCACAGTTTTCAAAAATAATGGGATCCCTTCTCCTTGTCAAGGATACCTCTCATTCCCTCTTATTTTCCTTTGGGATATTGGTCCACTAACCAAGGAAATTATATGATTGATATAATAGTCTTGAAGTAAGACAGTAGTTTAGAGTGTAGGACCGTGGGCAGGCAGGCAATGATAATTGACAACCAATCAGAGAACAGTGTAAGTGACATAATGATTAGAATCTGGATGAGAGATGAGAACAATGGAAACAGTACTGAGAGAAAATACATGATAAAGAGTGGAAAGTGGCCAGAGTATCACACTCCCACCTGTCCGGTATTTGGTTTTGAGTTTCCTTGGCCCTCTGCCTAGGGATGTACCAGGACATTAAATTTTATCTGTGTCTGTTCTGCATTCCAGGACCAACCTGTTAGGGAGTTCCTTTTTTCTCTTTTCCCTTCCTTTGGTCTGATAGGACTATACAGAGCCCTCCTCTGCTTTCTCTCACCTGGAGGGAACATGTTAAATCCAAAGTTTATCTGTGCTTTAATTTTTTTTCTTTTTTCTACCAGTATTTATTTCTGTTAAAGCAGATTATGCATTATCATCTATAATAAATACATATAAGTTGTTTTGATTGTAAGGCCAACATTTAAAATAAAATTAAATGAGGCAGGATCATCCATTGTTACCAGAGGCCCAATATATGTGACTGACAATACACATACATATGTATGTATGTTTATATGTATGATGTATTTGTCTGTATACATAAACAAAGTTTAGATACAACCAAATTCAAAATATTTACAAATTCTATTGGATCTAAATTAATATATTTATATACATATTTGATCTAAATAGGCATATATATAAGTATATATTCATTTGGATGCAATAGAATTTTATAAATTTTTGCAAATATATTTTGCATTTATCTTGTTGTTATTGTTGTGCTTGTCCTTTGTTCTAGAAGAGGACGATGTCATTAAGATGACATGACTTGCAGCTGACTTTGATTTGAGTGAGGGAGGGCTGTGCAAGGTCATCAGCCTCACTTTCTCCTCCAGAATAATCTGAGTCCAGTGGCCAGATATTCATCAGGATTACTGGATATGACCCAGGATGCAATGGGAAACCCTGGCCTTTCAGGCTAAGGTCTTATAGCATTCTCACTTTGAGGGAGATACACCCATTCACTGCATAGGCTTCTTTAAGTAGTTGCTCAAGAGATGGCCCCTTTAATAAAAAAAAAAAAATCAAACTGGTAGGTTAAGACCCTCAGGGTTCCTGGGTAAAAGAGAAATAATTACTATTTAGTATTTAAATCCACTCTGTGCTAGGTGGGTGGAGAATTGTCCAGTTTATGAGTTCCGGAGTGAATTGGGTTTGAGGCTTGATTTCTGAGCAAGAAATGTTGCCATTAAACCCAGAGGAACAAAGGCAGCTTTTAGGGAACAAGTCCTCACCCACCTAGCACATTTACATAAACATACACTTAATACATTATATTATACAATGCATTCTATACTATGAGTTAGGGATCCTCTCATCACTTCCTCCACCCTCCTTTCTATTTCCTTTTAATAGAAATCAATGAAAAATCAATCTATTGTACAGTTTCTTTTTCCCTTTTGGTAAAGTTTTCTTTTTTAATACTGCTGATTAATTAATACTGTCACCCTAGATAAAGTAATTACTTTAGACATCATAACTGCTTATAGTTTTGATGTTTCATTATTTGTGAATGGGAAGGTAGAGGGGGGCAGAGTTGTAATAAGTCATGTTACTGAGATAGAGAGACAGAGAAGTGAGACAGAGAGAGAGAGAGAGAGATAGAGAGAGAGAGGGAGGGAGAGAGAGAGAGAGAGAGAG
The DNA here is from genome assembly GCA_023548195.1 of Bettongia penicillata ogilbyi. NCBI lineage: Eukaryota > Metazoa > Chordata > Mammalia > Diprotodontia > Potoroidae > Bettongia > Bettongia penicillata. The sequence goes on from JAJHZJ010000737.1 coordinate 1,812,987, forward strand.
AGAGAGAGAGAGAGAGAGAGAGAGAGAGAGAGAGAGAGGGAGGGAGGGAGGGATGGAGAGAGGAGAGAGAGAGAGAGAGAGAGAGAGAGAGAGAGAGAGAGAGAGAGAGAGAGAGAGAAACAAAACTGTCTGAATTTTCTAACTGAGGACTCTGGAGCTATATGAAAGAGAATCTTATTGATCTCTTATTTCATAAAACTTCCCAAAGTGAGGTTTAAAACAACCTTAACAACAATAATAACAAACAAATCTAGTTCCTGTTTTTTCTCCAGGAAAAAAAGACAGAGCAGAAAAATAGCAATTGAAAACTATCTTTGTTGTTTGGTAAGGGCTGGCTCCCTGTGTCACTGGTCACATGACCTTGTTGCCCATTGTTCTACTCCAAACAGAGTCAGAGACATCCCTCTGTGGGGTCGGTTTTGTTTTTCTGGTTTTTGGTGAGAGAACCAAGGAAAGTGAATACAGAGTAGTTCTCACCTAATAGTAGTATAATGATGAGAGAGACTGGAAAAGACCAGCAACACCCACTTTCCAAAACTGAGACACAGGAAAGGAAACATTTTTTGAAGAAAATAAGATCCCTAAAGCTTTCTGTCTTGCAGTAGTTGAAGAGAGCAAAAAACAACTTCTGTGAGTAGAGAAGGAGCTGGCCACTAAGGACTAAACTTCCAGTTGGGCCACACTTTTTTTTCTTTTTCTTCCTTCCTTCCTTCCTTCCTTCCTTCCTTCCTTCCTTCCTTCCTTCCCTTCCTTCCTTCCTTCCTTCCTTCCTTCCTTCCTTCCTTCCTTGTCTCTCTCTGTCTCTGTCTCTGTCTCTCTCTCTGTCTCTCTCTCTCTCTTCCTCTCTGTCTGTCTCCCTTCCTTCCTTCCTTTCATTCTTTCTTTCTTTCTTCTCTTTCCACACAGCATATCACACCCTAACCTGTGGGTGCTCTGTAAATTTTAATTTCTGAAACGTTTTTATTCTTGTTTTGTTTTTTTCTCCTAAAGATTAGCCTTAACCCCAAATCACTCTGTTTCTAGATCAAGCCTACTTGGTCACTATTCCAGCCCTGATTGGCTCAGGATGACTGTAAATAATAATTATTTCTGTTTTCATCAGAAACCCTGAGGATCTTCCTCTCCCAAATACTCTCTCTCTCTCTCTCTCTCTCTCTCTCTCTCTCTCTCTCACACACACAAGACACACACACACAGACACACACACACACATATTTTTTAAGAGACCATTCTTTGCCTCATTTTTTTATTAAGCCTTAATCACTGAACAGGTTCTGCCTTGGTCAAACTGACACCTCTTAAAGACTTTAGCTTGAAAAGGCCAAATTCCCCCCTTACCCCCATTGCATCCTTGTTCTCCAGTTATCCTGAGCCAAATCTGACCACTGGATCCAGATGGCTCCAGCGGACAAGGTGAGTGAGGCTGGTGACTTTGCACAACCCTCCCTCAACCCTCCCTCATTTAAATCCAATTCACTTGCATGTCATGGCATCACCTCCCCAATGTCATGGTCCTCTTTGAGAATGAAGGACAAACATCAACTGCAGTTGAACAGATGAACTCTTTTTTTTAAGCTTAACTCCTCATAGATTCACTTGGTGCATACACACACACGTATATACACATTTATACATATGTGTATATATGTACACACATATACATATATGTGTATTGAGAAGACTAAAAAGGTTCAAGAGACATAGTTTATGGGTAATTTAATCATTTTATTAATAAAACCATTTTGTTATTAATAAAAGAATGGTCATTTCATCAGATATCTCTTATAGACCAAAGACAATCATGGCAGATGGGCTCGTAGCTTATATACCTTTCCAAGAATAGATGTTTACTGGAGAATAATTTGGAACTAGATCCAAAGGGCTATAAAACTGTGCATACCCTTTGTCGTAGTAATGCCACTACTAGGTCTATACCCCCAAAAATCAACAATAAAGGAAAATGACATATATGTACAAAAATATTTATAGAAGTTCTTTTTGTGGTGGCAAAAAATTAGAAATCAAGGGAATATTCACCAATTGGGGAATGGATGAACAAGTCATGATATGATTTTGATGGAGTACTATTGTGTTGTAGGAGATGATGAGGGGGTGGTTTCAGAAAAACATGGCAAGATTTGTATGAACAAAGTGAAGTGAGAATGGAAGTTCACTTTTCAAAGTAACAACAACATAGTAATGATGATCAGGTGTGAAAGACTTGACTACTCTGATCAATACAAAGATCTAAGACATTTACAGAGGAGTCATAATGAAAAAAAATACTATCCTGTATCTATCTATCATCTATCTGTCTACATGTCTGAGTCCAAATTGAAGTGTAATTTTCTCACTTTATTTTTCTTTACTATGAAAAATTACTGACATGGAAATATATGTTTTTATTATTTCTTATATATAATTTATATTATGTTGCTTGCCTTCTCAGTGGAGCAGAGCTAGGAGCAAGAGAGAGGGAGAGAATTAAAAAATAAAAGAATGTCAAAAATAAAAAAGTTTAAAAATATTTAGCAAAGGAATATTAAAGATAACATCATGTACCTTATAAAATGGAACAAATTTTATGCATAAGTAAGAGCACAGGCATGTAGATTTGTCCTATCAGTCAATCATAGGCAGTTACATCTCACAGTGGATAGATCACTTGATATGGAATCTTGAAGGCCTGAGTTCATATCTGGAATTAAACATTTATGAACCTTTGCGGAACTGGACAGTTCTCTAGAATTCTCTCAACTTCAGTTTCCTCATCTGTAAAATGTACATAATATTTACAGTTACTTCTTTGGGCTGTTTTGAGGACCAAATAGGATAACATATGCAAAATGCTTTGTAAATCATAAATTCCTGCCATTATTATTTTTAAAAAAGGTAGATGTTCAATGAAGGTCCCAGAGCAACATCATGTCATCCTTGGACAGAGAAGCTATTTCTATACTCAGACAACCCCAGTCTCGGGTTATCTACACAAAAGGATCTGTCTCCCCCCAAGTTTGAGTAAAACATAATGGAATGGACTACCCCACCTTAGATTAAATTCCTTTCAAGGTTGCAGGAGTCTGACTAAGGTTGGGGAGAGTTAATTCCATTTCGTTATTAATAATTTCTTTAAAGACATTGAACTTTTAAAATCAGGATTTTGAAAGAAGGGGAGAGCTTTGAATCTCCCCAAATTATTGGTGATTAATAATGATTTCTCTCAGTAAATATTTATATAAAAGCTTTGTTAGGACAGGACCCATTTCATTCATATCTAGATTGTCAATGCCTAGCATTGTGAATTCTTAATAGTTGATAGTTGGGTGATAAAACACAAAACTCAGCCTATGACTGATCTCCCTGGCTTTATGTAAAAAGAGAAAGCTTAAATCCTTCCATTCCAAGGAAGGCAAAGAAATGAGACAGTTTATCAGGGAGAAACTTATTCTACTTAACCTTTGACCTGTATGATGCATGTGTACTCTTGGAATACATAGCTAACTCTGGAAATTGCCTCTGATTAAAAAAAAAAAAAGGCTTACAATAGTGTCTATAATGATTCAGGGCACTATAAGGAGCTCTCTGAGGAGCAGCCACTCACTGACCTCAGGCAGAATAGAAAATTCTTGATTTTGAACCAAGTTAATCTTTCTATTCTCAAGATATTGATTGCCATACTCACTCCTGAACTGAGAGCTACAGGATTCTTTCAAGGTTTCCATGCTTCATTTGCTCATCAGTCATTTAGAGCTGAAGTTCAACAGAGGGAAGCACCATGGGAGAGTTTAAAGCCTGCTACCCTGGATTTGGAAGATGTGGGTTCAGATTCCCAGTGATGCTCACTGTGTGACCTTCACTTGGTCTTAACCCCTACATTTTACAGATGATGGAAACTAAGATACAGAGAGGACAAGTGACTTGCCCAATGTTACACATTTAGTATTTGAGGTAAGTTTTGAACTCAAGCCTTCTTGATTCCAAGTCCAGAATGTTCTACCCACTGTGCCACCTAGCTGCCATGCTACAGTACTCTAGGAGATCTATGATATATCATCGATATAATTATTCCCTCAAACAATGTAGATTGCCACTAATATGTGCCTACTTGCTGTCCTTTGTGATTCTCATCCATGTTTAACACAGAAAGTCCACCTAAGATGACAGGGGTCTTCTTTATATTCTTTTGGTACTATACAGACCACAATGGTATATATGGGCTTTCTATGAATCAATTAAAAAGTATTCTGACTTTGTGCCAGGCACTGTGCTAAAGATTGGGGATACAAGAAAAATCAAGGTAGTCCCTGACTTAGAGGAATTTCCATTCTATTAGAAGACCAGACATTTGGGGAGTCTTGCCCAGGGAGGGGTGTTTTGGTTTGGGAAGTCCAAAAGGATAGTGAATGGAATCATAACGCAAATTGATTGGCTTGTCTTTTCAAGAGATGTTAATGTTGACTTGATTAATGTTCCCCCACAATGAGAAGGGGAATTTGGAAAGAAGTTGATCATGATTACCTCTTGCTCCTGTTACCGGCAGCCTCTGAGTGTGTGTGTGTGTGTGTGTGTGTGTGTGTAAGTGTGTATATGTATATATGTATATGTATGTATGTATGTATGTATGTATGTGTAATTTTTAGTTAGAGCAGATAGAGATAGGGACTGGTCCTGGTCATTGGCATAGGAGTTCCTGATTAAGGACTATTTCTATCAGTACAAGTCTGAAGCTTATAGTCTTAAGGTTACATAGAGGATTGAGAGATTAAGGGATTCAACCAGGGTCACACAGATACTATAAGTCACAGATGGTTCTGGAACTCAGGTCTCCCTGACTCCATGCTCTTTGCCTCTCCAGTTTGGGTTATGCATTTCTTCTATGTCATCCTTAAGGCTGCTTTCCTGCAGGCTTACTTGTTTTTTAGTATATCATAATGTCACCTGATTCAGGAAACCTCTGATCTCAGTCCTTGACAGACTCCCCAATACATAGTAGGTGCTTAATAAGTAATGAATAAATAATAGATATTTATTGGTTGATAGATCAATCAATTCCTCCTCCCTTCAGTAATTGCTTTCCCTCTCAGTTCTCATAAAGTGCTTTGTATTGCAACTATCTAATGCACTTTGTTGTATAATATTCCAGTTGTGTTTGTGTTATCTCCATAGTATATACTTTGTTTCATGAGGATAGGTATAGTGATTTACCTAAACTTTATATCTGTCCCAAGGCAGCTAGGTGATGCAGTGGATAGAGCACCAGTGCAGGAGTCAGGAGGACCTGAGTTCAAATCTCACCTCAGACACTTGACACTCACTAGCTGTGTGACCTTGGGCAAGTCACTTAACCCCAATTGCCTCATCCTGGGTTATCTCCAGTCATCATGATGAATATCTGGTCACTGGATTCACATGACTCTGGAGGAGAAGTGAGGCTGGTGACCTGCACAGCCCTCCTTCACTCAAAACAAAGTCAAGTGCAAGTCATGTCATTATTTCTCCAATGGCATGGTCTTCTTCGTCAACGAAGGATGAACACACACACACACACACAATTTATCCTGTATATAGTTTGTTTTTACATATTTGTTACTTTGTTGTCTCCCACAGTTAGACTGTGAATTGTCTGACATCAGGGGTTGTCTTTTACCTCTTTTTATATCCCTAGTGTTTAGCACAGTATTTGGCATATAGAAGGCACTAAAATGCTTTATTGACTGACTGAACACATAGAATTCCCGAGGATAAATTTCCCAAGATTTTCATCACTTTTTCCACTGTTTTCAGCTAGTTTTCCTTGCATACTCTAAATAGAAGCCCATGCTAATGACTGGATATTTTTAAAATTGTCAAGAGACATTGCAAAAACTTTCCCAAAATCAGAATCAAATTACAGTGCCAATTCCTACAGCTGCTTATTTATCTTTTTTTCCCCCAGAAAAGTAGTTCCATTTGCCCAAGATTTCAGCTTAAGAGACACACACTTCATTTCAATAGTTAGTGGTTCTTTCTTGTGTTTTCCTTAGGAAGTTTGATTCTGAAGCCCCTTATTGTTTCTGTCCTGTTGAATCTGATATTCCTTACTTAGTCCAGGGTTTTTTAAACTTTTTCTACTTGTGACCCCTTTTGGCACCTGGGCATTTTTATTGGTGTTGCCTGGCCTAAGAAATGAGCAGTGCAAAGTGCACATGCTTTGTGTTCAGAACCCAAGGCTGCAGTGAAGTCACAAATGTAGCGCAGGCAAGCGCTGTCCATTATGTTTGATTTTTAATTAAATTTGGTCATTGGGCGTTCAGAAATCTTTTATTGTTGCCAAATTTTTCATGACCCATAAGAGGACACTAACCACAGTTTAAGAAACGCTGATTACTTTTAGTTCAGCTCCATTTCTTACTATAGATTCATGTCACTCTGATAAAAAGTAAGCAAAGAGAAAAGCATTTGACTCGCACTTTTTTTTTTTTTACAAAGTGGAATTTCAAAGTTGAGCCTTTAGAAGCCATCTTCTTCAGCCTATATCTGAATAATCAACCGCTCTACAACTTCCTTACTGAGTGAGCATCCAATCTCTCTTTGAAGACCTCCAATGAAGTAGAACCCACTATCTCCAAAAGAAACCATTTCACTTTTGGAGATCCCTGTTAGGACTTTTGTTCCTCTTAATATTGAATCTACAACTACTTCTGTGCAATTTTTATGCATTGCTTCTATGCATGGTTTTCTGGTAAAACAAAAAGTTTCAGTGACTACTTGAAAACAGCAAGCATATCTCCTGTAAGTCTTCTCTTCTCTCCTCTAAATATCCCCAGTAAATCAATCCTTGTGTGGCATGGTCTCCAGTCCTCTCATCCCTGGCTGGTCTCCTGAGGTAGTGCTACAATTTGGCAAGCCCCTTAAATTATGGTGTGTCTAGAACTAAATACAGTATTCCAGATGTGAACAGAACAGAACAGAGTAGACTTTTACCTCTTTAGCTCACTTTAGGATGCAAAGTAAATGATCATTGTATGATTCATATCTATATACAAATACGTATAATATGATGAAATTTATTATTTCTTATTTAAATTTTTATTGATTTCTTTTGTTTTTATATCATCATCATTTCCATATTTTCTGTCCCACATGCTATCCAGAGTCATTTCCTTTAATAGAGAATGAGAAAGAAAGAGAAAAAAACAGTTTAGTAAAGCTAACCAAAACATTCAACCTACTCTTATGGCGCATGTAATTCTGTGAACCTAAGATCTCCTAATTTTGAAAAGAAGAGAGGAAATACATTTTCTTGACTCTTCTTAGAGATCAAGCTTGCTCATTCTAATTACTGTTAAGTTTTGCTATTTTGTTTTCCTTTCCACTTATCATGGTATAGTCATTGAGTATGGTTTTTTTTTTCCCGGTTTGTTTGCTTTACTTTGCATCAATTAATATCTCTTCCCAAACTTCTCTATATTTTTCATTTTCATTATTGTTTCTCAGGATACAATAATATTACAATATATTCATGCATCACAATTTGTTTCATCATTTCCTAGTCACTAGGAATCTGTTTCATTTCCAGTCCTTTGGTCCTACGAAAAAATGTAGCTATACATAATTTAGTGTATATGGATCCCCTCTATCTTTGATCTTGTTGGAGTATATATGCCTCATAAAAAGGTCTCTGGGTTAAAGGGTAGCATTTTAATATTCTTCGTACCATCATTTCAAATTGCTATCTAGGATGGTTGGGTCACTTCACAGCTTTACCAAAAGCTCATAAGTGTGCCTTCCTTTTCACAGTCCTTGACACAAACAACACATTGATAGCATTGATTACTCCCAGCTGTTGTCATCTTTGCTAATTTATTGAGTGTGAGGCAGAACTTCAGAATTGTTAGGATTAAAATTTAATGCTCTGCAGAAATTATACTTTTGTTAATAACTTGTTATTCTTCTATTCAGAACTATTTATTCGTATTCTTTGACAACTTATTCACTGGGATAATGGAACTTGGTCACCTATATTTCTATTAGTTCAAATTTATTTTTGAAAATAAGCTATATAATTTTATATTCTGGATCCCCTAATTGGTAATTTCAGAAAAGACACTTCATTTAGTGTAAAATTTAAAAAAAATCAATTCAAATTAGAATGGACTATAGTCCAGGCTTTTCTGGTAGTTCAGATTTGAGATCAGAATGAAATGAGACACTTCCATACCATCTAACCGTTAGCAAAGGAAAAATTATTTACCTATAGCAGGGAAAAAATATTAAGCAAAGATACAGTCTTGATTCAGTTAGCCATTGCCTCCCTTACTCTGAGTTGACCATGTTGGTCTGCTGGTCAGTCTAACTGCTGAGTCTTTTTGTGCTGGACTATGCAATCAGGAAGCTACATCAATGGCCTGAGCATTAGTCCCCGAAGCCCATTAAATCTCAAGGACTATTTCAATATGGCTTAAAAGAAATCTATCTTAACCTTCATGGCAGATATTGCTCCTGCCACAGGTATTTAAAATTATCAACCATGTACTTAGCATTGTACTTACTTCAACAAGTGATCCAAAAGAAGTAGGATGTATGATATCCTGCCTTTGAGAAACAAGATAGAATGACAAAAAACTCCCACTTTGCTACTTACTGAGTGACTTTTGTTCTTTGGTCTTTTGTTTCCTCATCTACAAATTTTTTAAAAAAATATTTAATGTTTACTTTATGGAATAAAATAAAGATTTCTATAACATAGTATAATAAGAAAGATGATTGTGCATGAAACTACATATCTGCTATGCACAACTTAAACTATTCCTTTAAAACATATGATAAACTTATTATGTACATTTCTTTACTTTTTTCCTTTTTTTTCTTCCCTCTCCCTGCCCTGCCCTAGCAATGGCTGCCATTAGGCACAAATAGACACACAAATTAGATATACAAATATGTGTAGATGTATGCATATAAAATATGTGTATGTACATATGTAGAATTATTCTGTACAGACTTCTAGTTATCATTCTCTGGATGCAGATAGCATCTTTCTTCATATGTCCTTTACTTTTAATTTTTGTATTTATAATAGTCAAAATGACTTAGTCATGTAGTCATTCTTAAAACAATATTGCTTTTATTGTATATAATTTTTTCTTGGCTCTGCTCATTTTTCTCTTTGCCATTTTTGTAAGTCTTTCCATCTATAAAATGATGTTCTCTGATATCTCTTGCAACTCTATAGCCTTATATATGTTATTTCCACAAATGAAGCAAATAGAAAATAGTACAAGACAGTGTTTATTTCTTGTTCTGTTGAGTCATATATAATGTAAGTGCTTTTTCAGGAAGGGATTGAAAGAAGTCAATATAAGTTGAAATAATCCAGAAAGACAGCACGGAGGAGGTGATATATAAACTGGACCTTTAAATAAGTTTAAGCCTTAAGAAAGAGAGGTATTGAAGAATGTCCTGCATCTTACTTTTATGCTCCCCCCACCTTATTTCCTCATCATCACAATACATGGGGATGCCCTGGTTATATTTGTAACTTTAAAAAGGAGAAGAGAAAGGAATAAGTGTTAAGTGTCTACTATGCCACAAGCATTGTGCTTAGCACCTTACAAATATGTAATTTGACTTGAAACAACCCTGGGAATTAGGTACTATTATTATCCCAATTTAACAGTTGTGGAAACTGAGGCAGACAGAGGTTAAGAGACTGCTAGTTGATGTCTTAAGGTCAGATGTAAATACAAGTCTTCCTGATTCTAGGGCTGGCTCTCTATCCACTGCACTATTGCCTTGAAAATAAAAGCGATGCCTCTCCAGGGAGGCAAGGACATTAGACTAAAGGACCACAATATATACATATACCCTTTACAGACATAGTATAAAAAGCCAGAATGCTTTTTAGGGATTGTTACTCTTTGAGTAACTGGAGCCTCCACTCAGAAACATGGGAAAAATCACAAAATGGCCCACTGACAAGCTGTTGGTTGGACGGAGTGGTCTGACCATAATTGACGGCAATTTGGAATGATGCTAAGAAAATAACTAAAATGTCTGTACCCTTTGACCCAGAGACCCTAATATGAGGCATATATATTTCAATGAGGTTGAAGATGGAGAGGATCCATAAACACTAAATTATAGCAACATTTTTTGTAGGAGTAATGAATTGGACACAAAGCAAGATTGATCTCCATTTCTTCTACTTACAAATGTCTTTGGCTCCAAGGGGAAGTAACATTGAAAGAAAAGAAAATTATCAACAATTAACTTTCATATTCAGGCAAACTACTGTATTCCAAAATCTCCCAATGCTCTTAAATGAGCATTCTCCATCATCTGTTGTACACCCAGGCCCTAGATTCTGACACCTACTCTTAAAATGCTTGCAATTCCTGACTCTGCTCCTGGTAGGAATTCTGTCCTTGGACCCTGGGAAACACCTTTCCAAAGTTTATAAATTGCTTTCTTCACAATAATCCTTGAAGACAGGCAGGAATATTATTATCTGCATTTTGCAGATGGGGAAACTGAGACCCAGAATGTTGATGTGATTTTCTTCAGGTTCTACAGCTATTAAAGTTAATTAGCAGAGCAAGGCCTTGAATGTAGAAAATCTAGCAGAAAGTCCAGTCTTCTCTCTACTATATCACACTGCTTTCTGTATTTCTCATTCCATTTTTGCTACCTCTAATTCTTATTCATATGAAATATCTCAGTTGTTTTCTCCTTTCCATAGGTGGAGGACTTGGAACATGATATTTTAGAAGACAAAGAAGCTAGGATTACAACCAAGAATCACCTACCTAGCAAAACTGAGTATAATCCTTCAGGGGAAAAATGGATAGTTAAGGAAATAGAGTACTTCCAATCATTCCTGATGAAAAAAAAAAAAACAACTGAATAGAAAATTCTGACATTCAAACAGAAGAATCAAGATAAAAAGACTCAGGCGTAAAAAGGTAAACCAGAAAGATTAATCATAAAGGACTAATTGGAGTTAAACTATTTACATTCTTATGTGGGAAGAAAATACATGTAACTTTTTAGACTTTTATCGTTTTATGGCAATTAAAGGGAGTTTGCATAGGCAGAGAACAGGGATGTGAATTATGCTGGAATGATCTCCAAAAAAAAAAATGAAGGGGTGAGAAAAAGAGATGCATAGGTGAAGGGAGAATTGAGAGGTAAAATGGAGAAAATATTCTCATATAAACAAGATGTTTAGGAAAAATTTTTACGCTGGAGGGGAAAATGGGTGTGTGTGTATGTGATGGTTGTATGTGATGGTGGGCAATGCTTAAATCACACTCTCATTGGAATTGACTCAAAGAGAGATTTTATCTATCCACACATATACATATATACATATGCATATATAAAAAACATATTTATTTATGTATATGTATACTCATATACTCACTCTCACACACACATATAGATACATAGATACATTACACACACACACACACACACACACATATATATATATATATATACATATATATATATATAATATACATACACACACACACTCAATTGAATATAGAAATCTATCCCAATAGTGAGGTGGGAGGGGAATGGAATAGGGAATACAAAGGGGGTTGATTGGGGGAGGCAGCAGTTGGAAGCAAGACTGACTTTTGTGGAGGTACAGTATAGAGAAGGATAAACAGAGGAAAATGGAATGGAGGGAAATGCAAAGTTATTGAACTTAACTATGAAAGGTAATGAGATGAGCTAACCCATAGAATGAAGCAGATAGTGGAAAGTATTGGAAATCAGACTCCAACAATATGTTTGGTACAAGAGAGACACTTGAAACAGAAAGACACACAGTGTTAAAATGAAGGGCTGGAGTGCAGTCTGTTATGTTTTAGCTGAAGTGAAGAGGGCAGGGGTGGCAATCACAGTCTCAGACAAAGCAAAAAAATTGATCCAATTAAAAGGGATAATCAGGAAAACTACATTTTGCTAAAAGGTACCATAGACAATGAAGTGACAGGTAGGTGGTATAGTAGATGGAGTGGATAGAGAGGAAGGCTCATGTTCCTGAGTTCAAATCTGGCCTGAGGCACTTACTAGCTGTGTGATTCTGGGCAAATCACTTAACCCTGTTTACCTCAGTTTCCTTACCTGTAAAATGAACTGGGGAAGGACATGCCAACCTGCTTCACTATTGTTGTCAAGAAAATCCCTAAACGGGCTCACAAAGAATTGGACACAACTGAATGGTAACAAACAGAATAACACCATAGACAATGAAGCAATATCAAAAAAAATTACAGCAACTTTCTCTTGTAAAGGGAACTGTACTAAATTCATAAAAATAAGAGCCATTCTTAATTGATTGTCAATGGTTATGACAGTTTTCAGAAGAAGAAATCAAAGCTGTCTATGGTGATATAAAATGTTCTAACTATTGATTAGAGAAAGGAAAAGAGGGAAGATAGGAAGATAGAGGAAGATAGGTACATTAATGAACTGTTGGTGTAATAGTGAACTGGTCCACTTACTCTAGAAAACAATCTGGAAATATACCAAAAGGCTATAAAACTGCGTGTACCCTTTGATCTAGCCATATCACTACTAGATCTGTATCCCAAAGAGATCAAAGGAAAAGGACCTATCTGTACAAAAATACTTATAGCAACTCTTTTTGTAGTGGCAAAGAATTGGAAAGTGAGGGGATATTTATCAATTAGAGAATGGCTGAACAAATTGTGGCATATGATTGTGATGGAATATTATTGTGGTATTAGGAATGATGGGGGAGAGGTAGTTTCAGAAAAAAAAAACAGCAAACAAACATAGCAAGACCTCTATGAACTGCTGCAAAGTGAAGTGAGAACTGGGAGATCATTATGTGTACTAATAGCAATGCTGAAATGATGATCAACTGTGAAATAGTTGGCTATTCTGATCAATACATGGATCCAAGACAATTCCAAGAAACTGATGATGAAAAAATGCTATCCATCCCCAGAGAGAAACTGATGAACTCTGTGAAATATAATTATTTTTCTTCTATTTTTTCAATATGACTAATATGGAAATATGTTTGCATTATTTCACATGTATGATTGATATATTGTTTGCCTTTTCATTGGGTGGGTGGGTAAGAGGGAGGGAGAGAATCTAGAACTAATTTTTTTTTTAAAAGAATGTTAAAATAAATAAATAACAAATATATTTTTAAAAATTTTTAAAAAGGAAATGTAATGCTGCCAGATGTTGCCAGAAATAGCTATAAGATGAATTCCATCAAAATCAGAGTGTCTTCTCTTCTTTGGTTTAGATAAGGCATCTGTAGCTCAGCATAGTGATCAATTTTCTCTAAGTACTTAAACTCACTCTAAATTGAATTTTCTTTGGGTATATTTCTTTTGGGGGAATCATATCAATACTTTTTGAGAACTAGCTGGATCCTAGGATGCCTTGCAAGATGGATTATGCAATGGAAAGAATAAAAGATTTGGAGTTCCTGATTTTTCCATTTATTAACTATGTAATTTTGAACAAGATATATAATCTCTCATAAGCTCAGTTTCCCTGTTGACAATGTTTTTGATATGCAGGATGCAGGTATACTCAGTGAATGTCCCTTGACATGACCCTTGAAATACTGCTGTAGGAGTCATGTCTTGCTTTTCTCAATCCTCCAGAAAAACAGGTTGTCAATTAAGTAATTAAGTAGCATATATTCTTTTCACCAGTTGATGCTCCACTAAAATCACCCTGCAAGGTTCTATTGGTGAGAGTATGAGTTCACAAGAATGCTGAGTTCTTGCATAGGTTTGCCTAATGGCTTATTAAAGTATTCACACTCCCTAACACAGGACACAAGCCTACCAATTTAGCCTTCTCCCATCTTAATCAGCTCAAAGTATAGCTGTCACTGGTCCAAATTCAATATTGACCTAGGAATATGAAAAGAACACGGAATATTCTCCTGAAATATGGAAATTCTTGAGTTATTGACTAGATAGCTCCCATCTGCTACCTGCAAAACTTGCTTCAATTTGAATGACCTTCTCTGTAATATACAGGCAATCCACAGTGTGGTCCCATGCGTTTTATTGCACAAAGCAAATGAACAAGAAGCTTATACAGATTTATTCTGTTGAGTGTTTAGCCTAATCACCTTCTGACAGTCTTTCCAGCCACTCTCACCAAAGGGTTTGGGGTAATGGGGAGTAGAGGAAGGTGGTGAGACAGGTGGAGTTGGGGAGAAGTTCCAAATTATTCCTCAACATACAAAATTTAAGTTCATTGAACAGTTAAAGGAAGGAATCATACTTGTCTGCTTTTGGAATCCAATCCAGGTCTATGACTTCTGCAAAGGAAGATACAGGGAAGAATGAAAGTGATCCTTCTCTTACCCTCTGATGAGATTTTCCACAAACTGCCAGTTCAGTCCACTTTGCTCTAGTCTTCTCTGTAATATTAGTCTTGGATTACAACAATAGTCCTAGACTCCTCCCTGGTCCCTTCAAGTATAAACGGGCTATTACTTTAGGCATGGTCATTTTCCTATGTTAGTCTGAGGGAAATTGCTTTTTGTGACCATTATGACTAACAAAGTACTCAATTGTAGCATCTCTGTCATTCTCTCGTACATACACACAGTGTACACACAGTGCACATACACACACACACACACACATACACACACACACACACACACACACCTTCTTGGGTACCTGAACTAAATTAGAATTTATCCAGAAGTCTCTTTAAGGGTAAGGGAATAAGAAATGCAGGGGTTTGGTGGTCAATTTTCCTATGTATATTTTTCCATCTTTCCTGATGTTTCACAGATCTATTTCCCTCACCCTTATTTAGGCTGTTGAGAAGGAGGAAGACTGGTATACCTCCTACCATAAATGAGGAATTAGATTCAGATCACCTCTGAGTTCTCTCCCAGTTCTCAATCTGTGAGCCTATGAAATGTACACATGTCCTTTTTTAAATTTCCTTTTAAACGTGTGAGTCTTTCAAGCACCCATATCCCTGATGCCTTAGGCCTACCCATTTTCATTAGTCTTTATGATGTGGGTGTCTTAACAGTACCAAGACCATTATTTCTCAGCTTTAGTTTTAGGCAATATACTAAGGGAAAGGAACTGGGAGTCAGGAAGTACTGCCACTAATTTACTATGTATAAATATGTTTCTTAATCTCATGCTGCCTCAGTTTCCTTATCTGTTACATAGGGCTAATGATGTTTGTCCTACCTGTTTTACAAAGTACTTTCAGTTAAAAAAAAAGCCAAAAAAATCCCCAAACTCATTTATTAAACACGTTCTCTGTACCAGATACTGCACTAATAACTGTCATGTATGACAATATAAAGGTGAAACTGGTTGGAAAAGTTAGAGGGTATTCTTAGTGTCTTTAGTTACCTATCTACAGCTTGACTTATGGAAAATCACAGTGTTCTTAACAGCATCTGAACCAACAGGTCTTTAAAAAAATCAAACCTACTTTTTTTTAATGAACTTATTCTTAGATTTATTTTTATGACCTGTTGCCCCCTGATCTATCCTAGGAAATTATTTTACTTTTTAAGGTCAGCAGCCAAGAAACTTCACCAATTTTTTTTTAGAGAGTTCTGAGTGCATATAATGTTACATATGAAATTTATTTTCTTTTTAGAGGAAAATTCTTATTTAATATTAATAGAGTAAATGAAATGTAAAATGATAGTTCTTTAATGTTTAATGAAATTTCTGCTTTTAGTATTTGGTGTTCCATTCAGTGACACAGAAGAACTTAATGCCAACATTCTTTGGGAAAGATTTGCTAATGGTCATCAGTCTGGTTTTCAGAATGCACTTATTACTAAGGTAGTCAAAGATCCCTTTCAGGATATGAGGTTTAAGCTAGCCCAATGCCTGGCAGTGATTGAAAAGTGTAATGGGATTTGATTTGTTTGTTCACTTTAATCCCTCAATAATCCATTATCAGAAGAAAAGAGAGAATTGTGCACATTAGCTATGAAACCTATGGAACAGTTTCTTTCATTGGAAAGAATATCACTTAGTTCAACCCCTGGTGTTGCTTTTACCCGGCAGCTTGATTTTGTGTTGTAGGGTGTAGCATATATTAGACACTGTATTTGTTACCTGATAACCAGTCTGATTAAGTTGAGAAAGGTTCAGGACTAGGGTGCTGACTACCAGGTGATGAGTCATTCGGGCCACAGCAAGTCACACCTACTAAGACATGAAGGGCTTGCAACCTCTATCATTGGAGAGAGCAAACTTGTTGGTGGAAATTAAAATCTATGAAAGAACTGAAGATGTTAGCAATGCTCTGTTTTGTACACTGTAAGGTACATATTTACTGAGGGGTACTAGTGATGAGCCCTGACAAATATAACTTGGCTGATCCCCAGAGGACAGACCTAGTGTCCATTCCTGAGCCTTTCCTGCTTGCTATAGGACCTGTAAGAACTTGCACTTCTCCTGTAGAAACTTTGGAAACTTAGGGATTCCTCTAGGTCACAAGGAGGCATTAGGCTAGGTGTTATTGGAGAAATCGTTTACAATCTAATGAAAATGCTCATTTAAATCATTTACTCAGTCAATCAGCAAGTATTTATTTAATGCCTGTGCTAAGCACAATGCCAGATTTGAGGGTACAAAGACAAATCAGTGCTTGCCCTGAAAGAGCTTACATTCTATCAGGGGAAAAACATACATACATATACATACATATGAAAGAGATACAAGGTAGATACATGGTGTAGCAATCTGACAGACCAGGCTGGTACTTCAGTTTCAAGACTGGAATGAAATGAGACACAGAACATCGGACAATTAACAAAATGAGGTTAATTTAGCCATAGCAAGGAAATAATCTTCCAACAGAGGAAGGAGCATTGATTCAGATGAACACAGCTTTGTTGGAGCCATATTGCCCATGGTGGCACAGGAAATAGAGTCAGGAAGACCTGAGTTCCAGACATTTATTAGCTGTGTGACCCTCTCTCAGCCTCAGTTTACTCCTCTATAAAAATCAAGATAATGCCTATCTTCCAAATTTGTTGTGAGGATCAAATGAGATAACATGTGCCAAGTGCTTCGTCAACCTTAAAGTGCTATTTAAGTGATAGTGGTGATGATGATGCTGGTCTACTAGTCAGAAGCCTGAAAAGTGGGCCAGGTGACTGACTATTTCTACCTTGTCTTTGGTTGTTAGGGCCCTAGGAAGCTACACTAATATCCTGAGATTTCTTTTGTCAATTAATTCTAAAGAGTGATTTCAATGTCTTTTAGGGAAACACTAGCATAGCCTGGATGGGGTAGGGCCTGGGAATATTGTTTCTACCACACAAGGCAAATTTGGGGGAAGGCTTAATGGCTAGAATAGATGGAAATATAATACCTAGTTGTTTGCATCCTGTCTCCTTCAGTAGATTCTAAGCTCCTTGAGGGCAGGGACTATTTTCAACTTTCTTGTTATACATTGCACTTAACTCAGTGCCTGTACAGAGTAGAGGCTTAATAAATGCTTGTTGACTTGAATTAAGAATAAGAGAGAGGATACAGTTTAAGTGAGGTTTAAGAAAACCAGACATCCTAAGAGACCAAAGTGAGGAAGGATTGCAAGCAATTGCTGTGAATAATATATAAATTACTCTTCTTCTTAAGAACATCATTTCACTCATTTAAGGATTTCGTTTCAGATCCTGTAGCCAAAGACAAATGGCTTAAGGAAATTCTCTCAAGGAAATTTTCTAATTTAACAGAAAATGAAATGGAAACTGTACAAACTTATGCATTGGAAAGAATGTTGGATTTGAAGGCAGTGGGGCCTGGATTCAAATCCTAGCTTGGCCACTTATGTTAGGATTTGGTCAAGTCACTTAACTCGATCTTGGTTTCTCATCTATACAATGAAGGAATTGGTTTCTATTACTTAATATCTGTGTGATCTTGGATAAGTCATTTAATCTATATCCTTAGTCATCTTGCCTCATCTACCTGATCTATAACTCATCCTCTTCAAAGCTACCAAAATGATTTTCCAAAAAACACAGTTATGACCATGTTATTTCCGTAATCAATAAGTTCCAATGAAACCCACCTAGAGTTATCTTGGGGTTTTCTCACAGGTCTTTTATCTTAAAGACCATACTTTAAACCCACCCTGCCCAAGTTACCACTTAATGGTTATTTTGGGGGACCTCATGGCCCTTAGTGCCTGTAAATAGTAATTGTTTCTCTTTTGGCCAGAAACCCTGAGGGTCTTCCCTTCCCAGTTTGATATTTTTTTACTAAAGGGGTCATCCCTTAATTCATTTTTTAAACAGGCCTAATCACTGAATGGACATTGCCTCATTCAAAATGAGAACTCAAAAGACCTCAGCTTAAAATGATCAAGGTCTCCCATTGCATCCTGGGTCATCTCCAGGCATCCTGATGAATGTCTGGTCACTGGACCCAGATGGCTCTGGAGGAGAAAGTGAGACTGGTGACCTCACACAGCCCTCCCTCACTTAAATCCAATTTGATTGCAAGTCATGTCATTATCATCCTGATGATACACTTTGATGTCCACTTTGAGAAAGGAGGGCAAACCCACAACCACAGTCTCTAATGGCTCCCTCTTGCCTCTAGGATCAAATATAAACTCTTATACATAAATGTTTACTGTCTGGTCCCAATGTACCTTTATATCCTTATTATACATTTCTTTCCTCTTTCTACTCTACAGTTTAACACACCTGACCTTCTTTCTTTTCCTCAATATACTATTTTACCTCTGCATCTTTCCCCCTTATTTTACCCATCTGCATCTTTATCCCTTTACAATGATGGTCTCATATACTTGGAATTCATTCACAACTCATAGCCTTTTAACAAATTCCTTTTCATCAAAACTTACTCTATACAAAATCTTTCCGATCCTCCTTCCCTGCTTCCCATTGCTCCCCCTTTTTCCTTGCATTTATTTGGTATGTATACTTGCATACATCTATTGCATAATGTCCGCCTTAATAGAATTATTGCTATTTGGTCCTTCATTTTTGAAGCGGTCCAGTGCATGATCTCAGGAGGGTGATGTCTTGACTTGTAAGTGGGTCAGATTTAAGTGAGGCAGAGCTTTTCAAAGTCATCAGTTCTCATTCTCATCTCCAGTCATTGGAGTCCAGTGGCAAGACATAAGCCAGGATGACTGGAGATGCCTCCTACCCCCACCCCCACCCCAGAATATAAGCTCCCTGAAGGCAAAGGCTGCTTTCTTTCTTTGTTTGTATCCCCAATGGCCGGCACAATACTGACCTAGCTCATGGTAAGTGCTGAATAAATACTTGTTGATTGATATTAGCAGATATTTATATCTCTATATCTATGTATAACTTTATCTGTCTGTATATATAAATACTTACTAATCTGTATTTCCTTTAAATATTCCTATCTCCTTATTCTTCTATTTAAAAAAAAAAAAACTTTCATTAAACCCTGCCATCCCCATTAAGCTATATTTCTTTTCTCTTTCTCAGCCAAATTCCTGGAAAAAAAGCTATCTGCATTCCCTTCCTCAACTGTCTTTCCATTCTTTAACTACTTGACCCTTTGCAGTCTGGCTTCTGAACTTACTATGCAGCTAAAGCTGCTTTCAAAAGTTACTAGTGATCTCAGTGGACAAAACTAATGGTCTTTTCTCAGCCTTCATCCTTCTGGATTTCTCTGAAGAACCCCCTTCTTTTAGTACTCTTTCATCTTTGGGTTTTCATGACACTGTTCTCCCCTGGTTCTCCTAAAGATCTGACTGTTCCTTCTCAGTCTCATTTACTGAATTCATTGTAATGTCACTCTCTAATTATACGTGTCTCCTAAAACTCTGTCTTGGGTCATTTTCTATTCTTTGTCTACATTCTCTGTCATGGTAATTTTATTAGCTCCCAATTATCACCTCTGATTGCATCTTTATTGAAGATGCAATTGAAGATCAATATATCCATCCTCAGTTTCTTTTCTGAGTTCTAGTCTAGTAGTAGCAACTGCTTTTTGGACATTTCAAACTGGTTATCTTAGGCATCTCAAATTCATCATGTCTACATCTAAACTCTTTTCTCCATTGGTCTAGTTATGGAGTAGAGGCATAGACACACACACACACACACACACACACACACACACTTAAATGAGCAAGGATTCATCAACTACCATCCTTCTGGACAGATGGTTGGCCATTGGACCTTACCATTTGCCATTGTTGCTTGGAGAATACTGCACCTTTATATCTGTCCTGCAGATATAACTCTTTTATATGTGTTTTCTTTCTTAATTAGAATATGCGTTCCTTGAGAGCAGAGATCATCTTGCTTTGTTCTGTTTTGCTTTCTCTTTGTGGCTCCATGCCTTGGCTGATTGATTCATTCATAAAGATTCCTCATTATCTCCCACCCCACATATCCAATCAGTTGCCACACCTTGCTACTTCAGCCTCTACAACATTCTTCATGTTCATGGCCTCTTCTCTCTATTTGCAGAGCCATCGCTAATTCATATCCTCACCACAAGATTGGAGACTTAGAATGGATCTTAGAGATCATCAAGTGCAGCCTTTACTTTACAGATTAGGAAATGGAGGCTTGAAGAGATGAAATGACTCATCTAAAGACACACAGGTAGCAAATTGAAGAGCAGGTTTGAATTCTTTTCTCTGATTCTAGCTCTTCTGCTTTTCCCCATATTGCCACACTGTCTCCCATGAGATAAAAGATAATACGGTAACCTAATGATGGAAGAATTTCAGAGAGGAGAACAGTTACCATGCTGGAGCAATTAGGGAAGGCTTCGTTCAGGAGGTGAACAAGGAGATACATGTATTTTTGTTTTCCACTGAATGGGACAAAAGTTAACAAGAGATCACCCCTGCTCTCAAGGTGCAGCTGAGGAGCCAAAAGAACTTTAATACATATTCCATAGTACCTTAGAGAAGAATGAGTAAAGTGCTACATAAAGTCTGAGGAGAAAGGTAATTACTGACTAGTAACATCAGGGGGGAAATGGAAAAAGACTGACATTTGAGTCTTACTCTAAATAGGGTTTCTTAACCTTGAGTCTGTGAATTTGTTTAATATATACATATATATACATGCACATATATAACTATTTCAATATAATTGGTTTCTTTGTAATCAAAGTATTTTATGCATTTGAAAACATTATTTGAATTTTAACAAGCATTTATTAAGCGCCTACTATGTGCCAAACTCTGCACAAAGCACTTTTATCTCATTTCATCCTCATAACAGCAACCCTGGGAGGGATGTGTTTTTTATTATTCCAATTTTACTTTGGAGGCAGACAAAGGTGAAGTGACTTGCCCAGTTAGCTAGCAAGTATCTGAGTTTAGATTTGAACTCAAGTCTTCCTGGTTTCAAGACCACACACCAACTAGCTGTTTCTACTATCCTGAGAAAGGATCCTCTAGGCTTCACTAGACTGCCAAAGAAGTCCATGACACCAAACATGTTCAGAGGTCCTGGTTATGAATCCTTAGAACAAATGGAGAATGGGAGACCTTAGGCTACAATCAAGTAGGGGTCTAGGTATGTGTACTAGAAATTCTCAGGTGATCATAGATTTAGATCTGGAAAGGACCTCAGACACCCTAAATTCTAACCCTTTCATTGGAAAGATGAGGAAAATGAGGTTAAGTAACTTGTCCTGAGGTCACACATGTAGGCCAGACTGGGCCTTCTGGGATCTACTGACAACCCTCCTCAGCAATCTGAAGGATTAGGATACCAGCTCTGGCCAAGACGAACATCCCCTTGTCAAGTGAGCAGATCCTAAGGCTCTGTGTATATGTGAATGTTCGTGGAGGAGGAGGAGGAAGAAGAAGAAGGGCTAAGTGGGGATTAAAAATCAAGAATCCTAGGGACCATATCATACCCAAACCATGACACAGAAGAGCAAGAGGACCTCTTGATTCAGGTTTGGGGTTCAGAACTACCCTTCCTAGTCTAAGCTTGAGCTTGCCCTTCTGAGCTTCCTTCCTTTTCAGGGTCTGGATAAAGGGTTCACCTGCTGCTGCATGAGGATAGCTCTCATTTTTCGTCTGAGGTCCTGGGGGTCCCTAGTTTACTGCTGTGTCAAGCTCAGACTACAGAGAGGAGGGTCATTGTTGGTCTTCTTGCTTGGACTATTGCAATTGCTTCTTAATTTGTCTTATTGATTCCAATCTCTCCCTACTCCAGGCAATCAAAAAGATTTTCCTTTAGAAGCAGATCTGACCATCCTCTGCACAATACAACAGCTCCCTATGGCTTCTCAGATATAACATCAACTCCTACTTCGGCTTTAAAGCCCCTAAACAACCTACCTTTTCAAATTCATTATAGGTTGGTCCCTTTATTGGGCTCTGTAGTCTAGCTACATCTCATTCCTCATGGAAAGAAGCCTCCCCTGTTCCTGGAATATTACTCTTTCCTCACTTCTGCCTCACAGAATCTTTCACTTCCGCCTCACAGAATCCTTCACTTCCTTCAAGACTCCGATCAGACACCATCTTTTGAACAAAATCTTTCCTGATTTCCCCAACTACTAGTGCCCTCCCTCCTTGACCAACTGCCTTATTTTTGATATTTTATTATTTATTTTGTAGTTAGTCTGCACATACGCAAACAATATATATCTGCCTATATGAGTCTACATATATGTACAATATGTATATCTTCTCTCCTCCAATAGAATATGAAATACTTAAAATCCAGGATTGTTTAAATTTTTTTTTTTTGTCTTTGCATCTCCAGATGCTAACAAAATGCCTGGCATGAAATAGGTGCTTAATATTCTGATGGCTCATTATGTTGTAGTAAGCAATAATCCTGGGTTCTCAAAATATTCTGCCAGTAAGGTACAAGCTCTGGCAGATCCTGTCAAACTGAAAGGGATTGGAGCACAGGCCTGGTGGTGGTGTCCTAGAACTGTTCAAACTAGGTTCAGACAGCCTGAGTCAACCAGATGGTTGCTTACCAGGAGATGAAATTTTTGACCACAAAAATTCATAACCACTGTTTCCTAGGGCCTAAGAGAACTGGGTTGTTGGAGGAAGTATCTATACCAATGATATAACAGTTCATTTAAGTATGTAGATGCTTGAGCCTCAGGGTTTTATAGAACTTACTTGTAAAATGGGACAGCAGGGTGTAGTGCCTGACCTCTCAAGGAGATGAGTCCAACTCCAGTGTCAGACACTTACTAGGTGTGTGACCCTGGGCAAGTTACTTAACTTCTGTTTGCCTCAGTTTTCTGATCTGTAAAATAGGGATAATAGTAGCACCTACCTCCCAGGGTTGTTAAGATCAAATGAGAAAAAAATTGTAAGTGCTTAGCAGAGTGCTTGGAATATAGTAAGTGCTATGTAAATGTTCATCATCGTCATCACCATCATCACCACCATCATCATCATCATCAAATCAACCTTTCTTTTCTGCAGCCTGTCTCCCAACATACTTTCCAGAATCACAGGACCTTTTGAAATGCAGATCCTAAGACAATCAGACCAATTCTTCCTAATCAATCAATTACCAAGAATTATTAAAAATGTTACGTGAATGACACTGTGCTAGGTCCTAGGAATACAGACAAAAATGAAACCATTTCTGCCCTTGGAGATCTTATTATCTATCATTCTATGGTTGGTTGAGGGTTCGTTAATGCCTAATATTTGAAAGAACACAGCCTGACAGCCATTGTTCTAGACCAGGGGATTCTCAACCTTTTTCTTGTCCTGTTTCCATTGGCTTTGAGCAAAACTTCCCTTACCTATTACTCAATATTAAAGAAAATAAATTCTAGAGTTTACCCAGTATATGCACGTAAGAAAGACCTTTCCAAAAAGATAGGAAATAAATTCTAGGGTTTATCATGCATGTGCACATAAGAAATAAAAGAGATTTTATTCATTCCAATAGGATGATATAGTTATTTATCAGATATTTAATCCTTTGTGTGCCTCAGTTTCCCCACCTCTAAAATTGGGATAATAGTTGCTCCTTCTTCCTAGATGGGGTATTAGAAGGAAAAATAAGATAATTAAATGTAAAACCACTTTGATATTATTGAAAGAAAGGGCAATCCAGAAACTCAAGTTGTTATCGTCATCCTCAACCTCATTGTTCATGTGACACCACGAAAAAGGAAACATTTTGGAGAAGTACTGTAGCACACTTAGCTTTATTGAAATTGAACAAATAAATCTTTTTTTAAAATAATCCCTTTTACTGCACTTGTAAAATTTATTTTCATTTTATTATAATTTTTTTTTACAGATTGTCTTTATCTGAATAAGCAAAAATACCTTTTTTTTTTTCTTACTTAAAACACGTAGCCAGGATTCGAACCACGTAGCTCTGGTACCAAAAGGTTACAGGTTATGAAAATCACAGTACAGTTTTAAAACTCTTAAGTTAGTCAATGGTATTTAAAATGACAGCCACTTGAATGAAGGTAGAAATCAGTGGTCTGTAAACCTATTGGACTATTATTTGCAGCTACAATGAGAGCAGTGATGGAGAAGTTAATGCTAATCTGAGCTACACCATTTAGGAATCAAGAGGTCCATGAATACTGTGGTAGAGGGGAGGGAAGAACATATTGGCACTCCAAGTTGCAAGTAAATACTGCCAGAATAAAGTCAGTGCACCATCTTGGAAAGAAAATAACATGGGTTGTCTCATTGATTTCTAGGAGAGAACACTATCAAATTAATCACATAGTACACAATTTTAACCCCAAAATTACAATTCTAGGAAAGCAAGATGATGTGAAAATGCACAGCTACAAGGCTAATCAAGTAGAGATCTGGTTTTGTTGGAAGTGTTCATTTCTTTACCCTTTTAAGTATAAATTTATGAGCCACAAAAAGACTTGGTGAAACACTAACTACCGATGTTATCATGGAATGTAGCTCAGTGGACTTCTTTTCACATACAAAGGCAGCATTTTCCTGAAAAAGTTTGGTCCTCTTAACTCACAGGAGGGTAGCCGCAATAATTTGATGTAAAATATTTTAGGTCTTATTTAAGTGAACATTTCAGTACCAGAATTAGTTAAAAAAAATTGGCCTGCTGTGCACATCTGATTGACCTAGATCTGGAAGAACAATGTTAAGGGATTTGTAAGGGGACCCTTGTCACATGGTCCTGTGATTACCTTAATTTGTGCAATTTTCTTCATGGACTGAAACTTTTCTGTCTTCTTTCACTGTCATGAAATCCTGCCCCCACCCATTTTACCTCCCCCCAACCCCTCAGTCAAAATGATAGACACTTTCACCGTTTATTTACAAGCACAACAATTGGGTAATAGTGTCCCTAGGCCCAAAGGGTTCACCTATTTCTTATGGATATCCTCATGCCGAATGATTTTGTATGTGATCCAGTAAAAGACGTTGAATATGAGGAAGGCCAGTGGGAAGGCAGCTCGAGATATTGTATCAATCCTTTTAGCCCGGTCCACAAACTTCTTTTTGATGGAGTCTGAATCCTTTGGGGGTGCTGGGGGTGGGTTTGGTGGTGGGGCTTTGACTGCTGTTCCATCTTTAACTTGCAGGCAATGACCCATCCCATAGCCACTGAAATTAAAACGACTCTCCCGTGCAACGTCTTCTTCCTGGAAGGATAAAGAAATAGGGACACAACATGAGTCATCATTTTGACAGATACAAATTGCTGTTGAAGTTACTAAGAAGTAATATATTAGGTAATATACATAATATAGTAATATGATATTACAGTTTAAGGTCTTTCAAATGTCTTCTACTAGAATAATTTCTTTTAAGAAGGCGATTTTTCTTTAGAGTTTAACCTAATCAATATTTTTTTTGGAGTGGTAGGTGCACTTTTCTCAGTATGGAAGATAAATTTATCATAGTGATTTGAGGGGGTAGTAACATGGGGGGGAATTAATGGAACTAATAACTTTATGGTTATTTTATCCAATCAATCACCTTTGAATGGCAACCATGGACTAGGCATACACAAAGATTAGATAGACATTTTAATCTTTTATCTATTGTGCTATAGCTCAGATGAGTTGAATCGAAAAATTAGATCTATCTGGTTCTCTGTCACTCAGCTCTACAACTTATCTGTGTGGTGGGGATTCAGAGGCATTAGACCTGCTATTTGCATGAGGAGAGCCTCTGGTGAAGGAAAACAATCCAGTTTTATAGTCTTACAACTGATTCATCCATACCATATAGATCTGGCACAGAACAAAAGGGAAAATCATCACCTAAGTCTAGGATGATCAAGAGTGTGCTAGAGTCAATTCTTGCAGGTAGAGGGAGAGTTAATTGTAAATTTTTTAGTGTGAATATTTACACCTGGGTAATTGGCAAAATGCTGCAAACTGGAGCTTGATTTATTTTTTTTTGTGTGTGAATTGTCTAGACTTAAGAAGCCAATGGAGAAAATATTAATAATTCAGATTCAATTTAAGTATTTTGTGCATACCTTTCCTTCTTCCCTTACCTCCCCCTGTAAAGTCCTCCACAATTATTACATTTGTTGTTGTACATTTCCCAGCACACGCATGCATAGGATGAATTGGCTGTCTACAAGCATCAAGTAAGTACTTTGTGCTTTGGAAGTAAATGATGAAATCAGAAACTGGTATTTCATAGTCATTCAGGTCCTCTTCCATAACTGGCTGTTCTGCCTCTCATGGAAAAAGCCTATATCACACAGAGAAAACTAGGGATTTGCAGCAGCACCTTTGGGCTGTAGGGAAGTCAACATGAATCGATGCCAACACTGTTTCAATTTGTCTTTGTAGAGCTTGTCAACATGATGAAAAGACAGACAAGGGAATGCTATTTCACTCTATATTTAAGGCTTTGTGCACTATTAGTTCTTATTAATGATATTAATTTGAAGAAAATAGTAATTATATCAAAATTCATTTATATGTGCATTATAGATATTTATCTAAAGGTGACCACAGAAATTTCTACCTTATAGAGATTTTTGTCACAAAAATTCATGAAGGATATTTCCTTCTCAAATATATGATTATCTTTCAAAGAATGTTCAGAATAATTTGTTTCATTTCTTGATCAAATGGATTTAGCATATGAAGCATAGTTCAAAACTATACCAAGATTTTTGGGACACCCAATAGTAAATGGTTAATTACATTAACTTGGGATAGAGCCAAAGAAGGAAATTGTCTAACATAAAACTGTCAAATAAAATTATGTATCTTTGAAGATGAAAGAAGCACATGAAATTAAAATGTTTCATCATCTTTGCAAATCATCAATACAGTTTTACCCTGTACCTATCCTTCTGGGACACTCTAACAGGTAATGAAGCCAGGGACGGATGCATACGCGTAGATGAGTTCAGCAGAGTTTTGGTCTTCCTGATTAATCCTATTTGACAGAAGCCAACTAGTGAATGAATATAATAAATATGGATTTTAATGGGTATGATGAAAAGATCCCTGAACTAAGAATCAGAGTCTAGGCCTGGGTTCTAGATTATGTAAGGCTGGGCATGTAATTTCATTGCTATACATCTGAGTTAACTTATCTGCAAAAAGTGAAAATGAACCCATTGATCGCTAAGGTCCCTTGAGTCTATAAAATTAAGATTCTAGGTTACTCTGAAATTAAAACCATGATTTTCACTGTGATAGTAATTAATAATAATATCTGACACTTAACAGGGCTTTAAAGTCTTCAAAGAGTTTTATCATTACTTTATTATTGGTATTGCCATAACAACAGCATTAGTAGTGATATCTTAGATTTGGATGTTGCTTTTAAGTTTTCAGGCTTTTTACCTCTGCAGTATCTCACTTGAGCCTTAGAGCAGTCTTGTGGTCATTGCTATTATAGGAATTATACCTACTTTACAGATCTTTAGACTGACTTGAAGAGATTGAGTTAATGAGCAGCAGGTGCAGAATTCAGTCTTCCTGACTCCAAGCCCAACATGATGCCACTGCACCATATTGACTCTCCAATGCCCATTTATATTGCACTTTATAATTTACAAAATACTCGATGCACATTGTTATCTCAGTTGACCTTCATTACTGTTGTTCAGTTGTTTTAGTTGTGTCTGATTCTTGAGGACCCTATTTTAGGGTTTTCACTGGAGTGGTTTGCCATTTCCTTCACCAGTTCATCTTACAGATGAGGAAACTGAGGCAAACAGGGCTAAGTGGCTTGCCCATGGTACACAGCTAGTAAGTATCTAAAGTCAAATTTGAAATCAGAATCTTCCTGACTGCAGGCCTGGTGATCTATCCACTGCACCACCCAGCTGGCCCAATCTTTTCATTACCATGGTTTAATTATCAGGTAACTACTTAGTAAACTCCAGGGACTCCCTATTATCTCTAGGATCAAATATAACCTTTCTTGTTTATTATTAAAGTCCTTTATGATCTTTCTCCAATAGGGATGGAGAACTTGTGGCCTCAAGGCCACATATGGCCTAGCAAGGTCCTTGGGTGTGGCCTTTTGACTGAGTCCAAGTTTTACAGAACAAATCCTTTTATTAAGGGGATTTGTTCTGTGAAGTTTGGATTCAGTCACAGGGCTGCCACATGTGGCCTTGAGGCTGCAGGTTCCCACCCCTGATCCAAACCTCTTTCCAGTCTTATTTTACATTGCTCCCTTCAATGGATTCTATGGTCCAGTCAAGTTGATCTTCTTACCATCCCTCATATACAATGCTTTGCTTCCTCATGTCCATCTCTTAGAATTCCTATTTTCCCTCAACATCCAGCTTAAGTACCACCTTCTACATGAAGACTTTTCTGATCCCTCCAAATGGAGTGTTCCCCTCCATATAAAAATTACCTTGCATTTGTTTTGAATATAATTTGTGTATTCTTATATATGTATACATATATACATACACATACTACATATACATACATACTACACATACATATATGTGTGTATGTATATACACACATATACAGATATACATACATACACATGCTGCTGGAGGGAATGAACCATTTAATTTTTGACTTCGTATCTCTCTAGAACAGCAAACAGCACATTTTGTTGTTCAATAGTTTTCAGTGGTGTCTGATTATCTGTGACCCCATCTGGGGTTTTCTTAGCAGGGATACAGGAGTAGTTTGTCATTTCCTTCTCCAGCTCATTTTACAGATGAGAAAACTAAGGCAAACAGAGTTAAGTGACTTGTCTAGGATGATACAGCTAGTAAGTGTCAGATGAGTCTTCCTGGCTCCAGGCCCAGCAATATCATTTCACTAACTAGCTGCCCTCCTAGCTGAATGGCACATAAGTGTTCAATGAATACTTTTTTATTATTAATGACTCCTATCTATCTATCTATCTATCTATCTATCTATCTATCTATCTATCTATCTATCTATCTATCTAATCTATCTATCTATCTATCTAATCTATATAAGTGTTTGCTCTTCTAAACTTGAATCCTGTACCACCACCTGTTGGTTTGTCTCTTCCACACCTGAAACTCATCATGTACAAAATAGAAATCATCTTCCTCTTTAAAATTCTTCCTTCCTCCAAACATTATTTCTACTGATGGTATGCCTTTTGTTCTAAGGTTTTTTATTCTCCTTTCCCTCATACCTCCCCTATTTAGTGAATTGTCAAATCCTTTAAATTGTTGCTCTAAAAAACAAAAACAAAAAACCCTAAACATTTCATGCCCTTTTCCTTTTCTCCACTCCTTCCAACTCATTTTAGATTCTCACCTCTAGTCTCTCCTCTGTCCAATCCATGTATAACACACTTGCAAAATACCTTTCGTAAGGCGCAGGTCTGAACATTGCACTGCCCTGTTCTAAAACCTCTGTCACTTCTATTATCTGAAGATAAAATACAAATTCCCAAGACCTTTTGTGATCTGAACTCAGGACAGAAGTAACTTCAATTTCATCTCTGATACTAGCTGTTTGATCAAAATCAACTCACCTCAATTCATTGAGCCTTAATTTCCTCAACTATAAAATGGGGTTAATATCTGCAAAACTTACCCCTGGAGTTATTATGAGAATAAAATGAAATAATGTGTATAAAGCATTCTGTAAATCTTAAAGCATTACATAAATATAGCTATCACTATTCACTTATGCCTAAAAATTATGTTCTGTGTTCATGCAATAGTGTTATGACTCTTAGCTCAGTCATAGCTAATTAAATTAATTGTTTAAAATAAATATGTAATAGCTACAAATTATTCCATTTAATTTATAATGTGAAGCAATTATACTATTCTAAAAGCATTCTTATTTACCTTTATGACTCATTCAATATAATTTTAAAATGGAGAATTTGAAGTGGAAAGAATCATTTAGTTTTACAGATTTTATTCAGGAATAAAAACACTGATGTGGATTCTTTTGCATATCAAGATGAATTTTTCCTCTACTCAAGAGTTGCTTTGATGCCTCATTGTGGAACCAGATTTGGGGTTCTTGAAGTCTATCCCAGGAGATTCAAACTATGGCCATTTCTGGTGTACGAAGCCGTGCATGAAGACCACACTGGACAAGTACTAACATAATCACTAAAAATCTGTCCACCACCATTGCTTTGGTCTAAGTGCCTCATGAGACTCTCTGCTAAAAGTGTGTCTGGAATGCTCTCTCTTTCCTCATCTGTCTCCTGTTTTTCTGTCTTCCTTCAAATATAACATCTCGTCTTCAACAAGATGCTTTCTAAAGTCACCCTTACTGCTAGTGCCTTCTCTCTGAGATGATCTCCAGTTTATCATGTCTATATCTATATATCTACCTTGTTTCTGTGTAGTTGTGGCAAGTTATCTTCCACATTAAACTGTGAGCTTCTTGAGAGGACAATCTGCTTTTTGTGTAGTTTTGTTTTTCCTTTCTTTGTATTCTTGGGGCTTAGCACAATGATCATAGTAGGCGCTTCATAAATGCTTGTTGACCTGACTTAACTTTGTGAAATATAAACTCCATCAGTGATGGGAGCACCTGAATGAAACCACAGTTCTTGGAAGTATTAAAATAAGTAAAAGAAATTGTTGAATGAAATTAGAATTAAGATGCTAAAATACTATAGCATGACTTTTATGTGAAAATTTTTAAAAAGTGTTGTGAGATGGGAAGGGAGGGGATAGGAAGGGAGATGGGAAGAAGAGTCTACTTTGGAGAGTTGATTGAGTTAACATCAACCTGCCAGATACTCCTGGCAAGTAAAACACTTCATATTTTACATATGTACACATACATACATGCATATATATATATATGTGTGTGTGTGTGTGTGTGTGTGTATGTGTATGGATATAGTGCCAGGCCTGGAGTCAGGAAGACTCATCTTCCTGCGTTCACATCTAGCCTCAGATACTAACTAGTTGTGTGACCCTGGGAAGCAGCTACGCAGCTCAGGGACTACAGGGCTTTTCTTCTGAATTTAATCAGGATTAAGTGACTTGCCCAGGATCACACAGCTAGTAAGTGTCTGTGACTGGATTTGAACTCAGGTCTTCCCAACTCTAGGGCTGTTGCTGTGTGTACTGTGCCACCTAGCTCCTCCCCTTCCCCATTTTTTTAAAGGAGAATAACAGTACTTACTTTTGAGCAAGTGCCCAGTGCCTGAAATAAACTTCTTTTTAAAAGATTTTGAAGTAAGAACTCAGAAAGAACTGAGTTCAAGTCCAGTCTCAGATACCAGTGGTATGATCCTGGGCAAGTCATATAACCTCTGTTTGCCTTAATCTACTAGAGAAGCAAATGACAAACCATTCTAGTAAATTTACCCTGCAAAATCCCATATGGTTTCACAAAGAGTTGGACATGACTGAATATGTATATATTATATGTATATGTATACATACATATATATATAACATGTGTGTATCTGTATATATATTAATATATATGTAAATTACTACTGCCGCTATTTAGCACTTATGTAATACTTTTAAGTTTAGCAAAGTGTTTTACTTATACAAGATGCTTCAAAAGTATATACCATCAGCCATATGCTACTATTACTGCTAATACTACATAGCATTTATATAGCACTTCAAAATTTTAAAGGACTTTACAAT
The DNA here is from genome assembly GCA_023548195.1 of Bettongia penicillata ogilbyi. NCBI lineage: Eukaryota > Metazoa > Chordata > Mammalia > Diprotodontia > Potoroidae > Bettongia > Bettongia penicillata. Next base: position 1,845,040 of record JAJHZJ010000737.1, read on the forward strand.
ATACAAGGTGTCCCAAAAGTCTTTGTGCTGTTTTAAGCCATTGTCTTAAACAGTCCTAAAGTTTTGGAGGACACCCTATATTATTCCATTTGCTCCTTCCAGTAATCCTGTAAAGTAGGCACTGTCATCCCACTTCAGATGCTTACCACCTGTGTAATCTTGGGTAAGTCACTTAACTTCTCTGGAACTCTGTTCCTCTGTAAAATAAGGGAGTTAGATTAGATGCCCTCAAAGGTTCCTTCGAACTTTAGATGTATGAGTCCATGGTTCTCATTTTACAGATGAGGAAACTGATTCTTAGATTAAGTGACTTGCCCAGGCGCAAACTCAGGTTTTCCTAAGTTTGAGCTCAGCTCTTGATCCCCTCACTACCCCTTACTCTTTCAGATCAGTAGGAAGCCTTTTAGCTAATTATTTCTTCCCTTGTCACCCTCACTGATTTGAGGACCTATTTCATCATAAACTGTTAGAGAACCTTAGAAAAATCCATTTCTACTTCCTCATTTTATAGATGAGCAAACTCATTCTGGGGGAGATAAGCAACTTCCCAAAGGTCCCTACTACCTCTTGACAAGAGCTAGGGTTAGAACTCAGCTGTCCTGGCACCAAGCAAAGAAGGGATATATACCAGCTTGTATGTACAATTTGTACTCTAATTTGTACAGATTCCTCAGTTGGTTGGTTGTGTCTAGATGGAGCTAGATTGGAACTTAAAGACAATTTTGTCTAAGTCATTTCATGGATGAGAAAACTGAAGCCTACAGAAGTTACTATTTGTCAAGTTGTGAAAAGTAAGTGATTAAGTTAAATTTTTAATGAAACTGATCAAATTTTCCTAAATCCTGTCTATTTCAAAACTTCACACCCTTATATCCTTTATAATTTCATAATTCTAATAACTCATAATTAATAATAACTGAAATTTATACAGTACTAATTTAAAATTTAGGAGATAGCAAGGTGGCTCAGTGGATAGAGCTTCAGCCTTGAAGTCAAAAAGACCTGTGTTCAAATGTGGCCTCAGACTCTTGCTACCTGTTTGACCCTGGAGTCACTTAACTTCTGTTTCCCTTAATCTACTGGAGAAGGAAATGGCAAACCACTCCAGTAACTTTGCCAAGAAACTCATGAAGATTTGGACACAACTGAACAACAATAACACATTTAAGGTTTGCAAAATGTTCTCTATACATTGTATAGATCCTTATTACAAACCGGCAAGTTAATTGCTACAGGAATTTTTATGCCTATTTTACGTATAAGAAAAGTGAGCTTGAGAGAGGTTCATGTAGTTTATGTGAGATGGGATTCAAACCCGGGTCTTCCCATCTTCTATTCCAATACTTTATTTACTACACTAAACCATGTATGTGTGTGTATGTTTGTATGTATATAATGTTTTTATGTATGTATATGTACATAGACACATATGATAATATCACACACATATGCACATACACATTCTATTATTCTATTTTGTCTTTCATATGTATGTATATATCACCTATAGACTTTGCAGTACTTTTTATCTTTATATTACTCTAATTATTGATTACATATGAAATACAAGTAACTGACCATAGCAATTATACTTTAGTAACTGTGAGGTGAAGAAGGATATGGTGTTTATAGGATTAATGTTGCTTTTTTAAAATTGAGTATATATTCTATTTAATGTTCTCCTCTCTGCTTTACAGAGAAAGCAACATGATGTCTTAAACGTCAAAAGTGGGATCAGGGAAGGTGAACCATTTCTTTTCCTGATTTCTCTGCTTAAATTCTTTTTATTCCAGTTAAAACAAAGCATCGCTTTGCTGAAGTCCTTGACCCTATAGTCCTCTTGTAATAAAACAATTAGTTGCTTTGGAACTTATAATATGCACAACTCTATCACAAGAGCTCTGTGACCTTGAGAGAACGTAAGGACACCACAACTCTATTTGGGTTTGTGTGTCTGTATGTATCTGTGTCTGTGTCTGGGTTGAATCTTTCTGTACTCCTCTGAGTAGTCTCTTTTCCTGTGAGAATACTGGGAACACAGAATTTTGTCAATGTGACATAACGATTTCTTGGGCTGGCTGTCATTGTGGCATTATGGCTAGAATTGCTCAGTAGTATCTGCTCTTGGGCCCACTTTGCCAGTTTGTCGCATGAGTACAGACCTCCAATATTTCCAAATTTTCTAAGAAAGATTCTCCTTAGGAATACACCCTAAACTCTTTGAGGATACACATCAGAAAAGCTGAAAGTTACCCTTAACTTGTCAAGCTGTTTCTACTCAGATGTTCACATATGTTGTCTCACAGACCCTCAACTTGCACACAGCTATATCATTAGTCATTTTCTCTCCCTAACTTACAACATGAATTACTTGAAGCTCAACATTGATAACCCATCCACCTTTGTATGGCTATTATGATGAAATTGCTTTGTAGTAGTATTAGGTGTTTGGAGTTAGCCGGTGGTTCGGTGGATAGAGCACTGGACCTGGAGTTCCAGTCTAGCCTCAGATACTTCCTAGTTGTGTTACCCTGGGCAAGTCACTCATGTTCTAATTGCCTGACAAAATGGATCCACTGGAGAAGGAAGTGGCAAACTGCTTCAGTATCTTTGCCAAGAAAACTCCAAATGGTATCATGAAGGGTTAGACATGACTGAACAACAGCATAAGATTCCATAGAAATATGAACAGTTATTAGAATTAATATTATAATTATATTGTTTAGATTCCTACATGGTTTCTTAGATATACAATTTTTTAAAAATGAAAAAAAACAAAACCAAACAATAACTTGTACTGCTCTTTCATGAAAACTGTTCTGTAGACCATACCTGTACATGAGTTAACCTGCTATATAGGCTTGTTCAAACACAAAGCACATCTGTTTTTTACAGACAATTTAAATACAGCATCAAAGCCTAGAGTTCCAATAGTCAGCCTACTGCCAGGAATACCTCTATGTTAGTCAGTAAGGGTGACAGAGTAAGCAGGTTTGTGGCAAGATGTTATTAGGGGATCTGTCTCTCCTATTTCAAAAATAAGCCTTTTGGTTTTGCCTCCATAAGCACAAAGCAGCAGGAGCCCAATGTTCTATTCCATGATCTTTTTAGGGGCACCATTTCATAGCACTCATTGACACAACAGCCAATATCTCTTATTAATCCATAGCACTGGTATGCCTGGCTTTAAAAGAAATACTCCAAATCTATTAAACAGATACATTAGAGGATAATAGTTTATTTTACAAATGCATTCAAAGTTGAGTGGTTGGGGGTGTTGTTCGACAAATTCTTCTTGCCTGATTGGTTATTTATCAGACAAAAGGATTTGCCATGTGAAGTAACCAGGGAATACTGGAAAAAACACTGCTTTGGAAGCAGAAAACTTGGACTCCAATCTTGGTCTCCTGCTTACTACCTGTGTAGCCTTAGAAAAGTTATCACACTTCTCTGGATCTCAGTTTACAACTCTGTAAAATGAGAGGTTGAGATGGGATGATCCCTAAAGTCCCTCCTATGATCACTCTAGATTACTACAAACAGTAGCTTCATATATATTTAAAATATATTTGTTTTCAACACAAGCTTTTCAGAAACATCTATTTCCCAATGATAGATTTGATTGTAACTAAATGTGAGGATTATCCCTAGCTGATAGAAATGCTATTGTTTGAACAATGATTGACCTGCCTGTCTACCAGCAAATTCCTATGTATGCAACAACTGGGAATGCAATTTTAGCTACCTGTCAGTTTAATAAACTTCACCTAAGGTATAGAAGGTTAGTAATATTTACTAACCATGATGTCCTTGTGGTCACATTCCAAACTACTTGCTGATTGACTATCCCTAAAGTCTCGCTGTGAATGTTCCTAGCAACAACAATTGGGTAGATATAAGGGCAGAGATCCAGAAAATATGGGCTCTCAATTAGGGTACTCATCACATTGTATGGTGCCTGAGCCTCCATCATTCAGTCTAGGGATTGTAGAGTAAATGATTACTGCTCTTGCATGCCTGTGAATAATCAACTGCCTGACTAATCATCATTTGAGGATTTATGTTCCTTCCTGGTATATCTGCACTTATGATTCTCTCAAAATAAATATTTCTAGTCAAATAAATATTGAACTTCAATGTCCTTCTCCATGACAACAATTTGTTTTTTTAATCTCTCTATTGCATTTATTGTTGTAATTATCTGGTATTGTGTTACATTGTGTTATGGCTATATGCAAAATTGTCATATCTTTCTACTACTTTCTATATACATACATGTATACTTGCCTATATATACATATACAAACTATATGTACACTTGCCTTGAGATTGTTACATTTCCTTTTTAGAGCTTACCTGAGTTAAATCAAATTATTCTCCATCCTTTGATTTTAACTCTATGAATTTCTGTTACAAATATGTTTCTTGCAAAAAACATACTATTTGAACTTTGCTTTCTAATCTCTTCTGTGGTCTTCTGTTTTATAGGTAAGTTCATCCCATTCACATCCATGGTTTTAAATATTAATTTCATATTTCCCTCTGTCATATCCTCTTATATTCTTCCTCTACCCCAATGGGCTCCTTCTTTATAAAAAAAAGTAAGAAGGAAAGTGGTACAAACAGTACACTGCTGGATTTTGCTCTTAGTCTGTTCTGTCTCCTATTTTATGAGTAAGTTTATCCTATTCACATTCATGCTTATAATTATTAATTACATATTTCTTTCCATCATATCCTCTTTTACTCTTTCCTCTTCTTGACAGGGCCCATTCTTTACCAAAGAAAATTGGTAAAATTATCAATGAATGTGATTTAAACTAGTGATCTCTAATGATTTTACTGATGCCTTCTTCTTGCCAATTTCTGAGTGAGGCAGCAAAATGATACAGAGGATAGAGTACTGGGTAGAGCCCAGAGAATCTGAGTTTACCATCTGTGTGACCCTGGGCAAGTCATTTAATCTCTATTTGCCTCAGTTTACTCAGCTGTAAAGCATCTACCCTAAGGGTTGTGAGGATCAAATGAGATAGTATTTGTACAGTGCTTAGCAGAATGTCAGCAATATAGCAAATGTTATATAAATGCTTATTCCCTTACCCTCCTTATAGCCCCCAGTGATCAGCTCTTACTCATTCTTTATTTCTTTTTAATCTCCCCTTTACTATCTCTTTCTATGTGTTTGTCTCTCTGTGTGTATGTGTTTGTATATTCAACTCTACTTTATCTTGTTCAAAGAAGAGTTGAGCTTTATATGATGCACTTATTTTTTTTCCTATTTTTGTACACTACTTTTCTCATGTATGGTTAAGTTCCATCCACCCATTTTTCATTTCTTCCATAGTGTATTTCCTTTTCCTTCTTCTTTTAAGACCATTAAAACAGTACAAGCTCATACTTAGACCCTCGGTTTCTTTTCCTTAAGTCCCTTTGTGAACCTTGAAGACGCTGAGATTCTGAAGAGACACTTGTCCCTATTAGAACATAAACATTACATCTGTGTTTAGACCTCCCAGTTACTCAAATATTGTTACCTTTCTAGGTTTCTCTTGAATCCTGTGCTTGTATTCCAATGTTGATGTTTTTTTTAAATAAATGATTGAAAATCCTTTGTTCCATTAAAGATAACATTTCCCCCTAGCATCGTATTATACTTAATCTTGCAGGCTAAGTTCTTGATTTTAAGCTTTTATCTTTTGCCTTTTGTAATAACGTATTCCAAGATTTTGTCTCCTTTTATTTAATTGCTGCCAAGTTTTGTGTGGTCCCGATCTTGTTTTCTTAGTACTTGAGCTCTTTCTTTATTGATACTTTTGGTATTTTTTTCTTGGATTTGAAAGCTTTGGTTTTGGCTATGTCATTCCCTATGGTTTTCATTTTGGTGTTTCTTCCAAAGGGTGCCAGTGGGTTGTAACTATTTTCAGTGCGGCGTACCCTCTGCTTCCAACAGATCTGAGCAGTTTTCATTTACATTTATTGGAATGTTATCCTGGAGTTTTTTGGGGTATAGTTTTAATGAAGTTCTCATAGTAATCGTGCATGATTATTAAAATATTTCCCTGACCTATTTTGTTGGCAAGTTGTTTCTGATGGTATCTATTTTCCAATCTTTTGATTTTGCGCTAACATTTATTTTATCTCATTGATACATTCAATTATGAGGTTTTTTTTCCATTCTAATTCAGGAAATCTTATTTGAATGAGGTTTTCTACCTTAGGTTCTAAGGTAGTTTAGATAAGACCCAGTCTTGCAGTTTAATGGGGGCACTCAACACATACACAAATGCCCATAGCCTTCCTGGGAATATTATTGGCACCTAAAAGAAGAATACAGTGTTATCTAAAGTTGTGGGGATGGAGAATGGGGATAGGCATGGTGGGGTTTAGAGAAAGCTTCAGGGAATAGCTGACATTTATGTTGAACCTTTAAATATGGGCATGAATTCAATAGGCAAAAATATGTAGGAAGGGTCTACTGATATTAAGTACACTTTACAATATCCTGATTTGTAATCAGCCACATTTACATCAAAGTATAAATTTAGGAGGAAATTAAGATGGTGTTGTCATTACCTCTGTCTGTTTCTGCCTGTCTTTGTCCCTTTGTCTTTCTCTGATTCTGCCTTTCTCTGTCTCTGTTTCTGTTTCTCTTGCTTTCTCTATGTTTCTCTTGGTCTTGGTCTCTGTGCCTTTGTCTGTGTCTGTTTCTGTATCTCTGTCTCTTCTCCCCCCTGCTCTCCCACCTTTTTCCCTTCTTTCTGGAGAGATTGGTTATCCCTACCTAGACTGGAAGAGCAGTTGCCAATCATGGACCCAATCCCAATACTGATTATTATGGAAGTTTTGATGTGCTATTTAATTCCAGTTTAAGTACAGACACCTGATTGGTTTTAGCTTTCCTGCAGTTCAGCACTCCCCAATTCAAGCAATCCACCAATCTCTGCCTCCCTAGTAGTAGAGACTACAGGTCTGATCCACTGCACCTAGTAATAGTCTTGTATTGTAATACTCTTTAATGTTAACAAATATTCTTACAGGGCCTATTTCAGAGTTTGGCCTATTTATCAGAAGCCCCATTTTGCTAAGGAGTTTCTCTTTAATTCAATTTTAGGTAAAGTCTATTCATCTAAAGTCTTTCTGAGTTCTCAAACTATGAATCTATGATGGTATGTCAAATGGCTATGCCATTTAACCCTGAGTTGGCTTTTCTTACCATCTAAAAATGCAATTATGACTGTTAAAGAATCTAGCAGGAGAAGAGATCAGGGATGGCATGCTGACCTGGATTCAGGAGGCAGGTTGTACATTAACACAAGCTGTGCTCAGCTGTTACTGCAAGATGCTCCTGGAACTCCCTGGAGAACTATTCTTATGGTACCACAAACAACTCCAGGATGGCTTTAGAGCTCCTTCTCCTTTCAGTGAAATCAGGAATTTATTTTCAGTATTTTTAATAGTGAAGAGAGATAGAGATCCTGTCTCAAAACTGCTAAGTTAGAAGACTAGTGCTCAAGACCCACCTCTGATATATACTGACTGTATGACCCTGGGCAACTTTATCTCTCAGTTCCTTAGACATCACTTTAGGATGATATGTTTCAGAGAAGGTGCCTTAGACCTGCATTGGTAGATGGAGTCTTCTTACTCAAGCACTCCTTTGGTTCTCAAAGTGAGATTTGTGAGGTCAAAACTATCTTCATAATACTAAGATGAGTTAAATATAGTCAAATATATGGTCAGCATCTATAGATAAAATCCACATAAACAAAAGTACTTTGGGTTGGGGGTGTCCTAAATAATTTTTAAGAGTGTAAAGTATTCTTCAGACTGAAAAAAAGGAGAGCCACTGTCCTCTGCTAATAAAATCACAAGTCTAATCCTTAACCCTATTTTTACCTGAAAAGGAAAATCATTCTATGCTGCTCAAATAATTTCTTTACTGCTTGCTACAACGTCTCATAAATAAAGGAAAAAATTCCACTTTGTATTTTTTTTTTTTTTGGAGGAGGAAGGGTCTGGACCTGATATTTGACTGGTATAGTGAACTCCAGTTGAAGAAATCCCTTTTAGCAATGTAGATCAGCAACCACTCTGAAGTTTTGGGGTTTAAAGAGCTGTCTAAGGTCCTAAGAAGTAAAATGGCTTTTTCAGGGTCACATAAACAGTTTTTGTCAGAGGTAGAATGTGACCAGGTAAGGCTGTTTCTCTCTCCAATATGCCATGATCTCTTACATCAAATAAAGAATTTCACATTCTATTGCTTAAGCTCACATTCGAAAAAGAGATGGAAAGGACACCACTTTTTAGAGCATGTAAGCTGAGATGAGGGCTCAGTCACTTTCTGAGATCTTGCTGGCCTTCTTTTGTTAGGAATCAATCAATAACCAAGAAACATATATTCCGAGACTCCCATGGGTAACACAATCTCCAGGACACTGAGGAAATAAATACAATATGTAGACGAAATAATCTTTACTCATAAGGAACTTGTTTTCTAAAGTAGGAGATAACAAGGGTATACATAATGCATAAACAGGATAAATGTAAAAAGAAAAAGTACAAATATATTAAAATTGTTAAATATGAGGAATTCTGGAAAGGATCATGCTAATAACTGGGGGCATTAGGAAACCATCCTTTTGGCATTCTGCTGAAGGCTATGAATCTCTTTTCAGTATAATATAGTTGAATGCATAAAATGAAATGCATATAATTGCAAATTAAACCCTAGGTTAGTGAAATTTTATATTTCATAACATATCTTTTTTAATGAAATTTTTCATAACACATCTTTCACATAAGCCATCTTGGGGTAGGGGAAGTGGAGAGATGAGGAGAAAATTTGGAACTCAAAGTCTTGTGGAAGTGAATGTTGAAAACTAAAATTTAATTAATGAATAAGAAAAAAATAAAATTTGCTTCTTCAAGAAAGAAAAAAAATTTCCATCAAAGTTCATAGACCCTCTAAAATCTATCCACAGATCCTTTGGGGACCATAAATAGTAGGTTAAGAATCCTTGCTTGAGGGCATTGTGCTTGAACAGCATTTTGAAGGAAAAGGTGGGCTCTTTCAGTTGAAGGTAAGGAGGAGATGCATTCCAGAGAGGCTGTTATGACCTATTCAGATTGCCTGGTGGACCCATTCCACCTCCCTCTTCTACTTTTCCTCATAATTCTCAATGAAGGAAGAATATAGAGCTGCAGCAACCCTACTGATAATAAAAGCCTGATGATGCTATCTGCCAGTGCAGGGGGCTCAATCAACTTGAGAACTGTGAATTCAATGAATAGAAACATATCTTTGCCTGGACTTGCCCTTGAGACCTTCCTACTGATGTGAAGAGACTAGTTAGCTACATGATGGATCTGTTCACATGTGACCCCAAGAAATGTTGCAAGACACAGAATGGATGAGCAGTGAAGCATATCACTGGAAAAAGAGATATTCCATTGGACATAGCTACATCTTTCTTCATCTGCGGGCCAAACACATCTTCCCCACCCCCCACCCCCAACCCCTTTAGTGTTAAAGTAGAAACTACTTTCTCTGGCAAACCTTATTCTGCTTTAATTCTAAATGATTCTGGTAACTAAGTTCTTTTCTAATGAAAGTGGACTTTAGTCTACATTTGAAATCTGGTAATTATTGTGGCAAATCAAAGCCATAAAATATCAGGAGACACACTTTTGGCTGCTCCTCCAAAGTGCTGTTAAAAGAAAGTGAGTGAATCAGAGACTGTCTTGTATCCTTTAGTCAGGGCTTATTATTTAGTTTGTAAGTTATCCATGTCCTTCTTTTCTTATCTTTTACTTTTTTAGAAAAAACTTTTCCTAGAACCCTGCTATTGTTACCTAGTAGCTCAACTATTGGTTGACATAGGGAACTCTAGGTTAAGGAAGGAAAGAAACAAAACATCTATTAATTGCCAACCATGTGTAAGGCACTGCACTAAGTGTTTTTATTTTCCCCATTTTACAGTTGAGAAATTGAGGCAAACAGAGGTTAAGTGATGTATCTGATATCACATAGCAAATAAATATCTGAAGCTAGATTTGAACTTGGCTCCTCTTGACTCTGTTCAGTGTTCTAGTCATTGCTTCACCTAATTTCCTCAGAGGACATGAATTGACCTCTGATGACAAATTGAATTATTATATTATATATTATTATTATATAGTTCAACTAGCTCAGTAGTAGCTTTGCTAGTAAATCATTGTGTAAACATAGTCAAGTCACTTAGTTTCCTCATTTGTTAAGTGGACTAGCTGGATTTTTAGGGTCCCCTTTTATTATTCTAAGACTTATGAAGGACATTTTTTTTTCTATAAGTCAGAAATAAATTTATTGGAAACTTGACAAGACTAATAAAATACATGTCTTCATGTAGGTAAAAGCACTGAGATCCATTAAACACACACACACACACACACACACACATACATACACACACTTTTTCTCAGATTGGTTGGCCAATTGTTCTTTCCATTAAAGCAAGGATTCTTAACCTGAGGCCCATGAACCTGATTTTTAAAAATATTTTTAACTGTATTTCAATGTGATTACCTGGTTTTCTAATACGCTGAATTTTGTTTTATTCATTTAAACTCATTTTTCCAAGAAGGGGTTCAAGGGCTTCATTAGTTACATATGTCAAAGGTACATATAAAGAGCACTTGAATTCAAAGAACCTCTGATAGGAATTTTTAGCATCTTAAAATTTTACAAAGTGCTTTCCTCAATAATCCTATAAGGTAGGTAGTGCTGGTAATATTTTCTCAACTTTCCAGGTGAGAAAATAGATGTTTAGAAAATTGAAAGGACTTGCTTAATGCCCTGTAAATGGCAGAATCAAGACTTAATCCCATGTGATCTCCTAACAAATTCCACAATCTATGCTGGACAAAACTGCAAATACAAATTCAAGAAGCATTTATTGAAAACATTTTATATGAAAACATTTCATATAAGTGAAAACATTTATATATTTATAAATATATAAATATAAATTTATATATAGCATACAAGATGCTTAGGGACATAGGTTAGATAAGATAGGCTAGTTAGGGGAGATGATATCAATACAGATATCTCTAATATATAATATACAAGATATACTGCACTGAGAAGTAAATCCTATCAATCTGGGCTTCTGGTCTGTTTCAAGCTCTGCCATTGGTTGGAATCTTTGATTAGTATCTTTAGAGGTAGAGTTTGAACCTTTGTGAAAGGGACAGAATGATTGTTCTCAGATATGTGTGGAGAAATTGGTTGCCATTGTTGACTGAAAACTCTGCATAATGTTTTTCTCTGATGGTAAACAAATGCTTGAGCCCTGTGGCACCAAGGTGAGTTGGGTTAAGAAGACATAATCTAGACACTGCTCTTTAATCTTCCATGTCACATATGAAAAATGACACTCATGTTCCTCTTTGCTTCTCATTGTGTGATATGAGCAGATTGTGCCCTTAGGTTTTCCTAGCCAGATGTCTGAGGTACAAGCATTGGCAAAGGCCCGCAAATGAAATGTTTGCAAGGTTCATTTCATAGGCACAGAACACAATACAAGCACATTGGCAATCTCTGTGAAAATGCTAATCCCTTTGAAAAGCAGAGCTTTTCCAGAGGAAGGCTGAAAGTGTTGGCAGATTGTCGGGAAGTGCTACTCAACCACTCACTTCCTGACAGAAATTTTTACAAAAGTATAAAAAGTGTAACTAAGAGATAATAGATGTGAAGTTTGAATGTTACACAGACACCTTCAATGATCAATTTTACTTGTTGTTCAGTTATTTTTCAGTTGTGTCGGAGTCTTTGTGACCCCCTTTAGGGTTTTCTTGGCAAAGATTATGGAATGGTTTGACTTTTGCTTCTCTAGCTCTTTTCAGAGGGTTAAGTGACTTGCCCAGAGTCATACAGCTAGTAAGTGTCTGAGGCCAGTTTTGAAATCAAGAAGAGTCTCCCTGACTTCAGGCGTAGTCCTCTATCCACACTGTAATACCTAGGTGCTCCTGGGCCATCTTCAGTCATCCTGATGAATATCTGATCACTGGATCCAGATGCCTCAGGAGGAGAAAGTAAAGCTGGTGACCTTGCACAACCCTCCTTCACTCAAAACAAAATCAAGTGCAAATCATGTCATCATTTCACTGATGTCATGGTCTTCTTCAAAAATGAAGGACAAACACAACCTTTGAGTAGACCAAGCTGCCTGAGTGTGGGGACTCAGCTGTCTGGGTAACTCATCCTCTCCCTTATATCTCCTTCCTTCCTTCCTTCCTTCCTTCCTTCCTTCCTTCCTTCCTTCCTTCCTTCCTTCCTTCCTTCCTTCCTTCCTTCCTTCCTTCCTTCCTTCCTTCCTTCCTTCCTTCCTTCCTTCCTTCCTTCCTTCCTTCCTTCCTTCCTTCCTTCCTTCCTTCCTTCCTTCCTTCCTTCCTTCCTTCCTTCCTTCCTTCCTTCCTTCCTTCCTCTTTAAACTCGGTGCACTATGAAGCCCATACATTACACAACAATAGGTCCCTGCCCAAACTCTCATTAAAGGGGCCATTCCCTAACTACCTCTTAAAGAGGCCTATTCACTGAATGGGTTTCACGTCACTCTAATTGAGTACCTGAAAATGTCTAGCCTAAAAAGGCCAATGTCTCCCATTGCATCCTAGGCCATCTCTAGTCATCCTGATGAATATCTGGTCACTGGACCCAGATGGCTCAGGAGGACAAAGTGAGAATGGTGACCTGCACAGCCCTCCCTCCCTCAAAACAAAAATGCAAGTCATGTCATCATTTCTCTGATGTCATGGTCTTCTTTGAAAAAGAATGATGAACACAATCTAGGTGCTCTTACAATGAATGATCAAAATCATCAAAATGACAGCTAGCATTTAGCTAATAATTAGTAAAACCTTAGTTTTAATATTTTAAAAGTGCTTTACAAACATTATCTTACTTTGTCCTCCTTATAGCCTGGGGATGCAGATGTTATAATTATCCCCATTTATAGATGAGGAATCTGAGGTAGATAGAGGTTGAGTGACTAGCCCAGGGTCACACTACTAGTAATGGTCTGAGGCTGGATTTGAACTCAAGTTTCTTCTCCTTCTAGCCCACCTTTTTTATACACTCTTCCATCTAGCTTACATAATTATTTAGTTTATATAGCTATGAGAAGAAGATTTACAAAATATTTCTTTCCCTTCCAAAACAAAAAAGTTGGGTGGATTCTCTATGGAGTATTTATAAGGGGGGAAAAAACTTTCTGACTCCAGGCCCAGCACTATCCACTGAACACCAAGCTACCTCTATGCTTTAAGAAATACTTTACGTAATTAGTTGCTGCACATAGGCACAGAATTATTATAGGAAAACTACAAACATGAATACAACCAAACAGTATTGAGTGAGATGAAAATGTGTATTATGCCACAGACATAGTTGTACCATAGGTCAAATAATGTTGTCCCTGTACCATAATGCTAATCTATTTTTGGATACTTGGTGTAGATGTAAATAGACCTAAGGAAATCTACCAAGTAATAAGTATTTATTAGGCACCTATTATGTGCCAGGCATTGTGCAAGGTGCTGGGTACACAAAGACAAAAACTGAAGATGAAAGATGGGTTTTGGTGTGTACTGATAGAGTGCACCCCTGCGCAGATAAGAACCCAGGCTCATCAAAGTATCTAAGTATAGCTTTTCCCCCAAATCTTTGATCCTATGTAAAAGTATACCCTAAAAAATACCCTATATTTTATGTCCATATACTTGTAATTCCTCCTAAAGGTCAAGAATAAAAGCAGCAGTCTCTTGGGAGTTAGGATATTTTTTTTTGGCTCTTGCTGGATAGTTATACTCTAATTGCATGACTTCCAGCAAACCACTCTTTATAGGAGAGGAATACTAGTGTTACAGATTTATAACATATGGAATAGCATGTATGTGTGTGTTCATCCTTCGTTGCCGAAGAAGACCATTGTTGGGAGCCAGCACTTAAGTGCTGGGCCCCTCACCCTTGAGGTCAACATGCCCTGAACATCTTGTTTGCAATAAGCAAATATCACAAGACGTCTTTGTCAACAGATGTCGCAACCACAAGAAGGCTCGGCCCCCCAGTCCCAGGAAATAGCCTCATCGTAAAGATTGCATGATTAGATACTACCCTCGCCCTGGACCCTCCCCATTCCTTTCCATTCCTCTTCCCTGTTTCAATTACTATATAAGCTGTACCCTGAGCTAGATAAACTGAGACCTTGACAAAATCTGCTTGGTCTCCCTCCTTTTCTCGCCCGTTTCTCTTTCAGGCTGGGTTCCCCTCGACCCCCCGAATAACTGAGTCCCGCGGGACGGGACAAGTGGCGCCCAGACGTGAGGCTCGAGGTACGGACCCTTGCCGGACGGACCCCAACCCGGAGAAAAGCGTCGCCGCGACCCCCTGATGTGAGGAGCGAGGACTTCTTCCGCCGCTCACGGAAGCTTCAGCCCTCGGTAAGTTGATTTCGTCCGTCCCATAGAAATGGGCCAAAGACTATCCAAAGAGCAGGTCTTTATGAAAGACCTTAAGACGTCACTCAGAGAAAGAGGAGTTAGAGTTAAGAAAAAGGATCTGGTAAAGTTTTTTCTATAAGGGTTAAGAAGAAAGACTTCTATGATTTTTCTGGCACTCGGCACATATCTGTGGTGTAGTAAAAAGTTGCAGGAATAAGTCTAAAAAAGCAATCTTGTATGGGAGAAAGTCTAGACAGGGAATCTTATGCAAGGCTTAGTTACACAGTGATAGAAATTAAGCCAGAGTTATAATGTGTACAGAGGATTTCTGACAATTTTTTCTCAGTCTTTTGGATTCTTTTATTGTCTGTATATGTGTTCTGTCTTTACATGTTCTGTGTGCGTGTGTTTGTGAGTTGTTGCGGTCAGCTCCACGGTGGCTGGACCTTGGAGTGTTGTCTCTTTTCCTCCCCCTCCTCCCTTCTCTCTGATGGCTGCAGCATCGGGGAGAGGTGTGGGAGAGAGAAAGAAAGGAACTAATCTTATATTGTTTGGTTTATATGATTGCAAAGTGTAATCTTGGATAAGAAATGCAAGGATATAATGTCTGTGCAGTTTTAAAGGGGGCTTTGGTCAAGGCCCATTAGGAGAACAACGTGGATGTGAAGTTTAGGGAAAGCGTAAAAGTTTTGGAAATTGTTTGAAGGAGAGAGAGACGAGGGGAGATCTGGGGCAGGCTGATCAGCATTTTCATTATCTCATGCCTCACCTAAAAGAAAAGTATTTTGTATAATGAGAAGTAACCAAAAGGTAGTTATTCTGGTCACATTTTAAGTGAAACGTGTCACTCCTAATTGGATGTTTAAAACAGATCAGGATTTGTTATATTATTTGGCACTAGGCAAATTGGAAATATGCATAAATCTTAAAGGGACACCTCAGCAGAGATAAAGCTTTTGAAACTCTCCAGCAGAATGGAACAGACTTGGCGCCACTGGGCAGTTGTCCAGAAGTCTCCCTCCCTTCAGCTGAGGAATTCAAAAACTCTCTCATTCAAAGAAGTTCTTAAGGAGTGGACACAGAAGTAAAATTTACTTGAGTAAAGGATGGAACCATTAAGATTTTTGCCCTGCAGTCCCAACTATCATTCAGCTGGGTCTACAGTGAATTGTAACTTTTATCATTCCAGATTAGATCAAGAGAAGAGAACTATTATTTTGAAGGTTTTCAACTAAATTTTGTAAAAGTTTAGTGACTGTTAACAACAGGACAAATTTTAAACGGTTTTAAATTTTCATTTTCAAGACAATGTATTGGTAAATTAATATGTAATGGTCTATGAAGCAGAAAAGATCTTGCTCTTTTAATCTGAACTTGTAGTCATTCCTTGGCTTAAGCAAAAGTTAAATTTAGTATTTGAACTTATTAACAACTTAATTTCTAAAAGGTTTTCTTTTTCAGAGTAAATGTAATCAGAGAAGGAGAAACAATGATGTAAGGTGGTAAGGCTTAAGTTTGAAGTCACCTATCATAGATTCTACAAAGGTTACAACTTTAAATGACTTTCAGAAATTGATAGGAGAAATTCAGTAGTGTAGGCCACAGTTGGGAATTACAACTGATCAAATGAAACCATTATATGACTTATTGAAAGGTCCTTCTCAATTAAACTCATGCAGAGAATGGACAGATGAAGCACTGGAATGTTTGAAATTAGTGCAGAAAAAGATTCTGGGGTGTACTATTAGCAGGATATTAGAATCACAGGACTTGAAAGTAACAATTTTATTCACTGAAAAAATACCCACTGGAGTTTTACATCAAAAACAAGGGATTATTGAGTGGGTACATTTGGCTCAGATAAAGAACAGAGCTTGTGTGCCTTATGCTGTGCTGGTAGCCCAAATCATACATAAGGCAGTGAAGAGAGTAAGGATGTTAATAGGACAGGAACCTCACACAATTTATACTATGTATACAAGTCAACAAACAGAGAACTGCATACAAGAGTTTGTGGAATGGCAGATATTGATTAATCAGAATTTCCAACATGGGCTCCCAATTCCTTCTGGGCAGCAATTTGCCACGTGGCCATGATCTTGGGCCGACAAATGCTCTTCCTCACCGGTAGAGGGAGTTAATGTTTTTACAGATGCAACAAAAAAAAATTTTTAGGGCATCTATGTATATTCCATCTAAAAAGGAGATGCATAAATTTAAAACAACATTTACTTCTACACAACAAAATGAATTATATGCAGTATTGCAAGCATTATTATATGTGAAAGAACCTTGCAATATCATCATAGACAGAAAGTATACAGCACTATTGATACCTAGATTAGAGTCAGCCTATACTCCTGATAGGGCAGATAGTATTAAACAGATTACTATGGAAGTTCAACAGGCAATGAGGGCCAAAACAACAATATTTTATATCACACACACTCGGTCACATTCTAAATCATGGAGTACCAAAAAGCATTAAACCAGACAATGGTCCAGCTTATGTCAGTAAAGCCATTGAACAGTTCATGGTGGAATTTTCCATTTTACGTGTCACTGGAATCCCCCATAATCCCACTGGTCAAGCTATAGTGGAACGAGCGAATCCCTCCCTGGACACCTACTTGCACAAACAAAAAGGAGTAGTTGGACCAGGAGTTGATGACAAATTTGCAATTGGCTGTTTATACTCTAAATTGATGATAAATTACAATTGGCTGTTTGGCTGTTTATACTCTAAATTATTTAAAATTCTATAATGATGGCTTATTGGCTGCTATGAAATTCTTAACATTTCCTAATAAGGAGTCTGCAAAGAATGAATCAGCAATAACAAGTGCCCTGAAAGCAGCCAGTAATGTGGCACGATGAGAATAAAAATTGATTTGGTCCTCATACAGTGTTAACGTGGGGAAAAGGGTATGTTTGTGTTTTAACAGATGATAATAAAGAAGTTTGGGTTCCAGTGAAAAGAATAAGAGTGATAGAGGACAACCGCCAAGGTGAAGCGGTCACAGGAAGTGAGGAGGTGCTATCGGTGGCAGATGAAAAAACTTCTGGAGAAGCTTAATCAACCAGGTCACGATGACTCCTTTCATTTTTCTCGTACTTATCATGACACTCAAGAACACTGCGTCCATCGACCCAGCACCGAAGGAACAACAGAGATGGGCGTTCCTCACAAATCCACCATGGTTAAGGGTGATGTCATGGAGTGAGACAATAACCAAATTTATCATCCAAGGCAATATTTCTCACATGTTTAAAGATGATGGACTATACTATGATAATAATGGGACTCTTTCAGAGGCACTAACTTTTCAGGACTAGTCGCAGGTTTCCCACCTTGTCTATAGAAGGGTTATTCCAGGGAATTGGAATGGGTTTGGTTTTAAATACTTTAAGGTTCAGCCCGGCATTCCCTTTGCTCTCCCCTCCCCTTGCTACGCCGGAATTACCCCCCATAACTCTATTACCCTCGATGTTGGGTCCTCCCTGCCCCCCAATTGCTCTTCCTGGACGAATACCTCTGACCCCCTGTACCCCCCCACTAGGGCAAGTTTTTGTTTATGGGGGCAATCTGGCATACACAGCACTCCCCCTCAACTGGTCTGGCGTTTGTTTCACGGCCTCTAAACCCACAGACTGGTGGCCCACACTTTACCCAGATCTTTGTAAACTAGCCATAGGGGCTCCGGCCAATTGGGACTTGGAGGGATATTCTGATCAACAGGAGGCCCCCTCCGGAAAGCAGGGCCCTGATCCATGGGGTGGGTGTGGTACACAATCCCGAAAAAGTATGTTGAGAACACTCCCCTTTTATGTTTGCCCCGGCCCTCATAGAAGCCGTGCCTTGAACACCAAATGTGGAGGCATAACTGATTATTACTGCCGTAGCTGGGACTGTGAAACCACGGGTGACACTTATTGGGGTCCTTCTTCCTCCTGGGACTATATTAGGGTTACTGCTAATTATACCATCAAACTTTTCAAAAGCGTCCCTGTACCCCGCTATAATCAATAATGTGCTTTTGCTGTGACTGTGCCAATGACGGGAATATTGTGGCCCCATGACCTGGATAATCATGCCATTGGCTGCAGAGGTACCCAATGACGGGATTATTGTGGGTCTACCTACCAGAAATGCTGGAGGTGGGGGCCACCCACATAGCCTAAGACAGGGGCCCTGCCCACTTTCGGTACCAGGCATGGAGTCAGGCCACATAGCCTAAGACAGGCCTTTCACCTGCATTTCTAAACAAAAAAGGGGGACATGTTGGGAGCCAGCACTTAAGTGCTGGGCCCCTCACCCTTGAGGTCAACATGCCCTGAACATCTTGTTTGCAATAAGCAAATATCACAAGACGTCTTTGTCAACAGATGTCGCAACCACAAGAAGGCTCGGCCCCCCAGTCCCAGGAAATAGCCTCATCGTAAAGATTGCATGATTAGATACTACCCTCGCCCTGGACCCTCCCCATTCCTTTCCATTCCTCTTCCCTGTTTCAATTACTATATAAGCTGTACCCTGAGCTAGATAAACTGAGACCTTGACAAAATCTGCTTGGTCTCCCTCCTTTTCTCGCCCGTTTCTCTTTCAGGCTGGGTTCCCCTCGACCCCCCGAATAACTGAGTCCCGCGGGACGGGACAGACCATGCCATCAGAGAAACGATAACATGACTTGCACTTGACTTTGTTTTGAGTGAGGGAGGGCTGTGCAGGTCACCAGCCTCACTTCTCCTCCAGAGTCATCTGAATCCAGTGACCAGAATTTGTCAGTGGGGAAATTGCTGGATTTGAAGTCATGAAAGATCTGGGTTAGAACTCTCCCTCCAACATTTACTAACTCTGTGACCTTGGGCAAGTCTATTAACCTCTTTGAACTTTAGTCTCATCTATAAAATGGGGTTAATAATATCTGAAATACCTTCCTTACAGGGTTACTATGGATGGTTGCAGTCTTATTATTTTCCCAGAATAAGCTGCTTTATTAAAAAATGAAAAAACTGAAAACCACACCGAAACAAAGCTCAACTCACTATATGACAATATTGCTAGTTAGCCTGTGACCTTAATTGTTGACAAGATGCCTTCTTTGTCTGTTTCCCTATAAAAACAAGTAGGCATTGGTCAGTGAAGAGGGAAAGCCATGGGGAACCCATAGGGGAATCTGTGTTTGCCTCAAATGGTCCCCATTGAGGTTTGAGGGAAACCTAAGTTGTGCCTGACTCGACTGTCTCCATCAAGGTGTACGGGTAATTGCACCCCTATCTCACCAGGGTGTTTAGGAACTGCTGTAGGAGTTGGTTCTCCCAGCAAACATATGAGAGTACTAGAGTAGGATAAAGCTGATTATTAACCCCTCTTAAGCTGTCTGCCTATCTGGCCAAATCAAGAGTGAACCTGTTAGATGCTGGAGTCTAGTGCCTCCTGTGTGTTATTTGTTATCTGTGAAATAATACTTTAGTTTCCTCCACTATAAAATGGGGATCATAATAGTTATGAGGGTAAAATGAAATATTTTACCTACCAAGGTTATGAGGGTAAAATGAAATTCTTATAAAGCTTTTTGAAGTACCAGTTATTTGTATACTCTCAGAGACTTGCCTGGGAGACACTGCAACTTTCAATGACTTTCAATGACAGTCTGGACTTAAATAGGGCTTGGACTTAAGTCCTGACTCCAAAGTCATCCCTCTTTGTAGTATACTACACTTTATTCTCTTTGGAGAATAGACAAGGTTCATATAGGCCTTGACAGTGCTTAAAGTCTTCTAGCAGAGATCAACTTGATAGAACCAAATATTTCTTTTCCTTTCCCCATTTTATTATTTATGCTAAATGTAAGACTTGATGAATTTACCCAGATCAATGTTTATGCACCACAGCCTACTTCAACAGGCAAAAGTGAGGACATTTTACTTGTGATTTGTGTAAATAAAAATGATACTTGAAATAGATTGTTTACTTCCTTAACAAACAGATCAAGGCAATGATACTGAAGTCATAATTTCATTTACTACTCGCAAACTTATTTAGTCAATAGAAAGTTTAGCAGTTTTTTGAAATCTCTGCTGGAGAACACAGGAGCTAGATTTCCTTTGTTTCTGAAAGGATTTTGCTAGAAATCAAAGCTAATTAAAATGGCACAGAACTCATGCAATTTTATTGAGTAGGATAGAATCATGTGGGCTTAAATCATATACCTACTATGTCTATCCTTTCCTTTGGTCCTATGTGAAAAGCTTCCTGGACTGATATTTGACTGTGCATTATTATTGAATTTGTGTGGTGTAACTTCTAGTAATCGCATAATTTCAGAATTGGAAAGGACCTCAATGACCATCTATTCCAACCTACATCTGAAAAAAAAGAATCCATCTTACTACATTATTTATTAAGGTTCATCTAGGCCCAGTTTGAAGATCTCTAATGCTTTCCTATGTGAAAAAGAATGATTCATTTAGACCCATCTGGGCTGTTTGAAGACCTTCAATGCTGTTCCCCAGCATCCTGACAATAAAACCATTTTTCTCTGTTTGTAGTAGGATGTTTGTCTTTTTATTATTTGATTTCATCCATGTATCACTAAGCTTATTCCTTTTAAAATATTATCCTCCCTCACTCCCTCCATTCCTCTCTCTTTCCTTCTTCCCTCTCTTCCTTCCTTTTTCTTTCTTTCTCTTCCTTCCTTCCTTCCTTCCTTCCTTCCTTCCTTCCTTCCTTCCTTCCTTCCTTTCTTTCTTTCTTTCTTTCTTTCTTTCTTTCTTTCTTTCTTTCTCTCTTTCTATTTCCTTCTTCCATCCTTTCTTTCTTCCTTTGCTTCCTTCTTTTTTCTCCATTCTTTCCTTTCTTCCTTCTTTTATTCATCTTTCTTTCTCTTCCTTTCTTCTCTCCTTCCTTCCTCCTTTCATTCTTCTTTTTTGTTTCTCCCTTTTTTCCTTCTTTCTTCCTTCCTTTTTTTATTTCTTTTCTTTTTTATTTCTTTCCCTTCTTTCTTCCATTCAAAAATATACTTAGGAGAAACAGCAAGGTATAGTGTAAGGAGCACTGGCTTTAGAGTCAGAGGGCTAAATTCCTCTTCTGTGAAATTACTACCCCTCTGATTTTAGGTAGACCAAGTTGACTTTTCCGGCTCCCTCGATAAAATTAAGAGATTGGATGAAATGATCTCTAAGGTTTCTCTCATTGATAGCTAAAAGGCAAGTCAGCTTTATACAAAGCAGCACCTGGCAATCAAGCCACTAATGACAAGTGCTACAATCATGAAAACTGATCCTTCTTCCACTTAAAGTCCACCGAGACATTACCATTTTATTGTTAATGTTTCCTTTGTTTAAGTCACTATTATAACACATTTTAACTTGGAATAAAAAAATACTATAGTAGTATTACTATGAAGTTACTATAAGTTACTATAAAAATAACATCATGAAGAGTTCATAGGTAATAAAAAAGTGATCATTACAGTGAATTCAAGATCTCTGACATGATAATCCAAAGAGATTTTGTGAATTCCACATCACAACGTAATCTTATGATGAAAGTCAGTGTCCACTGGCATGGAGAATTTTTGGTAAAGTGCAAATCATTTATCCCCAAAATGACAGGTGTACCCTGACTAACATCACAAATCATAAATGTGGTTTCACACACACACAAAAACCCAACTTTAGGCTAAATGACATTACTGGGGATGCCTAGTTCCTGAAAGAGTAGTAAAAAAATACTGTACACATTCATGTTCTCTAGCTTCAACAGAGCATCCGCTGCAGCAAGGCGTTCCTTTTCTTCTTTCCTAATTGATTCTCTAGGTCCTTCCCCATAGAAGCTATTGCAAATCTTCTCTTTCCTCTTCAAGGATCACATGCCTTTTCTTCTCCCCTCCTTTTCTTCCTCCTTTCTCCCATAGCTGAGACTTTGGTGCTATCCCCTTTTTCTATTTCTATCATGAAGCTAGATAACAGATTTTAAGAACTTTGTGTTGTTATTATACAAATCATGAGTAACCTATCATATTACTTGGAACATAGAGGCAATTTTATATTAGCTAACTTTTTTTCTGGTTGCTACATTTCTCTTTTTTAAAATTTCATTTATTTATTTATTTTTAGATTTCGACATTCATTTCAAAAAAATTTTGAGTTCCAATTTTTCTCCCCATCTCTTCCCTCCCCCCACTCTCCAATACCTTGCATTCTGATTACCCCTTCCCTCAATGTACCCTCCCTTCTATCATACCCCACCCTTCCCTTATCGCCACCTTCTCTTTTCTTGTATGGCAAGATAAATTTCTATACCCCATTACCTGTGTTTCTTATTTCCCAGTTTTAAGCAATAATAATTCTCAACATTAGTTTCTAATACTTTGAATTCCAACTTCTCTCCCTCCCCCTCTCCCTATCCATCCCCACTGAGAAAGCAAGCAATTCAATATGGGCAATATATGTGTCATTTTGCAAAAGACTTCCATAATAGACATATTGTGTAAGACTATATTGCCCTCTATCCTACCCTGTTTCCCCTTTTTTATTCTCTCATTTGACCTTGTCCTTTCCCAAAAGTGTTTACTTCTAGTAACTCCCTTCTCCCATTTTCCCTTCCTTCTATTATTCCCCTCACTCCACTTGTCCCTTCCTCACCTACTTTCCTGTAGTGTAAGATAGATTTTCATATCAAATTTAATGAGCATGTTATTCCCTCCTTAAGCCTTATGTGAAGAGGGTAAGCTTCACTTTTCCCCTCTCACCTTCTCCCTTTTCTCTTTCATCGAATAAGGTTTTTCTTATCTCTTTTATGAGTTATAGCCTGCCCCATTCCATTTTTCCCTTTCTCCTCCCAGTATTTTCCTCCCTCCCCCCTTAATTTTTATTTTATTTTTTTTATGGATATCATTTCTGATTCAACTCAATCTGTACTCTCTGTCTATATATATATATATATATATATATATATATATATATATATATATATATAAAACGTGTGTGTGTGTGTGTGTATACTGAGAAAAGTCTCAAGAGTTACAAATATTATCTTTCCATGTAGGAATGTAAATAGTTCAGCTGTAGAAAGTATTTTATGATTTCTCTTTCCTTTTACCTTTTCATGCTTCTCTTGCTTCTTGTGTTTGAAAGTCAAATTTTCTATTAGTTCTGGTCTTTTCATCATGAATGCTTGAAAGCCCTCTATATCATTGAAGGACCATTTGTTCCCTTGAAATATTTTACTCAGTTTTGCTGGGTGGGTGATTCTTGGTTTTAATCCTAATTTCTTTGACTTCTGGAATATCATATTCCAAGTTCTTCGACCTCTTAATGTAGAGGCTGCTAGATCTTGTGTTATCCTGATTGTATTTCCACAATACTGGAATTGTTTCTTTCTAGATGCTTGCAATATTTTTTCCTTGACCTGGGAACTTTAAAATTTGGCCACAATATTCCTAGAAGTTTCTTTCTTCAGGTCTCTTTCAGCAGGTGGAATAGATGGATTCTTTTAATATTTATTTTGCCTTCTGATTCTAGAATATCAGGGCAGTTTTCCTTGATAATTTCATGGAAGATAATGACTAGGCTCTTTTTTTTTGATCGTGGCTTTCAGGTAGTCCCATAACTTTTAAATTCTTTCTCCTGGATCTATTTTCCAGGTGAGTCATTTTTTCCAATGAGATGTTTCATATTATCTTCTATTTGTTCAAACTTTTGGTTTTGTTTTCTGACTTCTGGGTTTATCTCATAGTCATTAGCTTCCCTGAATTCGATTCTCTCTTTTAAAAAAAAATCTTTTGGAGGGAGGAGCCAAGATGACAGAGTAGAAAGATTCACATATGCTAGCTCTGAATCCACAGCCTATAAATTTCTGTAAAAAGAACTCCCAACAAATTCTGGAGCAGTGGAAGTCACACAACAATGGAGTGGAGGAGATTTCTATTCCAGAGAGCCCTGAAAAACCGGCACCACAAGTCCATCTCGCACCGAGCCTGGAGCAGAGCCCAGCCATGCCTTGGCCGCGTGGCACTGAGAGGAACAGATCTGAGCAGGCTTCAGGGATGGAATCTCTGGGGGCTGCGAAGGTCCCTCCACCCACAGGCGCTACAGGTCAGTGAGAGAGCCTTCTGGATGGTCCAAGAGGGGAGCAGGGTGTCTCCATAACTCAGGCCCCCTCAGGAGGCAGCTGCAGAGGCAGCAGCGGCCAGGAGCTCCCAGATTGGGCAGGACCTTAGATCCATTACTGAAGGTCTCCACATAAAACCCCCTGAGGGAACTGAGCCTGGGAGGTGGCCCTGCCCCAACCCAAGCGCCAGAACTTAAGCTCACATTGAATAGCAGCCACGCCCCCCACTGAAAGCCCTGAGGCTGGGGAGCAGCATTTGAATCTCAGACCCCAAGCACTAGCTGGGCGGATCTAGGCGGGGATGGAGAGGAATCTCAGAAGTCAAGTAATTGGCTGGGAAAATGCCCAGAAAAGGGAAAAAAAATAAGACCATAGAAGGTTACTTTCTTGGTGAACAGATGTTTCCTCCTTTCCTTTCTGATGAGGAAGAGCAATGCTTATCATCAGGGAAAGACATAGAAGCCAAGGCCTCTGTACCCCAAACATCTGAAATAGATATCCAGTGGGTTCAGGCCATGGAAGAACTCAAAAACGATTTTGAAAATCAAGTTAGACAGGTGGAGGAAAAACTGGGAAGAGAAATGAGAGCGATGCAAGAAAAGCATGAAAAACAGGTCAATACCTTGCTAAAGGAGACCCCAAAAAATGCTGAAGAAAATAACACCTTGAAAAATTAGAAACTCTTTTGTTCAGTGAGATTTTGGACCTTCTTTTCCATTTGGCTAATTCTCTTTTTTAAAGCCTCCTTCTCCTCATTGACTTTTTGGACCTCTTTTTCCGATTGAGTTAGCCTCTTTTTAAACGTGTTATTTTCCTGAGTATTTTTTTGGTTCTCCCTTAGCAGGTGGTTGACACACTTGTTGACACAAGCTCTTCTATGGCCTGAGCCCATTTCATATTCATTTTGAAGGTACTGGAGGTAGAGGCCTTGACTTCCTCTGACAGTGTGACTTGTTCTTCCTCATCCAAAAGGATGGAAGGAGATACCTGTTCACTAAGAAAGTAACCTTCTATGGTCTTATTTTTTTCCCTTTTTAGAACATTTTCCCAGTCAGCTACTTGACTTCTGAATGCTTTGTCAAGAGGAAGGTTCTAGTGCTCCTCCTCTCCCCACTATTATGCTTAATGCTGAGGTTCAGATCAGCTTCTCTATTCCCCCAGGGCTTTGGGTGGGAGCAGGGCTGCCACTGAGGGCTGAGGTTCAGATCAGCTGCTCAATTCTTCCAGAGGCTTTAAGCTGAGCTGCTTGGACAATGGACCCAGGCTGCTTCCACGTAGCTGCCCATGGCCCACTGCCTTCTGCTGCTGCTGCCTGGGGACAGTGATGGGAGAACCCCATTCCCCTCTCTCCCAGCTGGGAAAGCTCCCCCACCCTGACCTTTGGAGCTTTATTTGTCATTTGTGGGTTGAAGGATCTGAGACTCTCCCTGCTGGGAATTCTGCCCAGAGACCTGTTCAGGTCCTGTTCCTCACAGTGCCACATGGCCAGGGCTGGGCTCCACTCTGCTCAGTGTTCTGTGAGATAGACCTTTCCTATTGGACATCCAGGTTACCTTTGATTGGAAACCTCTTTCTCTCTGTTGTTCTGTGACTTCTGCTGCTCTAGAATTTGTTGAGAGTCATTTTTTACAGGTACTTTGTGGGAGAAGTGCTAGAGTATATGCATCTTTTTACTCCACCTTCTTGGCTCTGCCTCCCTAGTTTCTACATTTCAAAACCCTTTGGTAAAATCCCATACTTTCTCATCCCTTTCCCAGTCTCTGATTAAAAAGAGGCTCTTCTCTATGGCCAGGCCAACCCCTTTCTGTCCTCTCCAACAACTTACAGATTAACCATTCTCTCTCCAGCTGAAATCTTCAACTCTCTTTATCTATAGGTTTATTCTCTATTGCCTTCAAAAATGCTCAGGTTCACTGCATCCTTAAAAAATATATAAACACCAGAATCTACCTTTCCAAGCAAACTCCTTGAAAAAAGATTACTGCTTTCACCTTTTCTTCTCTCATTCATGCATTAACTCTTTGCAGTATAGCTCCTGATCTCATCACACAACTAAAATTGTTTCTTCCTATAGTTACCAATAATCTCCTAATTGCCAAGCTGATGAAGATTTTCTCAGTCTTCATCTTTCTTGACCTATGCTGTAACCTCTCTTCCTGGATACTTCTCTCTTCTCTCCACAATCCCACATCTTTTGCTGATTACATTCCTAACTATGAGTGTTATCTAAGGTTCTGGCTGAGGTACTCTTCTGTTTGCCCTTTATAGTCTCTCATTAACCTTGTTAGCTATAATGTATTTAGCTATTATCTTATACAGATGACTTAGATATATACACACACTATATATAGATATGTACACACACATGCACACAGTTATGTATATATACACACATGTGTACATATATGTGTGTACATGTGTATGTATATACATATATACCTATACATCTTAGACACATACACATATACATACACATACACACATATATACACACACATACACAAGTGCAAGTCTAGTCATTATTTCTCTGATGGCATGGTCTTCTTTGGCAACGAAGGACAAACACACATTACACAGATCTACATCACCAGTTGTCTAGTGAGAATTTAAAACTAGATTTAACATGTTGAGAACTGAATTTGTTGTACTTTCCCCTAAAATTTTCCTTCTTGAAAATTTCTCTGTTTCTGTGAAAGGCAATGCCATCCTTCTCTTTTCTCAGGTTCATAACTTTGACATTATTGATTCTTCACCTTCCCCTTACCCCACAAATCTAACCAGCTGCCAAATCTTGCCATTAGGACCTCCACAATATTTCTATCATCTGATAGCTTTTCTGCATTCACATACCTACATCTTGGTTCAGTTCCTTATCACCTCTCACCTAAATTTTTGCAGTAAGCTCCTGATTAGTCTCCCTGCTGTCTAAGTGCTTTTTCTTAAGTTCAGATCTGACCATGTAATTCCCATAATCAACCAACTCCCATGGTTCCTTATGACCTCTAGGATAAAGTAAAAGCTCCTTTGTTTAGTTTTTAAAGCCCTTTGCAACTTAGCCCCAATCTAGATTTCTAACCTGCCTGTCATTGGACATTATTCATCACTCCTATGTTATGCAGTTGAGCCAAACTGATTTTTTCCTATTTCTCATATATGATATTCCATCTACTATATCCTTACCTTTGTATTGGCCATCTCCCAGGCCTAAAATACATTCTTCTCTCACCTCTGCTTCACAGAATTGCCCTTTTCCTTCAACATACAGGTCATATACCACTTTCTACATCTACCAGCTCCTATATAAAATCTTCTCCATTTTCTCCAACTGTTATTGTCCCCCCATTCTACCTTGTGCTTAATACTTCGTATATCCCTAGTACTCGCACAGTGCTGGGCACATAGTAGGAGCATAATTAAATGATTATTGGTAGATTGTTGGCATATTATTTTCTGAATCATTTTCCATTCCCCTCCTATGACTGTACCCGAAGACTCTGTGCTAGAAACTCTTTTTTTTTCTTTTTTCTACTCTCTGTGTATTCTTCATTTTTGGCAGCTAAGTGGTATACTAGATAGAATGCCAAACTTGGAGTCAGGAAGACTCATCTTTCTGAGTTCAAATCTGGCCTCAGAAGCTTACTAGCTGTGTGACCCTGGGCAAGTGACTTAATTCTATTTGCCTCAATTTTCTCAACTATAAAATGAGTTGAAGAAGGAAACAGCAAATTATTCCAGTATCTTTGCCAAGAAAATCCCAAATGGAGCTATGAAGTGACAGACATAGCTGAACAACAAAAAACAACAGCATCCCCTGTCCAAATGATCTTATACCTTCTATTATCTGAATGCAGATGATGCTCAGATTACATATTCAGCCCTACTCTCTGTCCTGAATGTCAGTCTTGTATCATCAACTGCCTTTGTGACATCTTTACCTAGATGACCTGTAAACATTTCCAACTCCACTACATAAAACAAAATTCATCTTCATTTCCTCCAAATTTACCTTTCTTTTAATCTTCTCTGTTATTGTCAAGAACACTATCATTGTTCTAGTCTCCAAAGTTCACAGTCTCAAGTCAATCCAAGTCCCTAGTCATTTACAAAACGCTTGCTATGTGCCAGACACTAAGCTCAGCACTCAGGATAAAAAGAAAGGCAAAAAAATTTCCTTCCCTTAAGGAACTTACATTCTAACCATGAAGACTGTGAACTACCATGTACACACAAGAATTATATGGGATACAGTAGAGATGATCTCAGAGGGAAGACACTAGCATTAATTGAATTGTAAAAGACTTCTGGCAGAAAGTAGGATTTTAGCTGAGACTTGAAGGAAACCAGGAAAATGAGGAGATGGAGACAGTATAGGAAAGTTTTCTTGACAGGGGAGACAGTCAGTGAAAATGCAAACTTGGGAGTGTTTTGAACAATGAATGTCAAGGAAACCAGTGTCATTAGATTATAGGAAAGAGGGAGGGAAAGAAGGTGTAAGACTGAAAAGTTAAGAAGGGTCCGGGTTATAGAGGATTACCAAACATCAGAGTCATAAGTGATTCTTCCCTCACCCTTACCATTCATGACTAATGAGATGTCAAGTATTATTGATTCTTCTTCTATAACATCTCTTTGAAGCATCTAATCTCTCTCTTTCTACAAACCATGGCCACCATCATAGTTCAGGCCTTAATCACTTCTAACCTAGGCTATCATGAACTCCCTCCAATTGATCTGTCTCCGTACCTCAGGACTGTCGTCTCTTTAATTCATTCCTCATCAAAGCTGCCAAACTGGCATGTTTAAATCACATGTCACTGCCCTGTTCAAAAACTTCCTATGACTATTTATTGCCCCTAGGCATATATTCATGATAAAATATATTCAAAGTATATAATCTTCTGTTTGGGCTTCACAGTCTGGTTTTAGTCTCCTTTTTTGTAGGCTTATAACAAAATTCTCTTGTTTGGTCATTTTATATTTCAGTTGATCTGGCCGACTTTTTTTTCCTTTTGCATCACATTTCATTTCCCCTCTCTGGACTTTTGCACAAACTGTCCCTTATTCCTGGAACATACTCCCATACTCATCTCTGTCTCTTAGACACCTTTACTTCCTTCAGAGTTTAGTTGAATTTAGCATCTGTCATCAGAAAAACAGGGTGGGGGTGGAGCCAAGATGGTAGAAAGACGCATATACTCTTGCTCTTCCTCCACAGCCTATAAAATACCTTTAAAGAAAGACTTTCAACAAATTCTAGAGCGGTAGAAGCCACAGAACGATGGAGTAGAGGAGATTTCCAGCCCAGGGTGATCTGGAAGGCCGATGGGAAAGGTCTGTCACACTGGACACAGCCCAGCCTTGACTGTGTGGCGCCAGGAGGAGCAGGGCCAGAGTAGGCCTCAGAGGTAGAATTCCCAGCATCAGTAGAGGTTTGCATATCCCTCAACTCACAGGAGACAAAGACACTTCAAGTGTCAGTGAGAGGGCTTTTTCACCTCTGTGACAAGGGAGCAGAGTCCTCCCCTAGCCCCAGCCCCAGGCAGTAGCAGCAACCTTGACCTGGGAAGGCAGCAGCCAGCTTCCATTGTTAAAACCCGAGCTTAAAACCATTGGGGGAGTTAAGCAGCTGATCTGAATCTCAGCTGCAAGTCAGGTCAGGGAGTAAATTCCTCTCCCTTGATTGTGCCATCTTAGAGGAACTGAGATCTTACAGGTACACAGAATATATGCCCTACTCTTGACAAAGGACCCAGAAGTCAAGTAGATGGTTAGGAAAATGCCAAAAAAAGGGATAAAAATAAAACTATAGAAGGTTACTTTCTTGGTGAACAGGTATTCTCTCCCATCCTTTCAGATGAGGAAGAACAATATTTACCATCGGGGAAAGACATAAAAGTAAAGGCTTCTACATCCAAATCCTCCAAAATAAATAGAAATGGTCCCAGGCCATGGAAGAGCTCAAAAAGGATTTTGAAAATCAAATAAGAGAGGTAGAGGAAAAATTGGGAAGAGAAATGAGAACAATGCAAGAAAATCATGAAAAGCAAGTCAATACTTTGCTAAAGGAGACCTAAAAATGATGAAGAAAATAACACCTTTAAAAATAGACTAACTCAATTGGCAAAAGAGGTCTAAAAAGCCAATGAGGAGAAGACTTTAAGAAGTAGAATTAGCCAAATGGAAAAGAAGGTTCAAAAACTCACTGAACAAAATAGTTCTTTAAAAATTAGAATGGAACAGATGGAAGGTAATGACTTTATGAGAAACCAAGAAATTACAAAACAAAGAAAAACCAAAAGAATGAAAAAATGAAAGATAATGTGAAATATCTCATTTGCAAAACAACTGACCTGGAAAATAGATCCAGGAAAGACAATTTTAAAATTATGAGACTATCTGAAAGCCATGATTCAACAAAAGGGCCTAGACATCATCTTTCATGAAATTATCAAGGAAAATGCCCTATTATTCTAGAGCCAGAAGGCAAAATAAATATTGAAAGAATCCACCAATTGCCTCCCGAAAGAGACCCCCAAAATAGAAACTTCTAGAAATATTGTAACCAAAATTCCAGAATTCCCAGGTCAAGGAGAAAATATTGCAAGCAGCTAGAAAGAAACAATTCCAGTATTGTGGAAATACAATCAGGATAACACAAGATCTGGCAGCTTCTACATTAAGGGATCGAAGGACTTGGAATATGATATTCCAGAAGTCAAAGGAACTAGGATTAAAACCAAGATTCACCTACCTACCAAACTGAATATCATACTTCAGGGAAAAAATGGTCATTCGATGAAATAGAGGACTTTCAAGCATTCTTGATGAAAAAACCAGAGCTGAAAAGAAAATCTGACTTTCAAACACAAGAATCAAGAGAGGCATAAAAGGTAAACAGGAAAGAGAAATCACAAGGAACTTACTGAAGTTGAACTGTTTACATTCCTACATGGAAAGATAATATTTGTATCTCTTGAAACTTTTCTCAGTTTCTGGGGAGTTGGAGGGATTATATATCCACACCCACACCCACCCACCCAACCACATCCCCATATATATAGACAGAGAGAGAGAGAGTGCACAGGGTGAGTTGAATAGGAAGGAATCACATCTCAAAAATAAAATTAAGGGATGAGAGAGGAATATATTGGGAGGTGAAAGGGAGAAATGGAATGGGGCAAATTATCTCTCATAGAAGAGGCAAGAAAAAGCTTTTCCAATGGAGGGGAAAAGGGGGTAAGTGAGAAGGAAAAAGTGAAGCTTACTCTCATCACATTTGGCTCAAGGAAGAAGTAATATGCACACTAAATTTGGTATGAAAATCTATCTTAGACTACAGGAAACTAGAGGAGAAGGGGATAAGCAGGGTGTGGGGGATAATGGAAGAGAGGGTAAATGAGAGGAGGGAGCAATTAGAAGTAAACCCTCTTGGGGAGGGACAAGATCAAAAGAGAGAATAGAAGAAATGGGGGGCAGGATAGGATGGAAGGAAATATAGTTAGTCTTACACAACATGACTATTATGGAATCATTTGCAAAACTACACATGTATAACCTATATTGAATTGTTTACCTTTTCAGTGGGGATGACTGAGGAGGGAGGAAGGAAGAGAAGTTGGAATTCAAAGTTTTAGGAACAAATGTTCAGAATTGTTTTTACATACAACTGGTAAATTAGAAATACAGGTAATGGGGTATAGAAATTTATTTTGCCCTACAGGACAAGAGAGAAGATTGGAATAAAGGAAGGGAGGGATGTTAGAAGGGAGGCTAGATTGGTGGAAGGGGCAATCAGAATGCATGGCATTTGGTGGGGGGAGAGAGAGGGAGAGAAAATTTGAAACTCAAAATTTTGTGGAAATGAATGTAGAAAACTTAAAATGAATAAATTAATTAATTAAAAACAAAATAAAAACAGAATGTTATGAGAAATTAGAGGCAGAAAAGATCAACTCCATTTGGGGGGACTAGGCAAATCTTCTTGGAAGAACTAAAATTTTTACACACCTGGAAGTAAGAGAAGGAAATAGATTCTAAGAGACATTGAGAATCCCTCTGAAGCTTTAGTTGACAATCTGACAGACATCTACCTTGACTACATAACCTATAGTTTGCGCTACCTTAGCCACACAGGATCAAGACCTAACCAAATCCGAGAATAAGCTATGAGAGAGGTAGTTTCAATAAGAGGGTGGAAGAGTTGCTGAGAAATACTTAGGCAAAACAGGCATATTGATATTGATGGAAATGTCACTAAATAACATTTGGAGTCATAACTAGGAAGGGAAAACTGGGACTTTGTCACATGGCACCAAAATTTTGAGGTCAATGATAGTACTTACAAGTTCTTCAGTGATTTAGGAAGAAATGAATTGAACTCTTGGTTATTAAGGCTAGATAAAAGAAGAAGTTACCAGGTATTTCCTCCCCTGTGCCCAGGTGAATTGTTTCCTGACCTACCCACCAGTTATCTCTGTTTCTAGCCTCCCTAAAAACATTTGAGGTTGGACTCTGTGATATTTGCCCCAAACCAAATATTTCTAGTTACAATTTTCCTTATACTATAATCTCTTCTGATATTGAGGATTATAAATTCAAATTGTTAAATATAATGCATGTGTAAGTATGCATGTATCTCCTAATGTAGTTGTCAGGCTATATTCTATATTCCTAATTGACATTGTACTGATTTTACACACCTGGAAGTAAGAGAGGGAAACAGATTACAATACACATTGTTTGTGTATATCTCTGAATTTATGAGCCATAGAGACATACTCACTTGCATGGATGGGCTATGGTTTGCACCTCTATTCAATTATCTCCAACCATTTATGTTATTTCTAGTTTTCTGTTATCACATAATAAAAATATAAACATCTTTACACATGTTTTTTTTCTCCTTTTTTCATTATTTCCTTCTTACCTGTAGGTCTATCTGAATCAAAGAGAATGAAAAATTTTATGATTGTTAGGTTAGGAGATCACTCTTCTTACCTGTAGGTCTATCTGAATCAAAGAGAATGAAAAATTTTATGATTGTTAGGTTAGGAGATCAGAATGCTTTTTAAAAGATCAGAGGACTCACTGCAAGGGACCATAGAGAAAATGGAGTTAAAGGTGCTAATTTAATAGATAAGGAAACTAAGGCTCATAAATACTGAGTTACTCCTCCTCCACCCCTCAAACTTCTAGGTTAAACCACTTAGTACTTGTACTTGCTAATCCAACATGAAGTTTTTATTATTTATTTTTACCTTTTTTAATCAGCAGTATGGTGATAACATAGCTGTATGTATGGCAGTACATGGTGGTATGCTAGGTTGCATTATAAAGAACATGGGCTCTGGAGTCAGAGGGATGGGTACAAATATTGTCTCTGTTCCTTACTACCTGAGTGATGCTGAACAAGTCATCTAACTTCTCTGTGACCCAGTATCCTTTCTTTGTGAATCAGGGGATTAATCTAGAAGACTTCTGAAGTTCCTTCAAGCATTAGATCTAAGGTCCCTTCCCTTACTATTTTAAATCCCTTTGGACTTTCTTGTTGCCATTACAATCAGTTAAAACTCTCTAAAAAAGGAAAGCCTGTGTCAGTTCCACAGTTAGATCTGAGAGGTATTCAAACCATACATCCTCATTTTATAGGTAAGGAAAGTGAGACAGAGTGACTCTCCCAGAGCCACATAACTACTAAGTGTCAGAGGTAGAGTATAAACCCAGGGCATCCTGATATCAAGGCTAATGTTTTATCCATTCTGCTGTGCTGACTCTCACGGAAGAGAGTAGAAGGGAGTAGGAAAACATTGGAACTATGCAGGCTAACATGGTTGGTAAGGAACTGAGGTGGAAACATTGGAAAACCAATACGGGGAATGAGTGAGTCAAGTCTGTGGACATTAGAAAAGGAAGTGGAAAGGTATTGGGAAAGTTGAAGGTGGGAAAGAAAAGAAATGAGAAGATACTGGGGTGCAAAGAGGTATAGAAAAGAAAGAAATAGATTAGGAAATTGAGAGGGAGGCAACCTAAAAAGATAAGCAGTTCATTTGCAAGAGTTTTTTTTTTTTCAGACCTTTTGATGTCTTGTGAAACAACCCTTCCTGAAAGTCTTGAAATAAGTCTGTCACAATACCTAGTAGAGTAGAACAAGATTGCGAAAAACACCATAAAAATCATTCGAGCTTTGTGCCCTTGGCAGAGAATGGGCTCAGCTCTCTTGCGGAATAGTAGTTATTCCCAGATTTGTTTGCCTCACAACCGAAAAAGAATCCCTTTTTAACGGTCTCTTTAATATTGCACAAAATTCACTCCAAATTCCTGGCTTACACTGGGTCTTTGGCTATCTTAGTCAAATCCAACAACTTCAGTCTTTCAGTCCTAAATCAGATATTTCCACCTTCTTCTCCAACCTCCTCAGTGCCAAGTGAGCTATGAAAACAAGGGTTGCCTTAATCAGAAAAGCTACAAGAGAAAGCACATTAGATTGGGAGTTGAAGGGACTAGTGGAATACATGAAAAAAAATGAAGCAAATTTGCAAAGAAAACCCCACTATTTCTACAGCTCCTTCTTGCTTCAATAATTCTCTGATGGCTAATATATACAGGATATTATATTATATACAGGATAAAATACAAAATCCTTAGCTGGGCATTTAAAACCCTCTTCAATGTGGCTTCCACCTAGCTGTCTGTTCTTAGTTCTAATTTTCAGGTGCTATCTCTGGTGCATAGTAAACTCTTAATAAAAATATTTATTTCCAATTCTATCTCAAGAGTTTCTTCCCTCCCTCCCTTCCTCCTTTCCTTCCGTCTTATTTTGTCCTTTGATGAAACATAAGATCCTTAAAATTTGCTCTGTTACATTTATGTTTTAAAACACTCAATTCCTAGTGCAATTCCTTGAGTTCATTAAAATTTGCTGAACTGAATTGCTAATAAAAGTCAGAATAACTATTGGAGAGGTATTGTTTTTTTTTTATTGTTTTTTTTTTTTTTTTAAGGAGGACAAAGGCAAAGAGCCTACTTTACAGGCTTGAACTAAGGTTCCCTTAGATAACTCAGAGATGGCTTCATTTCCTGTCAGCTAGAACATTGTTGGCTATTATCACAACATGAAATCTATTTGGATATAGGACTTTTGGCATGACTTGTAGATAAATCTATGAGATATTTCCCAATGGAACTAATTCTAATCAAAATGATTTGAGGACAGAACTGTCCCAAGGCAGATTTGTGAAGTAATCACAGGATCATACATTTAGAGCTGGGAGGGACCTTGAAGGGTGCCAAGTCCAAGCTTCTGTTATAAATAAGGAAACTAAGGCACAGGGAGTGATTTGTCCAGGGTCAGAGAGTCATTAAGTATGTAAGGAGAAGTATAAATCCAGATCTGTCTGATTCCAAGTCCATTGCTCTAAACACAATACTTCATTGCCTACCACTAATCAAAGAAGTGCACTAGATTAGACACCTCTTTTGTACTCCCTGCCATATCTTGATGCTTCAGATGTTCTCATTTCATTCTCCAGATTCTCCCAACTATTTCTCTTCCCTGAAAATTTACTTGACTCAAAAAAGTCTCTCTCTCTCTCTCTCTGTCTCTCTGTCTCTGTCTCTCTCTCTCTCTCTCTCTCTCTCTCTGTCTCTCTCTCTCTCTCTCTCTCTCTCTCTCTCTCTCTCTCTCTCTCTTTCTCTCTCTTTTTTTAAAATTTTGCTCCATATTCTTCTAGACCACTCCCCAGTTTTGTAGAGATCAGGAAACTGAGACCCAGAGGTGGTAAGTGGGATGGGGACTCAAACCAGGTCCTTTGACTCTAAATTCAGCATCTTTCCATTATGTATCATGGGTCTGACTTTTTCTAGGTGGAAGCTTTCTAGTTTGATAATCAGAAAAGGTACAAGAGAAATCACATTAGATTGGGAGTTGGAGGGACTAGGTTTGAATCCTGATTGCCACTTGTTATCTGTCTATGTGATTTAGGCAATCACTTTCACATCTCTGGGCCTCAGTTTCCTCATCTGTAAAATCGAAAGATGAATTAGAAAACCTCTAAGCTTCAGTCAATTTCAACTTTATGATACTAATGTATTAGTGGGCACAAATGGAGTGATGGATTACCCTTTCTGGTACACATTTTCCTAGTCACAGGAGGCATCTAGACATAGTGCCTTGCCCCAGAGGAGAAACTTTAATGGTGGGAAACACAAACGCCATGACAGACTCAGGAGGAAGAAGGTGAATATTTTAGGACAGGTAGGTGTTTGTGATTATTCTCGACTCATACCATTTGGGTGGATGAGTAGTTCCCTTTCTTGGGCATCCCCAACTTTTGAGTAATAAGAATCCATGGCAGAACATCATTGGAAAACACCTGGAATAATGATTTGCAGAAACTAATAGAAGCAATGTATTGACCATGTTTTTCCATAGATTTGTTCTTTCCCAACACTGGTTCCCTATTAGTATTCTGTTAATCAAACGAACAAACAATTGTAAAGTTGTATTCTGAACTTAATAAATATCAAGTGAAATGAATGTTTTCCAGATACACAGTAGAAAATTTTAAAAAAGGATTATATACAAAACTAAGATTATATACAAAAAAGAATTATATACAAAAATATAGTTTTCTTTTTAGATCTTAAATGTTAATATATTTTAAAAATATATATGTATATAATACATTTAAATGTAAATTTCAGAGCTGCCTGTGATTTTTCTCTTTCTTTTGTTCTGTTTTGTGAATAAAAAATGCTTTAATGTCCCTCTTTTCTTTTTTTTTATCTGCCATAGCCCTAGCTCCGTTAAAAAAAATATGGGATGATTCACAAGTTTGCGTATCATTCTTAAGGAAGATCAGTCATGCTAATCTTCTCTGTTGCAACAATTTTAGTACACATGTGTTGCTGAAGTTAAGCATCAGAAAATGCTTTTCTAATGAGTAGAAAACACTATCCTTCAGAAAGAGATAGAGCTGCAGGGGACATCAAATAGACTTGGCTATGCTGTAGCAATTTAAATGTTCTGAGCATTGCTAATGAGAATGTTGTGAAATTTGGATGCTATCATAGTACATCAGCAAGATCACTGAACTTGGAGTCATGAGGCATGTGCTCAGGTCTTAGCTCTTAGGTGACCTTTAGCAAGTTGCCTAGACTCTCTGGATCTCAGTCCCTTATCTATAAAATGGGAGGATTGGACTATATGACCTCAGAGATCCAGTCCCATTCTAAGTTAGTGATACCATGACTCATTTTATCATTCATTTTAAGTTTTTGTATGGCATGGTAGTCTAAAGTGAGTTGATTGTATGATTTTTGAACCCCTTTCTTACCATTTGGCCACTATCACTGCCGAAGCAAAATGCGGCAGTGACCCTCCACTTAGGGCCTTTTTGCATATTTCCTTGTTTCAGGAGTTACGGTGGTCAAAATAGTTCCATCATGAGCTTCTCATTCTACTAGTGATGTACCTCTTTTTGATTAGCTGAGCTTGTCCTTGGAAAACAGTCTTGGTCTGTTGCCAGGTCCCTAATTGAAGACTTTCCAGCATAGTAGAATCTGTCAGAGATTGAAATCTGCTGACCTACTCTTCAAGAATCCCAGACTACCTCCCTCTCATGATAATGCCTCGGAATAGGACTTTTTTGTTTCTACCATCACAATCCTTAATTTGACTGCTGTTTCTCTAAATGTGTGATCCTTGCCTAATGAATGATGAATAGATACACTGGTGGGGGAGCGAAATCACCACAATCCTGACATCCTTCACTAATAACTCTAAATAAAATAAGAAAAAAAGCAGGAAGTTGCAGCAAAATGGAAAGATGGCTTGTAGGTATTCTCTAGGGAGACAAAGAAAAGAAATGAGAGAATGGGATTCGCTGTGTGCCCAACAGCTACAAGAAATAGTTTTTCATGGCATATTTAGTCATCATATGTTGAATATTATATTGATAATAAGTATTTGCAAAAGAGATCACCATGAAAATAATAAAATTTTGTACGAATATTAGTTATTGAGAGAAAAGTGATAGTGAAATTCCATGAAGAACTTGAATCTTCCAAATCAAATTAACATATACCCTGATACTAGAGACTTCAGTGCAAAGGTGGGAAATAATAAAGATGAGGAGAAATATATGAGAATATTTGGTTAAAAAAAGAAATAAGAAGCCAAAGACTTATAGATTCCATAGAAACTCTATGCATCTATATCATGAACACTTTTTTCCAAAAAAAAAAATTTGTAGGTTCTAGACAAGGTAAATATCAAATAACACCACAAAGAATGAAACTTACATTTTAAAAAATAGAAAATGCTTATGAACATTGGAATTATTCTCTCTGAGTCAGCTAAAATCATTGACTTATGAGAATTAAAATTAGGATTTATAATAAGAAGAAAGAATAGTAATAAAATACGATGTAAAATTGAAAGAATTTAAAATGGAATTATTTAAACAATAAAAAGATCCAAGACGATTCTGAAGAACCTATGATGAAAGCTGCTATCCACTTCCAGAGAAAGAACTGATAGAGTACGAACACAGATTGAAGCATATTATTTTTTACTTTTTTTTCTTGATCTGTGTTTTATTTCGCCACATGACTAATATGGAAATATATTTGGCATGATTGCATGTGTACAATCTGTTTCAAACTGTTTGCCCATGTCAGGGTGCAGGTGGGGGGGAAGAGTTTGGAACTCAAAATAGAAAACAAACTTTAAAACTTGTTTTCAGATTTAATTGGAAAAAAGAAAATATTTAAAAAAATAAAATATCAACAATGACCTACCTATACCATCCGCACAAAATATTTATGAGGCCTCTCTCTGTCTCTCTCTGTCTCTCTTTCTCTCTCTCTCTCCCTCCCTCCCTCTCTCTCCTTTTCTCTTTCTCCCATCTCTATATAAATTGAGAATATTCTGTATCTACTACATACAAGCCACTGTGCTAAGCACTGGAAGAATATACAAGCTCTCCCAAATAATATTCAGCAAGAGACCACATCCTCATCATATCACAACTGACTTAAAAAGTAGGAAATATTGGATCCCATTGTTATTCTCCTCTGTAAAATGAGCTGGGGAAAGAAATGGCAAGCCACTTCAGTATCTGTGCCAAGAAAACCCCAAATGGGGTCATGAAGAGGCAGAAACGACTGAAATACAACTGAACAACCAAAACAACATGATTTAACTAGGAAGCAGTATGGCATAGAGTATTGAAAGTGGAGTCTGGACAATATTGCCCAGCTGTGTGATGGTGAGAGATAATAACGGTAGCAAACATAAATAGAGTGCTTTAAGTTTTGATACATGATTTGTCAAGGTTACTTCATTTAACTCTCACAATTAACCTGATAGATATTATTCTCATTTTAAAGATGAAGAAACTGAGGCAGGTAGAGCTTAAGTAACTTCTTACCTAGGGTCATATAGCTAGTAAGAGTCTGACACTGGATCTGAACTCAGGTCTTTCTGACTCCAGCTCTGATACTTGCTAGCTAATGTCTTCTGTGTCAGGATCTCTTTGGCTGTCTGGTTAAGACTATGGACTCTTTCTCAAAATACTGTTTTAAATGTATAAAATATAATACATAGTATTATAAAGGAAACCAATTATATTGAAATATAGTTACAATTTTAAAAAATCAAACTTTTCACTCACCCCAGGTTAACACCCCCTGCTTTCAAGTTGCCCTCAATTTTGCCTTCTTTAGTAGTTTCCTTGTCATCAGACATATTCTAGTTTTTCTGAATGGAGTTGGAGCAGGATAATAAATGCTTTCAGGCAATAAAGATGGGACAGCTAGGTGGCACAGTGGATAGAGTGGATAGGCTAGAGTTAGGAAGACTCATCTTCATGAGATCAAATCTGATCTTGGACACTTACTAGCTGTGTGATCCTGAGCAAGTCACTTAACCCTATTTGCCTCAGTTGCCTCAATTGTAAAATGAGCTGGAGAAGGAAATGGCAAACCACTTTAGCATCTGTGTCAAGAAAACCTCAAATAGGGGTCACAGAGGGTTGGACGCAACTGAAAAACAACTGAACACAATCAAGACAGGCTTCAAGAATAAATAAGATAGTGGCTTGCTTTGATGATGTAGTCCCCTGACAAGTTCTGTGGACTGGATTGAGGGAGGTGGATGTCTGTACATTCATAGTCCCTCAGATTCATAAACAACTTCTTGGCTAAGCTTGTAGCAGGAGACTACACCATTCTTGGAACTATACTCAGCAAAAGGCTGGGAGGCACATGAATGGGAGCATGTAATCTGATGTCTGAGTAGTAGGTGGTGCTTCAGTCACACCTTCGGGAGTATTTGATGTTGACCTTTTAATGATTTCTTGCTCACTGGTTGGCAATGAGGCGTAAACAGTCTTAACTAGCTCTCTGCTCTAGGATTCTCTTCTGCCAGAGGACATAGAACTAATGCAGGCTGTTTCCCTCCATGCCCACCCTTACCCCTAACCTCTCTGTGGGCACCAATTACTCTTCTGGGAAGCACAGGAGTAGTGAGAAGCCATTTTTCCCCCTTTCTACTCTTTGTATTTCTGTTCTCTGCTGGGATCTGGGAAATCCATATGGCCCATTGTCCAGGTATAGCAGGACATTGGAGATATAATAGTGTCACAATCTTTCCACAAATAATGTCTACTTTACATTTTCTGGATTGTTAAGAATTTTGTTTTCATTATATAATGCTCATTTTAGTTGAATAAACATTTATTCTTGAGAGAATAATTTGATTTGACAGTCCATGTACTTGGCAGCTTTACATCTATTAGATTGTGTGTTCATCCTTCG
Source organism: Bettongia penicillata ogilbyi (assembly GCA_023548195.1). Lineage (NCBI taxonomy): Eukaryota > Metazoa > Chordata > Mammalia > Diprotodontia > Potoroidae > Bettongia > Bettongia penicillata. The sequence continues at coordinate 1,886,456 of JAJHZJ010000737.1, forward strand.
TTGTCGAAGAAGACCATGCCATCAGAGAAATAATGACGTGACTTGCATTTGATTTTGTTTTGAGTGAGGGAGGGCTGTACAGGTCAGTAGCCTCATTTCTCCTCCAGAGCCTTCTGAATCCAGTGACCAGATATTCATCAGGATAACTGGAGATGAAACAGGATAATGGGGTTAAGTGACTTGCCCAAGGTCACACAGCTAGTAAGTATCAAGAGTCTGAGGTGAGATTTGAACTCAGGTCCTCCTGACTCCTGTATTGGTGCTCTATCCACTGAACCACCTAGCTGCCCAATCTAATAGATTATTATTTTTGCTATTGAATTTAGGAATTTCCCTAATAGTCCATATGCGCACTATTTCTCATCATTCTCATTCTTCATCTCTTTTATATCATGGATCTTGTCAGCAGTCTGGTAAAGTATGTACACTCCTCAGAATATATTTTTTAAAAAGTATGAAATAAAAACACAAGATTTAAAAATGTCAATTACATTGAAATAATTGTTACATATATACGTATTTTAAAAGATCACGGATTCCAGGTTAACAACATCTACTTTAAAGCAAATTAATGTCTGTGTTTTGTGGTCTTTATATTCAAGGTCTAAAAATCCCGGAAGAGTTAGTGTCCCAAAGATCTGGGTTTTAACAGGTTAAATAACATGGTAGAAATAGAAGTAACTCCTTTCTATCAGGCTAATTTTCATCATGTGGCTTTTGTCAAGTCAATCAACTTTTTGAAGCTTCTGTCTTTCCCTCTTATACAATGAGGATAATTAATAATAACAGTTGGACTAATCTACAGAGTTGTGATGAAGGTTGAAAATCTTAAGGTGCTATGTGAATGCAAGCTATTCTTTTTCAAAGGTTGCACTGTTTGGGCATAAGTCTGAAATGTCAATGTCTATGAATAGGACAGTGACTGTATGAAGACCATATCTTCTCACACTAATCTAATTTCCTTTTGCAAGTGAATAAGATCAATAGATATAAGGGCATACTTGGTATAGTATCTTTATAATAACAAGATGTTTGCTTCAGTATTGTACAATGTATTCATAAATTGAGAAGATGGTTTATGACCCCCTTCTATGACTGGAGGGCTGATGAATGGTTTGAAATCTTGTATTCCTGGAATAGAAACCAATGATTCAGGGTCAGCATCAGGGACACATAACAGAGATTGGGGCTGATGCCAATGATATTTAAGCTATGTTTATATAAATGCAATACATATTCATCTCTGTGTTGAATTATTGTTATTTTCCTCTGTAAAATGAGCTGGGGATACCAATACTCTTCTTTCATGCCTCCTCCCCACACTCCCTTTTCCCTCTTTCCCTGATCCTACTCTCAAACTAGGAACCTAGCTCTGAATAGTGCCCCTATCCCATCTCCATTTTTTTGTCATTTATACAGTCTATCGCAGATTGTCATCACATATGGCACAGGTGAGGAGATAGATTAGGTCTTTAAAAAGATGGCACCATGAATGCAAATGTCAAGCCAAAACTCAATGGATATGTTTAGAAGAAATGAGGCATCCTGGGGAAAATGGATGAAATCACATAGTTGAGGAGACACTTCAGAAACATTTCTCCTCACCATGAACTACAGAAATTTAAACAAGGAATGCATATAGCTCCAATCAGAAGTTTAATTTTGGATTTTCTCTCATTTGCATTATAATTGGTTGGGCCATACAAATTCCAATTACGTTTACTCTTTTGTCATTTAATTTTGTTTACAATCAACAAGCTAATTATCAGGAAGAAAGGAAGGGTCTACCACTGATTTTTATATAAATCAAACCATCCATATAGAAGGACTCAGTGAAAACATAATCGCATATTGTCTGGGAAAGGAGTTCTAAACACCGCAATTTAAAGAATGTGGCACTTCCTTCTTTTCTTTAGTATTTTTCCTTAACCCTGTCTGATCAAAGGCACTTTTTTTATTACAGACAACTGAAACACAAAGACGGATCACCTTTTTATCTTTTTATAGTACAGAGTAGGCAATAGAGGTAATTATCAATTAATTAGTGATTGATCCATATCATTATGGATCAATGATCAAATTGATTGATCAATCATTGAGCAGCTAGGTGATGCAGTGGATAGAATGCCAGAGTTAGAGTAAGACTTTTCTTTCTGAGTTCAAATATGGCCTCAGACGTTTACTAGCTGTGTAACCCTGGGAAAGTCACTTAACCTTTTTTGCCTCAGTTTTCTCATCTGTCAAAGGAGTTAAAGAAGGAAATGGAAAACCACTCCTCTATCTTTGCCAAGAAAACCAAAATGGGATTATGAAGAGTTAGATAGGACTGAAAAACAACTGAACAGCAACAAATTCACTAAGCATTTGGCTAGGTCCTGTGGAGGAAACAAAAGAAGTCTTACTTGGTGCAGATTATCACCCTTCTACTCCTACTTTCACTTAAACTTCCTAGGAAAGGAATTAAGATAATCAAATTATAGATGTAGACCATCATGGAGGTCATGTAGTCCAATTTTGACAGATGAGGAAACTGAAGTCCAAAGAGATTATGACCTGTCCAAGGTGAGTCTCTGTCTCTTTTTGTCTCTACCTCTCTCTGTCTCTGTTTTTCCTCTATCTCAATCTTCCTTTCCCTTCCACCCCCAACCCAACCCAGATGGTGACTAAGTCTACGTATTTGCATGATGACTGGGCAAGGTTAAAGGGATAGCTTGTGGCTACAAGACAGAGTTGTGCTGCATGTCAAGCTAATTTCCCCAGGTCAGGAAACTGAATATGGAAATGGAAAAATGAAACTATTTTTTTTTTACCTTAGATTGATTAATATTAGGTTCTTATCTACTAAGCTAACCATGACAGTTCATATTCAGCATATTCATGCTTCTCCACAAAGAAATCAGCAACACTTTCATTCTACATGGGAGTAGAAGGTTGAAACACATTATTCTTTCTTTTTTTTTAAACTTCAATTGTACTTGCCCATTTTCCTACATATTATGTATACTATATAGATAGCCACATAAGTAGAAAGGCACATATTTGCTTCTGTTAGATGTAAACTAGGAAACAAAAACACCTGATCCTCATTAGTCTCATCAGCTGTAAGTCTTCATTGGAATCCTGCTGTGTGAATCTTGGAATTTTAAAGATGAAACAAACCTGAAAAAAAGTCTCATTTTACAGATTAAGAAAAGGAGGCCCAGAAAAGGGGAGAAGCTTGCCATGGTGCCCACAGCTACTGAGCTGCAGAATTTTGATTAGAATCCATATTCCCTACTGGAGAACCCCTCACCAAGCCAACTACACCTTCAATTCCTTTGGGGACTATATTTCTGTCTCTGTGTACTGAGACAACCTGGATCACTGCTTTCTCAGCTTCAAGAGACAATTTAAAAAACACCAGGGACACCTGGGCTGCTATTGTAATAATAATTAACTCCCACTGTTCAAAGTCATCATCATCAAATATTATTTATCAAGAACACATGCTTACAATGTTGTAGTGGGAATTGGATTAATTAAGTTAAAAGATACTGTATCCTCCTTCTGATTGCCTTTTTTCAGCAGCCTGAACAGTATTTTCAGTTCAATTAAACACACACACACGCACACACACATACACACACACGCACACACATACACACACGCACACATGCACACACACGCACACACATACACATGCACACACATACATACCCGCACATACACACACGCATACACACACGCACGCACACACGCGCACATGCACACACGCGCACATGCACACACACGCACACACATACACACGCACACACATACACACACGCATACATACACGCACACACACGCACACACACTTACAAAGTGATTATTCTGGACATATAAAGTAATATGTTCTTAGTTATAGAGATACTAAGATGGAAAATGATGCCGTTTCTTCTCTTCAAATCTTAAAATTTAGTGGTGGTGGGGGAGACTAAGATACCCATACAAATATCTATAGTCCAAATTAGAGATTGAGTAAATGAGTGGTAGGGGTCAAGCAGGGTGTTATAAAAGATTCAATAGGAAAAGATTATTTTCTAATAATAAGGGTAAAGGAAGGTTTCAGGGAGGAGGTACCACCTAATGCCTCCCTCCCTCCATCCCCAAAGAAAGAGAAGTCTTCTATGTGGCAGAGATAGGAGGAAGAAGAATGTACAAAGGCATAGTAGGCAAGCACAGTCAGAGTGGGGTTAGGGGATAGAAAATACTTCTTTTTGGCTGAAGCATAAGCCTCACAATTTACACAGTATTTTAAGGTTTGTGAAACATTTTTTTTCGTCTGCAAAACAACCCTGACAACTAAGCTAGGCAGTACAAAATGAGACTTAGACTTGCCAAGAATTACAGAAATATGATGTGTCCAAATGCAAGCTTTGAATTGGATCTTCTAAGCTGAAGATGAGCATACATTTCATTATAGCATGCTACACAGAATACGTGAAATATAGTACCATGAAATCAGACCAGAAAGGTATGTTACAGCCAGATTGTACAATGGCTTCAATGCCATTTCAAGGAGTGAATATTTCACTTGGTGGAAAATGAAAAGCCATTGATGGTTTTTGAACAGGGGCATGTTTTAATCAGGACTGTGCATTAGGAAGATTTGTTTGACATGGACCCACACAAGTCTTTCCCATCTGTCCCTAGTTCTGCTTTAATTCAGAATCTGGGCCCATTCTTGTCTTCTCTCTGATCAACCTTTTTCCACTTCCAGAAGGTTCTGGGGGCTCAAAACTGTTCCAATAAATTCTTTGCAGATGCTAGAGAATACTTATTACAATTATCAAATTACTTACATTGTTTTGTGGAGATAAGCGCAGGACTTAAGGTCCATGAGCTCTCTAGTCAGCTATGTAGGTAGGAGATTTCTATTGACACAACTAGTCTGTAAAACTCAGTTCTTGTGCTGTTAATGTGGAACTAACTACAAGGACCTCAACTCAGACGCTCTTCCTTTATTTCCCATTATTCAACAATATCTATTGTATTGTATATATTGTAACACTATCTACTGCCCTCAATATCTATTTCAAAAAATCAAGGCTTTTACCAACTTAGAAAAGTAACCCAAAGATGTCACTAAAATGGAGGTAAACTTTGGCAGTGTTATTTCCCAGGTATCAAATGTAAAATGCTTTTATATATGTGGTCATCCACTTGTAGGGAAAGAAGCATTTCTTTCATCACATGTACTGATCGGTGGATTTTCTTCAGAATCTCAGCCTCCGTCTTCCCCTCTAGAGTCAGAGTCCTTGAATGCTAGATTGTTATGTAGTTCAGAGTTTTTTAGAGTCAGATTTTCTATCATATACTCGTTCACTAGTTCCTTATTTTTTCTTTTAGGTAGGTAATTTTATTGTCCTCTTGCACATTTTTTCCCTGTAGCTTCTCATTTTCTTGTAGTATTTCATAAAGAGCCCTTCTCTGGTTTTCTACTGCTTCTTTCCAGTACTGAGAAGAAGGATTTTCTTTAATAATAGGATCAAAAGCTTCTTGAGAGACTTCTTCAAGGTTTTCAGTTTTACTATACTTGCAGCCTCTTGCAACATTAATGTTAGAAAATTTGGGGGTTAGTTGGTCATTCCAAAGCTTCCTTTTGGATAAGCCCTTGATTCAATTCAAGTCATTTACTTTGTCAACTAGAGAACCAGCTACAGGTGGCGGAATCATCTTGAGTGTTCATTTTGGTATGAGACTGCCATTTGTGTTGTCCAAAAAGTAATTCTTTGTAGTTCCTTTGGGTTTTTCTTTATTAACTGCTCCATTGATCTGAACCTGTGATTTCATTGGTACAGGGATCTTTCTATGAAAGATCATGTTGTCAATGTAAATCATCAACCATCCTGTAACTTATAGCCATAGATAGATGGGACCCTCAGAGGATCTTAATTTCCTAAGGTTACCCAGTCATAGGGTGCACCCAGGTCTTCCTGATTTCCAAGACCAGCATTCTACTCACCATCCCACACTCCTTTTCATAATCCATACTCCATTCCAAACCCTTCCATATCTAAGTACTACATTCTCCACTCAATAATTGCTCCATGCTCTATCACAAATGTACCCAGGGATTAGATCTCATTGTCAAAGCAAACCACACTTGATCATTAGCATCAAAGGAAATTATCAATGCTCTGTAAATAAGAGGCATTTGTAAACATAGTTAATAGTTGAAGGCAACTAAGTGTCCCTGCCATCTTCCTTGTCCAACCCCCTCCCTTTCTTTGGGTTGGACCTAGAGTCAGAAAAATTCATTGGAGAGGGGAGGGACTAGAGGTAAGACCAGTTAGAATCTTCTTCCTAGGCAAGAAGTAAGAAGGGCCTGAAGGGTGTCAATGAGAATGGGAAGGAGTGAAAGGATGTAAGAGAAATTTTAGAGGGAGAAGTGGCAACTTGGCAATTGATTGTATGAGGGCAGGATGGGTTAGAGGAAGGAAAGAGATCCCTCAAAGGCAAACCAGGGTGACCAGAAAGATGATGGTATCAGGAACAGAAATGGAGAATGTAGAAGAAGAGGAGGTAAGTTTCACTCTGAATATGCTATTTGTTATTTATCCTCCCTGGATTTCAGTGTTCAGTTTGTAAAATTTGAGGATCAAATGATGTCATCTGTAAGGTCTTCTCCAGAACTAACATCCTATGATTCATGATATATCAGTTGGTCAGGGGTGACCTGAAAGGTATAGATATTTTTTCCAGGATTTTAGGCTTAGGGCTAGTTATTGAAAAAAACTGTTAACAAATTTTCAAAAATTAAAAAAATAATTTAAAGAGTATTTCAGGCACAACCCTAAATTTATGTTTAGGGCTCAACTAGTTAAAAAATGAAGGGTAAACAGTGTATTTTTAGGTTCCCTACAGGAAAGTTGTTGCTAAAACAGCTGTTGGATAATTTTTTTATTAGTATTTAAAAAAGTAACACAAAAATCCATCCATGGACAGCTAGTTGAAGACATTGAAGATAGAGCGCGGGGCCTCTTTCAGGATGAACAGAGTTCATTCAGCCTCAGACAATTTCTAACTGGGTGACCCTGGGCAAGTCAAAGAAACTATTTGCCTCAGTTTCCTCACTTGTAAAGTGGGAATAGTAATAGCACCTATCTCCAAAGGGTGTTGTGAAGTTCAAATGACATAATATTGATGCAGTGTGCCCTTAATAAATGCTTGCTGTCTGCCTTTCCCCTCCACCAAATTGGACTTTTTTCCCCCTGCCAATGATACCATTATATTTTTCAATTCTCTGGGCAAGCTAAAAAAGTTACTGTAAATCATTAGGAGCAATGGTTGGCTTTTGAGAAAGGAAGTGATTTCTTTGAGCAGGAGAGTGACCTAAAACTTTTTTTAAGAAAGATTAACACGGTTGAAGTTTTTAAGATTCATTAGGAGAGAGAGAAAGAAAGAGAGAGAGAGAGAGAGAGAGAGAGAGAGAGAGAGAGAGAGAGAGAGAGAGAGAGAGAGAGAGAGAGAGAGAGGAAGAAATGTCACCAGTTAAGAGGTTGTTGCAGTAGTTCAGGCATGAAATCATAATGCTCTGAGTCAGAATGAAGACAGAGGAAGTGAAGAAGAGATCAATATAAGAAAAATTTCAAAGAAATATTTGACAGAGCTTAATGAAGGTACAGGTTGAAATAGATGGCCTCTGAGTTTCCTTCCAATGCTTGTATTCTGTGAATGATTTGGATGGTCTTCTCTGTAAGGAAGAAAAGGGGGTGGTGTTAAATCTGACAACTATTTCTATTATTTATCTCAAAAAGATAAGCAATGTAAATCAACTCAGTGAGCTCTGTCAACTGTAAGTGATTGACCTTGTAGGAAATAAAACTCCATTTCTTAACTTGACTGTGTTCAGTGGACATCAGGGTTTTTCACTTTCAAGGTAAATGTTGACTCTGGTATTCTCAATCAATATTTATCTTGCATAAATCTTAATGTGAATGCCTTTTTGTTGGCTGATAGCATTTGCTCTGGATTTCATAGATGAGTAAAAATTCAAAGGAAGGTGGAACAAAGGAACAAGGAGAGCATTCCAGGCATAAAGAACACAATGGATAAAAGCAGAGTTAAGAAAGTATGGGGCCATGTATGGGAATTGGCAAGTAGCCTGGTATTCTAAGTACATAAAAGAGAGTAGCGTGAGATAAGGTTGGAAAGGTAGAGTGGTAGCCAGTTGTGACAGGTGCTGAATGTTTGACTGAACAGTGTGAATTTTACTGGATAAGCAATAATGAGTCATTGATGGGTTTTAAGAAGAGGATTAATGTTGCCCAATTGGTGTCCCATGAGGAAAATATGTCTGGTAGTGATGTGAGAGATGGATCAAGGAGAGAGGTAGCAGAGGAGAATAGACAAGGAGGGAACCTGATAAAGTAGGACTTAGTTCACATCTTTTTGCTCATTGACATTTGTTTGAGCTAGGAAAAGTGAGTTAATCTGCTGCCTTGGTTTCCTGAGTTGTAAAATCTGAAGGAGTTGGGCTAGATGGTTTCTAAGGTCCCTTCTAGCTGTAGCTGTATGATCCTATGACCTATTTTAGATTATTTCATTAGTCTAGGTGGGTATAATGAGAGCATGTAATAGGGTGCTGGGATGGTAATTGGAATAGGGGTATGGCAGTGACAGATGATAGGGCAGCCAGGTGGCACAGCAGAAAAAGCATCAGGCCTGGAATCCAAAAGACATCTTCCTGAGAGGACCTTGGGCAAGCCCCATTTGCCTTAGTTTCTCCATTTGTAAAATGAGTTGGAGGAAGAAATGGTAAACCACTCCAATATCTTTGCTAAGAAAAGAATTGTAGTCAGCTCTGACTGAAAAATGACTGAAAAACAACAAATAATGGATGAGAATAATTTTGGAGATATAATTGATAGAAGTTTGGGATCAATTACCAGAGGAGATGGAGAGAAAAGAGTCAAAGGTTTCAAGTCTGGGAGAGATTGATTGAATGTTGGCATCACAATCAATGAAGTCAGAGGGAATAAGAGAATTTTTTTGAATTTTAATAAGATAAACTTCATTTGGGGCTTGATAAGTTCAAGCGGAAAAGTCCTGTAGCAGTTTGAGATATGGATCAGGAGCTAGGGAGGAAGGCTAAGAATAGACAGCCAAGAAGATACTTAGATATTAGAGAATTTTCTCAGTATTCATCTACAAATTGGCTGGAGTAGGAATTGTGAAATCAGAGAATCATTGCAATTCGACCAACAGTTATGAAGTTCCATATGGTGTGTACAGCACTATACTAGTTGCTGGGCAGATGGTATCTGCCTTTACAGAACTGATAGTGTAGCGAATGGGATTGGCCTTAATGTTAGGAAGTTTTTCTTTTTCTCCTCCTAAAATATGCCTTTCAGAAACTTTCATGCAACGTCCCTGTTTCTGTCCTCTGGGGATGAACAAAATAAGGCAGTTGAAGTCAGAAAGATCTGAGTTCAAATTCTGCCTGAGACACTTGCTAGTTTTATGACTCCGGGGACATCATTTAACCTCTGCTGCTTCAGTTCCTTAAATGTAAAATGAAGATAATAACATACACCTCCCAGGGATGATATTTGTGAAGTATTTTGAAAATCTTAAAGTGCTATATAAATGTTAACTATTATCACTATAATCATTGATCCCTCTTCTAGATGACAGATATCACCTCAGATACTTGATGGGGGTCCCTCTTCCTCTAACCATCTAAGTTTTCTCTTATTCAGATTGAACAACTCCCAGACTATTCCGATGATACATATATGGGAAGGTTTCAAGATTCCCTGCCATTTTGGTCACTTTCTCCCGGATATTCTCAGGCTGATCAAAGGTCACTTCCCAAATGCATAATTTGGAAATGAATACAATCCAGATGTGGTCTAGCCAGTGGAGGGAGCGTGGAGTAGTAGGAAGCAAGTTTGACTTGGAGTAAAGAGAAATACAGATTTAAATCTTGGTTTTGCCACTTGCTAACTATGGGACTATGAGAAAGTCTCTTGGGGTCTGAATTCTCTCATTTGTATAATAAAGGAGTTGGACTAGGTCACCACTGAGATGATCCAACTTTACATCTGTGATCCTGCCTCACAGGGACGCTGTAACAATGCTATGATGTATGCAAAGTGTTTTATACACCTTAAAATATTGGATGTGTCATCAATTAAATTTTATTAAGTATGATTAATTTCCAATCCTGGATTTTTTAAAATGATTTTATCAAACTGTTGATAAATCCCTTAGCCCTTCTCCATTCTATTCTCTTACAGCTGACTTCCAAAATGTAATTCTTTACATTTGTATAATTAAATTCTTTATTAGATCTAGCCTATTGCTCTAGTCCATTAATATCTTTTTTTTAAAAAAAATCCCAGTTTTGTCATCTAACATAATAACTATCCAACTCAGGTTCACATCATCTATATATTTGATAAGCATGTTATTTATTTCTTCATACAAATAATTTAGAAATAAACAAGGTCAAATATAGAGGCCTGTGACATTCTGTTAGATAGCCTTCTAAGTGGACTTTGATTCATCCTTTTGTCTTGTTGTCCAAACATTTCTGACTTCATTGGTGTTATGTTTTAGCTCACTTCTTTCTATTTTGTCTACAAAACTATAAAGAGACACTTTGTCAAATATCTTATTGAAATTCAAGTATATACTATCCATGCAATTTCTTATCCTACCAATCAAGTGACCATGTTAAAAAAAAACAACAATAACACAGTTATTAGATTAGGTTAGTTTGGCATCATTTGTTCTTGATAAATCTGCTGGAGATGATGATTGCTTCTGTTTCTATGCTCCTAAACCATCCCTCTGGTAATGGTTCTAGAATTTTGCCAGCAGTGGAGATAAGTTGAGGTTTCAAGAATCAGCCTTCTTTTTGAAAAAGGATTGTTTCTATAGCACTTTTCTAGTTGTTCATACTTTTTCAAATGTCACTATCAGTGGCTCAGCAATTCCATTCACAAATTATTTCAGCACTTTGGGATATGGTTTGTCTCTGTCTCTGACTGGGCTGGTGATTTGAATTCACTGGGGACTAAGAACTTCTTTAGTACATCTTCACTTGGGTTTCAGTTCCCTGTTAAGCTATTTTTGTTTTAGTCTTTTCCATTTTGAAGATTTCTCTTTGATAGAGAAAATGTATTTAAAGAAGAAATTGAGTATTTTTTTCCTCTCTCTATTGCCCACTGTCATTATACCAGCTACCCCAAATAGTGGTCCTATTTCATAGCCTGTCCTATAAATTTTTTTGTTACAATTGGCATTTAAAATTAACATTTAAAACAAGCATTTAAATTTAATTAGCATTTAAAAACAAGCCAAAGTTCATTTAGGGTTTTGGCATTTATATCATTATTCTCTCAGGACAGTACCATTATTTTGTATGCTCACTAAGTTGCCTGCCTTGATTTCATCCTTTGTATCTGTCCCTTTAAATCTTAAATGGGTAATTGAGCTCCCTATACAGTCATATCATACGTAATTTGTCTGTAATTATTGCTAGTCAATTTTGTGTCTGAAACAAGACCATTCAATGGTACCCCCTCTCCTAATGGCAAGTCATGCTTGGATGAATACAATTAGATTATCTTTATGTCTCCTCAGCTTTGTGTACCTCAGGCAAGAATCACAGTTACATTATCCTTGCTATGACTCTGGATTTATTGGAACTGTACACAATATGTATACTGAAATGTCCATGTGATGTGACAATCTTGTATTTGGACAGTTTTTATAGTGAGTTAAAGGGGTAGGGGTAGGACAACGGAAAACCCTCAGAGAAGAAGAGAAAGCAGAGAAAAACTAAAGCCTAGAGTTAAAGTCTTAAAGAAGAAAAAGCTTTTATCAATAGGTTGTTGTAGTAGCAGCAAACTAACCTGAATTCCAGCAAATAGATGAAATAGAGAACCAAAATGGCTTTCTGGACCCTATTTTGCCATACCCATAGATAGAAAAGGGGCAACTACATGGCACAGTGAATAGAGTGCCAGGCATGAAGTCAGGAAGACTCATCTCCCCAAGTTCAAATCTGGACTCAGATACTTATGAGCTATGTGACACTGGACAAGTCACTTTACCCTGTTTGACTCAGTTTCTTCATTTGTAAAATGAACTGGAGACAGAAATGGCAAACTACTCAACAATAGGCATATGATAATCTTAAAGTCAATCTTTTGGTAGATACATAAGCTGATGTTCACATTATGAAAGATAAACTAAGGCCAGTATACCTCACTAAAAATTCAATCCAAAATACAAACATTTAGAGAATCCTGAATTTTTATGGAAAATTTTTAGTTGTTCTTCAGCTATTCAATAAGATACAACTTGACTTTGTAGTCCTAAGAGGTTTTAAGTATCAATACTTCTTCCAAATGATTAGAAAATTGTCTAGCAATGGTATATGGAATTTTGTTCAGGGGACAGGAATCTGATGCTAAATGTATTCCTTACTAAGGGACATGATCCTTTTAAGATGTGACTAGGAAATATAAAGAACAAATTAAATTCATTTGATGTGCTATGTGTGAATCAACTTTGAATGTTTGAGTCAATAACTATGTAAAATTTATGAATGTGTTATACAGGCAACATAGATTTTTACATCCATCTTTGGACTGAAAGAATGCTGATTGAGACAAGTCTAATTGTCATAGATTCAAAACACGTGAAATTCATACTCATACCACTAACACATGATAGCAAAACTGGCGAGTTTAAAAGCCCAGATATTTGACTATATACATGAAAAAAAAACTACTATATGTGAATTCAACCATTTTTTTTAAAAAAAATGAGTTAAGTGGAACCAGGTTATATTTATAGAAACAAAGTGAAATGGGTGGTTCAGCAGTGATTTAACTAATGTGGAAAAACTAGGTCACTATAACTTTAGCACTGGTTCAGGAGCAGTTTAGAAATAGTAGTGAGAATTGTTTTTCCTTTGCAGGGAATTATCTGCATATTTGGAAATTTTCCATTGACATTACCTGCATTGACCCCTTACTGTACCTTGTTTTGCCTCCTTTGTCTTCTCCTGAGCCTCAGGAACTCCTTGTGTTGCCTTGAAACAAAGTTAACAGCTGCATATTCCAGTAAGGCAGCAAACACAAACAGGAGACACACGGCCATCCAGATGTCAATTGCTTTTACGTAGGACACCTAAAACGAGACAGGAATAGTCTTCTGAGCCAAAGGCATTCTCCCTTTCCTTTAAGAATGGATACCCAATCTTTGTTTCTCAACTTAAGTGAGGAATGCATATGTTTAATGTTTCAATTTCCAGGAAACGTCATGAAAGGTACACCTCCATTTTCACCTTCCTTCAAGCCCAAATACATTAAAAATCCAAATAGCCACATGTACTAATTCTTGCTTAAGTTAGTCAGCCTAAAAACCTGCTCCAAACTCATCTTTCAGTAGAAATTCTTCCCATCCTTCCAGTCAAAGCTCAAATACCATCTCCTTCATGAAGCTATCTCTTATGGTCCTTGCTCAGGACATCTCTTTCCTTCCTCAACCCTTTCATATTTTGTATCTTCCTCTCTTATCATGAATTTATCACTTTCTATTTTGTATTGAATTTAGTGGAATATACATTATATCTCTGCATTAGCTCCTTGAGGTCAAAAGGTTGTATCATTCATTTTTTTCTCTTTTCTAGCCCTTGGTGCTTTGTAGTCAGTCAACAAGCATTTACTGAGTACTTACTATGTGCTAGTCACATAGTAGTCACTTAAGAAATGTGCAAAAACACAGTTACCTACTATACGTTTATCCACTTGAATTGAATCAGCAGCTATAACTTTACCAGATTAATGAAATGGCTTGAATCATTGAAAAAATGAATAATGTTTTAGCGTTCATCTGGTTTACCCCGAATAAACTGTATGGCCTCAGGCAAGACATTTAACTTTTATGCAACTCACTTTCTTCACCTGTAAACTGAGAGGGTTGGACTAAAAGATATCTCAGTTTCTTTCCAGCTCTAAATCTATAATCCTATGAACTCACTTGCCATTAAAGTCCAAGGAAACTCAGGAAGAATACCCAAGGAAGATGAAGATTTATAGGTAAAAAATAATGCCTTTCCAACCCTGTAGTGTCTGCATACATACCTAAAAAGGCATCCATTTTTCTTGTGGTTGTTTTTTGGGGGAGGGACATATTTTCCTTGGAAACAGACTCAACTCCAATGTACTTAGTTAATCCTGTTTTAATTTGTGAGGCAGTCAAGGATGCTGCATGAGAAGATTCAAGCTTGTAGAGAGTCATTTAATCGCTCTGAAACTCAATTTCCTCAACTATAAAATGAAGATGATACTTTCTACTGCCTATTTCATGGGATCAAAAGAGGCAATGTATGTGGAAGGGCTTTCTACTCATAAAGTACTATACATTTCATTTGTTGTATCACAATAAGAAGAAATGGTTGAACGTATTTGGAGCAACTTAAGTTCTAGCCTGTTTATGAAATGTAAATATCTATCCAACCTCAACTAATTGACTTTGTAGCACAATTCTTGAACTTAAGTTTTCATCGTAATTGAACTACAATTCAGAGTTTAATTTTATCCTGCTGTTTTCCATGATGTCCTAATCTTTGAGGTGTCCATTCCTGCATTATTAACTCATTTTATCCCTTTAAATTGCACAAGTATTCCTAAAATATTTCTTTCCATTCAAAATCATGATTTATCTTGAGGTTAGGTTTTGTATTGTATCCCATCTTCTGTAGCAACTTTGTTCCCCTGGAATGATGGCACTCTACCAATCACAGTCCCCAAAATTTCATGTTATTCAAATGACCTCTAAATATTTTAAGACTTAATAATGAGAGAAGTTGGTCAAAGCCCAAGACATATCTGAAAGGAGAACTAAGTCTGATAAAGCTGACAAAATCCTACCTCTCCCTGCCTAGTGTTGATATCTCTCAAATGTTTGTAAACCCTTTCCTAAACTCCCTTATTCATCATTATGCTAAACACATATTTACTTCTTTTTATAGTCTTATTTAAATAAGTCTTCACTGTCTCTTAATCATTTTGTTTTGCCATTGAATTGTTTCTAAATTGTGGACCTAATCCTAGAATAAAAGGGCCTAACATTAAATATGCAATTCATCCTGTAGATTTATGAGGGTTGTAGGGGCATCTATTTCCTTAGCACCAATTACATTATCTTCCTGTGTATGCCTTTGTGAATCAAAATAGCTACTCTTTTTTTACAACTCTATGTTGCTAAGACTTTTCTTTTTCCAGCTGGATATCCCCAGAAGGATTTAGCTCAAACTCCCCCATAACACATTCTTTTAAAAAAAAATTCTTGTCTTATGTGACCCTCTTCCTGAACCATCTTAGTCCAATCTGCAAGTGATTTTCAAAAATCATTAGGCCCCCTGAAATTCTATTGTGGCCCACAAAATTAGCATTGTTGGTCATCTATTGATGTACCTTTTCCTTGACTCAGGCTTGTATTCGTTACCTGTTCACCAAAGTGTAAGGTTGAGAATATTCAAACACATTCTTCCCACTCTTCCTGAAATGTTCTGCCTTTTGTTTACATCAGTGGTTCTCAAATTTTTTAATCTCAGGATCCCTTTACACTCTTAAAAATTATTACAAAGACTTTTCATTTATGTGGATTCTACCTATGTATATTTACTGTATTAGAAATTAGATGTCTTAATATTATTATAAAAATAGTTTTGACCTCACAGATCCACCTAAAAGGGTTTCAGGAATCCTCAAGGATCCCCAGATCACGTCTTTGGATCCTTGAGCTTACAAGACATTACATATCCCTAATTCTTCTTTTACATGGCTTTCTGTTCCCTTTCTACTCTCATACTCTCGGTGAGCTCATCCACTTAACTGTCATTTCTCATAAAAATATCTGACATTTACACAGCATTTCAAGTTTTACAAAGTACTTTAATAATAATAATAGCTGACATTTATAATACACTTTAAATGTTACAAAGTACTTTACATACATTATCTTATTTTATCCTCACAACAATCTTAGGAAGGAGGTACTACAGTTGTTAACCTGCCTATTGTTGCCAGAAGTCTTCCTTATTCTATACTTTCATTATGTCATTCCCTTTTTAAAAGCCTATAGAGGCATACTCTTGCCTCTAATATCAAGTCTAAACTCCTCTTCCTGGAATTCAAGAACACAGTTTGGATACGCTCTGCTTAGAAACTTTATTTCCCATTTACTCTTCAAGTGAGTCCTCCACTCCAGATAGGCAGATTGACTTAATATCTCCACACCATGCCGTGTTACTCTTTCAACTATTTGTCTTTCCTCATACTGTGCCCTCACATCTGGAACTCCTACTTCTCTGTTCCTCAATCTATTCAATTTTCTTGGCCTACTCTGACATTCTACCTAGATTTCTCCATCATCTTCTTGGGAACCTCATCATCCCAAACCTTATCAATATCCTCCACCTTTCTGAGATTGGAGGGCAGAGCAATTAATTCCACAACATCCATTTATGGAGGGCACTTAGGCTGGCTATCTCTTTGTTTCCCACTATACTGAACTCCTTTGCCCTTGTCTCTCAAACCATCATGTCGGGTACTTTACTCCACTCCTTTTTTTTTTGATTTGTCTTTCCCTGTAAAATTGTAAACTCCTTGACAGCAGCAACTGCTTTTCTTTTTAATATTTGCATTCCTAGAGCTTAGCACAGTGCCTGCCACATAGTAGGTGCATAATAAATGTTTACTGATTGACTGATTACACAGATGAAAGGTCTTTTCCTTGATCTTGCCACTGCCTGGAAGTATTCCATTTGGTTCATGAACCAAATTCTCTTTTCACACCATAATCTTTTATCATTCCATCTTTCTTTGTGTCGTATCCCTCCTAACCCTGTTCTTTACTATTACCTGGAATACCTCTGTCTGTCAATGCTTTGTAAGGCCTACCACTACTGCCCTGACTGTACTTCTTTCTTTCTCTGCCTCAGCCTCTTATGGAAGAAATTCAACTCTCAACTATCCTTTGCAAACTATCCTTTGTCCTAACATCCTACTGTCAATCAAGGCTTACAAAGCCTCAACCTTGAATTACTCCTATTGTCAATTACCTTTGCTTCTATTCATGTGCTACTGAATGGAGAAGGGGGAAAAGAAATTCATGACACTGTACCAACTAGGTCTACTACAGATTTAGAACTGGGCCCTCACTGGAGCAAGGCAATCTTTTTGTACCTAAGTAACTGATTCACTATCTCACTCACCACAGTAACTATTCTAAACCTTTTCAATCCTCTTTAAGGTGACACAGTTTTCCCCCACCCTCTTATCTAAGGACCTTGCCTCATAGTGCCCTAAAAAAAAATAAGGCCATTAACCAAGTACTCATTATTTTCCTTTTGTTATCTATCTCAGATATATATCCCTCACTATCTCCTCCTTCACTCCTCTGTCATATGAATGAATGGTTCTTCTTGCCAAGGTAAAACCATTTACATATACTCTTGATACCATTTCATCCTATTTTTAAAGTCAATTTATTTTTAGTTTTCAACATTTACTTCCTTAAGTTTTAAATTTTCTCCCCCTCCTTTTTCTTCCCCCCTCCAAGACAGTGTACAATCTGATATAAGCTCTACATATACGTTCCTATTGAATATATTTTCAATTAGTCATATTGTATAGAAAAATGAGAACAAATGGGAAGAAACATGAGAAAGAAAAAAACCAAAGCAAAGCAAAACAATAAAAGAAAACAGTCTGCTCTGAATTCAGACTCCATAATTCTTTCTCTGCACATTCCCCCCTATTTTCTCCAGGAAGACTGTCATCTTCATCATGCCTATTTTCTCTCACCTTCACTATTTCCCTATATACTGACTGCTTCCCTGCTACCTACAAACACTCCATCCTTAAGAACCCTTTTGTTATATGACCATTCCCACTAGCAATGGCCTTATGTCTCTCCTTTTTGTGACTAAACACCTTAAAAAAGGTGCCTTCACTTCCTTTTCTCTCATTCAAAACCCTCTGCAATTTGGTTTCCAGAATTATTATTTAACTGAAACTGCTCTCTCTAAAGTTACCAAAGATCTCTTAATGGCTTGATCTAATGACCTTTTCTCAGTCCTCATGATTCTTGACCTCTCTACAACTTTTGACACTGTCAATTGCCCCTTTCCCCCTCTCCTTCATGGTATTTTCTTCAAGGTATTCATGACACCACTTTCTTCTGCTTCCTGTCACACAGTCCTTCTCAGTTCCCTTTGCTGAACCATTGCCCAGGTCATGTCCACTAATCACAGATCCCTTAAAGGCTTTCTCTTATTTTTCTTTATTATTTCACTTGGTCATCTAACCAGTTCTAGGGATCTAATCATGGAGTCATTTATCATCTTTATGAAGACAGTTTCTAGATCTATATCTTTAGTCCTAACTTATGTCCCAAGGGCACTTAGGTAGCACAGTGGATAGCATCCCAGGTCTGGAGTCAATAGGGCATAAGTTCAAATCAGGCCTCAAACAATTAAAAGCTATGTGACCCTGGGCAAATCACTTAATCCTATTTGCCTCAGTTTCTTCAACTATAAAATAAACTGGAGAAGAAAATGGTAAATCGCTCCTGTATCTTTTCTGAGAAAACCTCAAACAAGGTCACAGAAGGTGGGAAATGACTGAATGACCAAACAACAGCAACCACCTTCCAGGATCGGAAGGATCAAATGAGATAATACTTGTAAAGTGCTGATCACAGTGCCTGGTACATAGCATTCACTGTATAAATGCTTATTCTTCACCACCGCCCGCGGTGCTAAAAACAACCACTCAATTGAGTACATTCAATCAATTAGCCATGTCATCCAGTCAAAAAGAAGTCAGTCAAATTATCACTTAGTGCCAATTAGCTGACTGAATTGTTCACTTTTCAAACGATTTATTTTAGCCAGATAGACAAATCCTTAGACAACCAGGAAAAAAAATCAGTTACTCAGATTCCCCTGGCCCCTGAACAGATTTGGAAATTGGGCATTGTGACTAAAATAAATATGAGTATCTCTGACTTTCCTTGCCATCAATTAATGATGTTATAGATGTTTCCTGAAGACCTGTCTTTGTGTGGGAACTTCTGAGTTAATTTCCTACATGAAAGCCAATTAATGAGCAAATGTATGTGGAGAATATGCTAAGGGCTCAAAATGTTGCTAGACATGAAGGAAGTACAAAATGGATAAGGGAAAGGTCAGTCAGTCAGTCAGGCCATTTATTAAGTGCCAACTATGTACCAGGTAAAATTCAATCTTTACCATTCAGGAGTTCACATTCTATTTGGGGACACAAACATAAAAACAACTAAGTACATTGAAGGAATTTACAATGTAAGTAAGAGATATTATCAGAGGGAAGGTGCTAGGGATAGGGGAGAGAACAAGAAAGGTCTCTTTCAGAAGATGGGATTTGAGCCCAGTCTTGAAGGAAGGTAGAAATAACAGGAGACCGAGGTGAAAAGAGAAAGAATTCTGGGTACTGAAAAGCAACCAATGAAAAGACACAGAGTATCCGGATCGTTGAGTACATTTGTTGTTCAATTGCTTCAGTTGAGTTCAATCCTCCCTGACCCCATTTGGGGTTTTCTTGGCAGAGATACTGCAGTGGTTTGCCATTTTCTTTTCTAACTTGTTTCTCAGATGAGGAAACTGAGGCAAACAGGGTTAAATGACTTGCCCAGGGTCACAGAACTAGTAAGTGTCTGATAAGCACAGGAAGTCTGGAAAGGTAGGAAGGATCCAGATAATGAAGGATTTAAAAGCCAAAAAGAGGACTGATGTAAGAAGCAACCAAAAACCACTAAATTTTTTTGAGTAGAGATTGTCATAGTTGGACCTGTTACTTAAGAAGATCACTTTGACAGCTGAATAGATGATAAAAGGGGGAGAAACTTGAGGCAGGGAAGCAATCATCAGACTGGTGCAATAGTCTACCCATGAAATGATGGGTACAAGGGCCAGGGTGAAAGTTGTGTAAGGAGAGAAGGGGACAAATATGAGACATATTGTGAAGGTAGAAATAACAACTGGTAACAGAAATACTGGAGTGGTTTGCATTTCCCTCTTCAGTTTATTTTACAAATGAGAAAACAAGGTTCAGTGACAAAGCTAATGTTTAAGGCCTGATTTGAACTCAAATTGCCTTTAGGTCTAGTGGTCTATCCACTGGACCACCTAACTGCCCAGGTGCTGTTATTATCCCCATTTTAGAATTGAGGAAACTGAGACAAACAGAGGTAAGTGACTTGTCCACGGTCACACAGCTAGTAAGTGTCTGAGGCCTGATTTGAACTCAAATCTTTCTGATTCCAGGTCCAGCACTCTCTCCTCTGCCCAAAGGAAGACCTGGCTTAGGCCAGGCTCTGAGAAGGCAGTCTCACAGGAGCTGTGAACATACTCTATTCCTTGCACAACCATTGATTGGGAAGGCTATTCACAGTTAAGGTGAAGCAAAGCTCTCAGGAGATCTGATCATAGGCAGAATGGAGACAAAACAGAATTCATATAGTCCTTTTCCCCCTTTCTTTCTTTACTTAAATGGGTTCCAATCTATTTCAGTTGGTGTTCACTAATTTAAACTATGAATCAAGCCTATTTCTAATCTAAAATTAAAGTTTACCTTGCTGTGCCACAGTCCAATGTAATTCTCAGCTATTTAAAAGATTGATCCTTTTAAATTAGCTTTTGTTATTGTTCAAATTCAGACACAGATGCCAGTGCCTTGCTTCTATCAGGTGGAACAGAAAACTGGAACAGTGTTATCTGCCTACACTCTGTAGAGCACTAAATAGATATTAGACATTTGTAGACTATTTTTTTTCTCTTCTTATTCTGCCAATAAGAAGTTATTTGCTTAAAGACTGGTCAAGCATGTTATTAATAGACCTAGGATTTAGAATCCAGTTCTTAGGTTTACATTTTATTATTTATTTCTTTTAAGTTACTATAAAAACACCAACAGCAATATGGAAAGATTGGTTTAGCTTGTCCTCAAAGGCTTGTGAGCCTGTATAAAACTGAATTTTTGTGTTTTTTTACTGTATTAACTTTTAATCTTTCATTCATTTCATTCATGCAATAAGCATTTATTAAGAACCTACTTCATACGGGATGCTTGTGTGGCGCTCTGGGAATCCAAAGAACCAAACTTTCCCTTTCTTCATAAGCAAACAGTCTACAAGGATGATAAGTAATTCAAGGACACAAATAACTGTGATTTGAAATAAAACGTGAAATTGAAATAAGAGAGAGGCTAAGGACCTCCTAACTTCTAAGGCTGGGGACTGTTTCTTATTACTTTCCTCCTAGAAGAGTTAGACACTGTTTACCACACCTGTCTCCTAGCGAAGCATACTTTTTTCTACTTTATGTTTGTGGTTTTATTTTCTTTGTGTTTTATTTTGTAACATGGCTAATATAGAAATATATTTTCCATGATTGCACATGTATAATCTATACTGAATTGCTAGCCTTCTAAAAGCGGAGGAAGGGGCAGGAGGGAGTAAATTTGGAACTCAGAATTTTAAAAATTTAGTGTTATTTTTTTACATGTACTTGGGAAATATTTAATGAAATAAATAAAAATAATTACAAAAATATATGTGTCATACCATGAACTAGTTAGAACGAAGATAAAAATTAATGTCAAACTAAAATAAAAAGAATAAAAATAAGAAGATGCTGAGAACAAAACAATAGGTACATGAACTTCTCAAACAAGCTGTTGATGCTGAAAAGTAGAAGACAAACAAACAATTGCTTATTGCTAATGGCATTTTTGCAAAAGTTTCATCATTGTAAAATAATTGTTACATTCAAGAGGTCGGAAGAATCTAGAAACCACCTTGGCAAACAGTTGTCAAATCATTTTGCCAAGCAAATAGTCATAGTAGGCAAGGTCAACAAATGTTTCAAATATAAATCCATTCATAAAAAAACCAAACATTTCAGAGAAGTATAACAGCACCTCTTAATCCATCAGAAAACAATGATATTGATAACAAATCTACAGAAAGTTTGACATGGGACCCAAATGTGCTACACCAGCAGTTAATAAAGGCCTACAACTATGTGGTACACATTAGACTAGGTACTAGCGATAAAATTTAAATAGTCTGTGACCTCAAGAAGCTTATCTTCTAGTGGGAGAGACAATATGTATATAAAGATACACAGAATAAATGTAATAAACATAAGCTAGACTAGGGAGAGAGTGCACTATTAGATATTGATGGTAGTAAAGGAGATGAGAAAAGACTTTGTAGTGCAGAAAGTGCTTGCCTTGTGTCTTTTTTTAATTAACCTTTTTCCAATTAATGAAAATTGATTTTTTCTTTCACAATTGAAAATGATGAAAGAAAAACAAAACCCTCCTAACAAATATGCAATTCCCTTCATTATTCATATTCCACCCTACCCCCCAATGTATGCCTCATTATGAAGTCTGAGTCCATTACTCCTCTGTCAGGAGGCAGGTAGCAAACTTCATCAGTGGTCCTCTAGAATCATGACAGGTCATTGAACTGCTCAGAGTTTGTATAGCTTTCAAAGTTTGCTTTTTATAATGTTGTTTTTATCGTATGAATCATTGTCTTGGTTCTGCTCACTTCACTCTCTATCCATTCACTCAAGTCTTCTGAGGTTTCTTTCATTTCTTATGACACAATCATAGTCAATTGCATCCACTTGTCATAATTTGTTTAGCTATTCCCCAATTAATGGGAAATTAAATTTGTGTCTTGAAGCAAGGAACGGATTCTATGACAAAGACATAAAAAGAGAATACATTCTAGGCATGGGGTCAGCTAAAGCAAATATTTGGAAATGAATGAGGGAAAGTCATGTGTGAGGAAACAAAAAGAAGGCAAGCTGGGACAGATCATAGAATACGGGAAGGGAAGTGAAACGTAATGAAGTTGAAAAGGTAGACTCTAGATAAGTTGTGAAATGTCTTCAAATCCAACTAAATAAGTTTATATTTTATCTTAGAAGTGCTAGGGAACCATGGGAACACTTTGAGTAAGAGGGCAACCTGTACTTTAGGAAAATTCTTCGATTTGGCGATTGGTATGGATGCAAGGGACATGGTGGTAAAAATGACAAGATAGGGCCACTTATTTGATATATGGGGCAAAGAAGCATGAAGACCAAGTGAAAGCTTGTGAGAATGAGAAGATAGTGGTTCCCATAACAGAAATAAGGAAGTTTACAACAGTGATGAGTTTGGGGAGAAAAAATGAGTTCACCTTTAGGTATGTTGAGTTTGAATATCTGTAGAACATCAAGTTTAAAATGACTAATATACAGTTGATGATGTGACACTAAATTCAGATGAGAGCCTAGGGAGAGATCTGGGATTCTTCTATATAGAAATGATCATCTAACCCATGGAACTAACAAGAATTCCCTTAATGATTTATTCTCATCAACCCAAGTCAACTGGGCATCTTTCAGGTTTTATTGGCCCTTTTCCCTTCCCTTCCCTTCCCTTCCCTTCCCTTCCCTTCCCTTCCCTTCCCTTCCCTTCCCTTCCCTTCCCTTCCCTTCCTTTCCCTTCCCTTCCCTTCCCATTCTTCTATTCTGCCCTGTCCTGTCCTCTCCCAAAACCTTAAACCTACTGCACTCTGAAAGTGGGATACCAATGGGCCCCTGCCTAAGGGCTCCTCTTGACCCTCCTAGCTTTAGCATGATTATCAATAGTAACTGTTACTGTTTCCCACCCAGACTGATGTCTTTCTTTTTCTTGGCCTCATTACAGGGGCCATGCCCTGGCTACTTCTTAAACAAGCCTATTCAGTGAATGGACGTTGCCTACCCTAAGTGATTACCTGCAATGACCTTGACCTAAAGGGCTCAAGGTCTCCCAGTGCATCCTGGGTCATCTCCAGTCATCCTGATGAATATCTGGTCACTGGATTCAGATGGCTCTGGAGAAGTGAGGCTGGTGACCTGCACAGCACTCCCTCACTCAAAAACAAAGTCAAGTGCAAGTCATATCATCATTCTCTGATGGCATGGTCTTCTTTGGCAAAGGACGAACAGAATTCTCATCATCAGTGATAGAAATGTGATAACACTGGGACCCTACCACTTTAGTCCCCAGTTGAAGGAAGGAAACAGATGTTTTTAGCACCTTCTATGTGCCAGACACTGTGGTTAAGTGCTTTGTAAACATTAGCTCCTTTGATCTTCACAACTACCCTAGAATGTTGTGATCCCCATTTTAAAGTTGAAGAAACTGAGGAATATAGAGGTTAAGTGACTTGTCCAGGGTCACACAACTAGAAAGCATCTGAGATTAGATTTGAATTCAGGTCCTCCTGGCTCCAGGGTCAATCCTCTTTTCACCGTGATACCTAGCTACCCCAGTGCTGTACAAAAAACATGTAATGGCCACCTAGGAAGGTGAAGTTAGGAAGAATGGTTGGACCAAATAAAATCTGTATTGAAGAACATCTAACTAGAAGTGATAGTATATTAAAAACATTGAGGGTTCCCCACCTCCTCCACCAGGTATCCTAGAGAGGAGAAATACCAAGAGAATGGGAAAAATTCTGAACGATATTAATAACCAAAAAAGTCACCTAAGAGAACATGAGTAGCACCTGACCTCTACTTCTTAATTTTAATAAAATTTTTATGAGAATGATCTATAAGCATAATAAGGATACATTCAATAAAAATATATGAAATGAAGAAGCAGGCTTACATAAACAATTCGCAAGAGAAGACCACATCTTGGCAACCACACAACTGACTGAAAAGTATAGAAAATAAAATATTTTGCTACATTTATATTTTGCCATTTAAAAAAAAAAGCTTTTGACTCAGTGCAACAAAGCACAGCTGTAAAGAATTTCCTTCAACACAGAGCCTCTCATGTATATCTCAGGGTCATAGGAAATTGCCTTGATAAATACAATTATGAAAAACAAACCAAAAGAACCCTCCATTCAATTACTCTTTGATCAGTAATACCAGGTGAGGAATATAACAGGGGGATATGAATTCTGCCAAAGGTGGGTCAGTCAGATGGGAAGGGAGGCACTTTCATTCCCTCATTTCATATCCCCACATACATACCTATCATATCTAGTCATAGATACCACTTCATAAGAAATGACAACTGTCATGGAAGGTGTCTTCCATGAAGTTAAAATCTAATAAAAAATCTCTATAAATGGTGAAGTACTCCAGATAACACTTATTTGTGGATGATATTGTTCTGATTACACATAGTAGGTGCTCAATAAACATGTGTTCATAGAATCTCAGAAAATTACAGGGCCTCATCACTGGAATTCATGATTATTTAAAAAAGATCTAATAATTTATAGAGGAACAATTTAACTAGATGAGAATGTCCATACCTATAACTTGAGTTGGATGGCAATTCCAATGAATATATATGTAAATATATTTAATATATATGGATACATATATATATATATATACATATATATGTAGATAGATTCAGTGAATTTTCATCACACACATATGTATCAATAATGGTGCAGACCTAGAATTGGAAAATGAATGAAGACTGGATAGCATCTGGGAAATCATTCAATGCTTTTAACAGTTCCAAACTGTTATCATCTCATGCAAAGATCCATCCTTAAAGAAAATATTCTTCTATGATGCTGTCTGCAAATCTCAAGATGTCACAGTCTGGTCACTGTTATTGGTCACTTAAAGGGAAATGGAAAGATGCATAGTAGACACAAATGGAAAGATACATAGTAGACACAAACATACATGGAAGTATGTTTCCAGTAATGATATGCTTAAGAAATGGTGTAGAGCAGTGGTGTCCAAGTCAAATAGAAATGGAACCACTAAACTGGTCTAAACATAAAGATCCCTGCAGGCTGCATATTGACTTAGAAAATCACATGTTAATTATACATATGTTCTATTGTATTTTTATTTATTCTGTGAAATATTTCCCAATTACATTTTTAATCTGTTTGCAACACTTACAAGTGTTACAGCCCACAGGTAAAGTGTGATTGGAAAAGGAAAAAGGCCAGTCATGTTTCAACCAATAAGGATGGAGATCCTGAGTGTGCCACTATTGACTGTGGAATATACAGAGACTTAGAAAGATCAGTGACAAGAATCACATAGGATAAAAAGACATGAATAGGTCACAGCTTGTTTCAATGGACAGAATGTCCACATAGAGAAGATCACAGATTCACTAAAGTATCGATGTGTATTTATACAATATCTTACATTTACAAAATAATATATAAAGTGATTGTTAGAACAGCTTCGTGTTGTACGTGGTATGAAGTCCACATTTTACAGAGAAGGAAACTGAGGGTCAGAGGTTTTAAGTGACTTAATTGCTTAAGGTCACACAGTGGTAGAAGAGATTTGAACTCAGGTCTCTGACTTCCAGTCCTGTGCTCTATCCACTATAGTAAAACACAAAAGTCATTTTGTAAAGTGTTGAAGCAGAAGTTACTGGATAATTGGGAGTTTCATCAGTATCTTAGAGTTGCTATTCACCACATAGTCCTTTCACTGAATGAGAGAATCACAGAATTTGAGAGTTAAAAAGTGCTCTCAGCAGCCATCTAGCTCTACCCATACATGAAAGGAATCCCGAGCATAACATACTCAACAGATCCAATCTCAGCTTGAAGATGTCCAAGGAGGGAAAGTGTTTCTGGGCCTGGGTTCATGAAAGGAAAATGAGACAAGGTCATTCATTTTCTCTCTTGGTAGACCTTCCTCCATTATGAAGATGAGTAATTCTTCTGAATATCATCTTTGTGCAGTTATTCTCTGAGCTTAGGTGTACCACTGGCCACCAAGGTACATACTGGGAGCAGACCCAGCTGAGACGATCAGTAGAGTTGTAATTTGAATACTGAGGAAAAATCAACCCTTGTCTTTCTAAATCTTGGGCTTCCAGAAGTCCAAATGCTTTGGGTACTTTATTTGCCAACGAACAATCATTTGGAAGGGGTAGACAGTGTGGTCAGACATATGACTGCTTAATCTATTTCTTCAAATCTGGCCTCTACGATAATAAAAATCATCTCACATTTTACCTTTGGTTTATATGTCATAAGTTGCTGAATCCTGATCCAATTTTCTGACCACACAATGAGACTTTTGTGACCAGATGTCAATAGCTAATTATTTCTTTAAGTAGGCATAGATGGAAAGGGTATGAAAGGAGATGAGGCAAGAGAATGCCAACATTTTGGGACAATCACTGTAATAAAACAGCTTCAAAGAGCATCAGGTATAGATGCTAGGGTAGCTAGGTGGCATGGTAGATAGAATGTTGGGCCTGGAGTCAGGAAGACTCCTCTTCCTGAGTTCAGATCTGACCTCACTTACTAGCTGAGTGGCCCCAGGCAACAAGTCACTTAGCCCTGTTTACTTACCTCAGTTTTCTTATCTGTAAAATGAGCCGGAGAAGGAAATGGCAAACCACTCCTGTATCTTTGCCAAGAAAACTCCAAATGGGGTCACAAAGAATCAGATATGATTGAAAAATGACTAAACAAAATAGATGGTGTGTCATTAGTGAAGAGTACTCATTCTTGACATCATGCCATTGTTTAAAGCCACAGTGAGGTGGATTGAAAGAGTAGAGTTGGAGAATGCAGAGGATTCAGTCCTTGACTAAGGTCCCCTGTGCAAAGCTATAGCTATCTCTCATTTCTGCCACCCCTGTGTGATGACTAAGGCTGATTATTCATGCATAACATTTATAACTTAATACCATAATTTGATTTGTAATGAGGAATAAGAGTGGGAGTTGGGGGAGAATTAGAAATGGCAGTTCTTTCACCCACCTCCACATAGATTGCAATAAAAAGAGATAGATAGGCTTTCAAGGATAGAAAACAGTCAGTGTCTTCCAATATGTTTTTTTGTTCCACCCATTAGTGTGGTTCCCCCAAATCCAACCGAGGTATCACTGCCTCCCTATCCTTACTCATCTGAGACACATTTCAAGGGTCAGGGTAAGAGGAAAAGGCAATTCCTGGTTTGTTTTCTTAGTTTAACTTGGAAGCTATTCAACAAGCTCAATTCTTGAGGCCTATTCTCAAGAATCATAGTGTGTGAGTCCTTGGGACCTCAAGTTCCCATTCCCTCATTTCCAGGAACAGAAGAGGACAAAGGAGATTCTTACCTTTTCCATTTGTGGGGTAGGGGACAGGGATCTCCTGTTTCTATGTCCAAGACATAGCAGGAAGATAGCAAGGTAAAGGTGGGAAATTCATTCCTGTTTTGCTACTCAAGGGAATTATTCTTTTCTAATATTTTCTAGGGTGAAGTGGAGAGTGCAGGCTAATAATGTCCCTTACTCTCTGAGTTCAGATTTTCCCTACTCTAGACTACACAAAGGCTATGGATTCAAGCTGGTGGTAGTGACCTTGATGAGCCACAAAAGCTAGACACTAGACATAGATATAGACACTATACACTAGACATTAGTGATCTTAAGATAGTGAGGAAGGAAAACCTCCATGGAATGAAAATAACTCCCTTTCTAGAAATTCTGAGTTTCTATCTTTTCATACTTAACTCATGGAGATATGGTAAAGAGCAAATGAGACAGCATGAGATATGAATGCAAAAGTGTTTTGTAAGTGAAAGTCTAATATAGTGTGTAGGATGAGACTGGGAGTCAAGTAAACCTGAGGTCAAATCCCCTCCACTGAGGCTCAACAGCTATGTAGCCGTGGGTAAACCACTTCTCCACTCTAAGTCTCAGTTTCCTCATCTATAAAATGGACATAATAATTGCTCTAGTACCTACTTCACTGGGTGGTTGTAGAATTTCAACTAGTACATATAAACTTATAAAAATGTCATTTGTTGTGGAAGAGGCAAGATAGAGGAGTAAAAGCAGAGACTTGCTAGAGGTCTCCCTCCCAGCTCAGCCAAATACCTCTAAAAATGACTCTAAACAAATTCTGGAGCTGCAGAACCCACAGAATGATGGAGTGAAGCAAATCTCCATTTCAAGACAGCCTGGAAGGTTGGTGGAAACATTGATCGTTCTGGGCTGGGAGAACCAGACAGGACCTGAGCAGGCCTCTGGGGGACTGAATGATTGGCATCTATGGTGCTTTCCAGATTTCAGAACTCCAAAACGCTGAGGACAAATGGGAAGGTCAGCGGAAAAAACCTGTTGGAACTGTGTGAGAGAGTAGAATGGTCTGGCCCCAGCCCCAGGGCAGCAGAGGGAGCAGAGGAGCCTGTGGAGGAGCTCACAGCAGCTGCAGTAGCAGCAGGGACAGCAGCAGGAGCTATGTTTGTGGGGAGATCGGATGACTGGCAGTACACCTTTCTGCCCCCACTGGAAACAGAGAACTACTTTGACAAAGAGCTCAAAAGTCAATTTATTTTCTGGGGAAATGAGCAAAAACAGGAAAAAAAATCAGGCTATAGAATCTTACTTTGGTGACAAGGAGGATCAAAACATACAACCAGAAGGAGACAACAAAATCGAAATTCCTATATCCAAAGCCTCCAGGAAAAATATGAATGGATCTCAGGCCATGGAAGAGTTCAAAAAGGATTTTGAAAAACAAGTAAGGGAAGAAGAGGAAACAATGAGAAGAGAAATGAGAGTGATGTAAGAAAATCATGAAAAATGAGTCAACTGCTTGCTAAAGGGGACCCAAAAAATGCTGAAGAAAATAACACCTTAAAAATAAACTAATTCAAATAGCAAAAGAGATTCAAAAAGCCAGAGAGGAGAAGAATGCCTTCAAAAGCAGAATTGACAAAATGGAAAAAAAAGTCCAAAAGCTCATTGAAGAAAATAATTCCTTAAAAATTAGAATGGAGCAGATGGAAACTAATGACTTTATGAAAAATCAAGAAATTATAAAACAAAAACCAAAGAATGAAAAAGTTCTGGGAACTTTCTCTGACTGTCCCTCATGTCTGGAACATCCTTCCCTCTTTTGATGCAATTAGTGACCTTCCTGATTTCTTTTTAAGATCCAGCTAAAATCTCACCTTCTACAGGAAACCTTCCCCAATCCAACTTAATTCCAGAGCTTCTCCTCTTTTAATTATGTCCTACCTATCTTGTCTACAAAACTTGCTTCATCTATATTTGTCTCCCTGATTAAATTATAAGGTCCTTGAAGGAAGAGATTTTTTTTTTGCCACTTTTTGTGTTCCTAGGGTTTAGTACAGCGTCTTACATAGTAGGTACTTATAAGTGTTTATTGACTCATTGATAGGAGATTTGGTAGATGAATGCAAATGAAGCTCAATCCATAGTTTCTCTCTCCTACTCCTAACTTAGAGATCCGTCTATGCTGCTGAAGCTTCCACTCCTTTTATCTCCCCATTCATACATCATAGCCAGTTATTCAATCAACAGTTCTTGCTGTGTGTCAAACACTATGTTAATACAAGAGTTTTAAAAATTAAGGTAAAAGCAGAATTTCCTTGTCCTTCACTCTTAAGAAATTTATAGTCTAATAGGGGAGACCACACAACTATGCATATGTGTGCCCATATATATTTATATGTGTATATGTGTATACACACATGCGTATATAGACACATGTATATGCATACATATATGCATATGTATGCTTGTGTGTATGTGTATATATGAATTATACACACATATATACATATTTGCATATATACAGAATTAGTATAAATTGATTATGGCAGGCAGGGCACTAGCAGCTCGGGAGGTTAAAGAAAGGCTTCATGAAGAAGGTAGAGACTGAGCTGAGTCTTGAAGAAAATCAGGCAGTACAGGAGGTGGGAGTGAGGGGGGAGTGAATTCCAGGCAATGTGGTCAGTCAGTAAAGGTACACAGAAAAGAGAAATGGAGAGTGTTTTGTGTAGAATATGGGCTAGTTCACTGTGGCTGGACTATAGAATGAAGGGAAATAAGTATGAGGGAATGTAAGTGTTATAAAGTAAAAAGGGGCCATTTAAATGACATTTTATTCTCAAGGCAAGTCATTATAGGTTGTTGACCAAGTAGGTGACATAATCAGGCCTATGCTTTAGGAAAATTACTTTGGAGGTTGGGGGGAGGATGGATCCAAGAGAATCTTGAGGCAGGGAGATCCAATAGGTATATATTGTAATAGGCCAGGGGAAAGATAATGGAAACCTATATTAAAATGGGCACTGTGAGAATGGAGAAAGAAAAGAATGTATATGAGGGATGTTTTAGGATAGAAAAGGCAAGATTTGGCAACTGAATGGATATTTTGGGCGAGTAGAAAAGGATGATACTGAGGTTGCAAACCTAAAAGACTGGGAAGATAGCGGTACACTAATGGTAAAAGTGAAGTCTAGGAATGAGGTGGGTCTGAGGGACAAGCAAATGAATTTAGTTTCAGACACATTGGATTTGAGATGCTTAGAGGACATCCAGTATGATCTGTTGAATATGTGGTTGGCGGCATAAGTTTGATGTTCAGGAGACATACTCATACTAGCTGTAGATCTGGGAGTCATATACATGGAGATAGTGAATCTATGGGAGCTGATGAATGACCAAGTGAGATAGAATAGAAAGAAGAGATTAGATGTAGTGGGAGATGTGATGTAACCATCAGTCAAGACACGAGGTATAAATGCAGATAAGTACTTGCTCTACAACCTACAATCTTGGACAGTTGGCTCCAGGTATGGGCCAATCTCCTCATCTTCAGATAGAGAAACTGAGGCTTAGAGAAATGAGGTGGCTTTCCCAAAGCCACACAGATGTTGGATTTGAGACAAGTTTCACCCAAAGTAAAATGAGGGAAGGGGTTAGCTTTTAATGTTATGTATCCTTTTTAGTCCAGGTACCATCAGCACCTTCTAAAATATTTCCAAGGCTGCAGTTTCTATGGAAATCCCCATCCAGAGGACCATGAGGAAGGAATCCAATTCACTGAACCAAGGAACCAATGCTCAAAATTAGATCAAGGAGGCCTGAAGCTAAAATACTGTCCATTTCTTTGTCTTCAGTTGGTGATCAGGTAAAAGAATCCTCTTATGAAACTGTACAATTACCATTTGATTTCATTCCCAAATAATCCAGGCATTATGTCAGGCTCAATCTATCTAGCATTAAGTGGAGTGGAGGATTGGCAATTATCCAGTGAATTTGCACAATATGAGATTGCCAATATGGATGATGGAATATTAAAATAAATCAATTCAAGAACTAAATTATCTGGGTCCGCAACACCATTTCAGAGCATAACATCATTCTCTATTTTACCTTTTGCTGTGCGCAGCTGGTCTTCACTTAAGTAGCTAGAATTTTGCAAGCTCTACACAGAACACAATATTTCTAACTTATTGCCAAATACAGAGCAAGTCGTAGTTTGTAATATGCTAGTACTTTTAACATAAGCGGAACAGTAATCCTGGCAATAATAACTCATTTATAGTGATATTTTATGGTTTATAAAGCACTTACCTCATCTTATTAACTAAAACATCACCTAAACATTATGGCACTTTTTCATGAGTATGTGAAGATGTTTAAAGAATGATTTTCCATCCCCCGAGCACAAATCATTCTAACCCATCTCTGTCTTTGCTCAGGTTACTCCTTTGTTCCTACGTGGAATGTCATTTTCTCTTTCCCTTATGTTCCTGATATCAGGTCAGATGCATCCTCCCCTTCAAAGGATTCATCTCCCTGGAGTGACTTCATAGAACTAAGATACTTAACAAATTCTAATTCGTATTATATTTGTCTGTGTCATGTAGTCCCCTATCAGTTTCAAGTTCTTGAAGGGGACAAATATTATTATGAATTATTTATCTTTCTATCTTTTCCATAGTGCAGTACAACACACTGCTAGCATTTTATAAGTGACTTTTGAAAGTCTGAATGAGCATAAACTTTTCAAGAATTTTGAAAGTGTCTCCTTTGAAAACACTTGATACTTTGAGTATCTAGTAGTATGGATTGCAACTCAACTCATACATACTTTCTCATCCTGTATGACTCTTATTCATGACCTCCCATAATTCTTCCACAGGAATCCATCCAAAGAATAGATCTCAACACTTTCTATTGTTCTTATTCAGTTGTTTTCAGTCATGTCTGACTCTTCATGACGCCATGAGGGAATTTCTTGGCAAAGATACTGGAATGGTTTGTCATTTTCTTCTGCAGCTCATTTTACAGATGAGGAAACTGAGGCAAACTCTATCCACTGTGAAATCTAGCTGCCCTCTCTTGATGGTACAGCTTCATTATGAATGGAATACGTGGCTTGTCTTTCTTATTCAAGTAGATCTTTTTTTTCAGGTTTTTGTATCTATTAAGAATCATTAAGCTACATTTCTTCAAAAATAATGTAGTGTGACCCTTGCTCAGCTTAGTCTCAATCAGTGCACTTTCAGTATAATTTGACCAATATAAAAAAGATGCCCTAGATTGACCAAAGGTTTCTTCTTTTCCCCTCCCCTCAATAGCCTGGACTCTTTCCTAAAATACTTAGGTAATCACCTATATTCTCCATGTCTCTGTTCATGTGAAAAATCTTAGGACTGCAAAGTAAATGAGAGAAATGATCTTTCATTACTTTCCTTTGATTTCATCTATTCCTACCCTGCAATTAGAACAGATGCTTCGAAAAATAAAAATGAACATCATTAGTTTATTGTTATACTCAGTTCACCACCTTCATTAAATCAAAGCCTAGGAATCAGTCATGAGTAATTTTTCCCTGGACAAAGTAATTTAAAGGGTGCTGGCTACCTACTATGTCTTTAAATCAATGCTCTTATTACTGATGGACTAATTTTTCAGCCATGACACCTCTTTTAAAATTATCCTTTGGGTTGAAATTTCTCATGCTTGCTTTTAATCTCAAGGCTGATTGTTTCAGAAAGCTGGGCAAAATTGTCTTGGTGGTGGTTTAGATAAATGGAGCATAAACAGTATTTTCCTCCAGCCAGGCAACTTTTTTCAGCTGCCTTATTCATGCTTTGATAACTCATAATTGGATTTGTTTTTGCTTCAAACTTTTCAGACTCCAATATTATGACTCAAGTCTGTGATGTTTGAAGACATCTATGAAGCCAAGAAAGCATCAAAACTCAGTGTTTTTGTCTTTCTTTTTTAGAAAAATGAGGAAAGAAAGAAAAAAGTAGAAAATATAAAATCTCCCTCACCCTCATGAAATCAACTCAGTTGAAATTCACAGGCAAATTCCATTTTACCCAGGGGAAAATAAAGTCACCAGCACCAGGCTGGATAATTTATCTCTCATGTTCAGAGTTCAAGTCAAATGAAATCAACAAACACTTATTTATTGAGATCTTACTGCACACTAAGTACCGTTCTAAGTACAAATGTAATTCGAGAGAAAGATAGTCTCTGTCCTCAATTCTAATTCTCAATTCTTTGCCTTCCATTCTAATGAAGAAAGAGAATACAAAAAAAATGGAAGCCTAGCAAAGGGGAAGCTAAAATACCAGCAGAGTTCTATGATAGAAAGTCCAGAGAGTCAGCAGTGAGTAGAGCCTGAAGAGCTGAACCATGTTCCCTTTATATGTTGTAGTTGAAGTGACTCCTATATTCCTTCAAGGAGGCAGGGAGGCCATACACAGGACTTAGTTGCTTGAATTATTGGTTTAGACCAGGAATAGTGACTCTTTGCCCCTTGAGGTATGAAAGACCCAGCCTATGGTAAATTGGTTCTGATGAGGTTTCCATGAAGATATACTACCCAGTCTGGACGCCTTTCTGACAATGTTATTTATTGTGTGTTAAATGTAAGGGATAGAGAGAGAAGCATTTATTTGAATTCTTATTATTTTTAGCATTAGAAATTATATCCTTTTACTACATTGTTATTAGCAAAAATGGAGGTAGCTAGGTGACTCAATAGATAGAGCACTGGGCTTGGAATCAAGAAGACCCATCTTCATGACTTCAGATCTGGTTTCATATACTAATTAGCTGTGTGCCCTAGGCAAGACACTTAACCCAGTCTGCTTCCATTTCTCATCTGTAAAAGGAGCTGGAGAAAGACATGGCAAACCACTCCAGTGTCTTTGCCGAGAAAACCCCAAATGGGGCCATGGAGAGTCAGACACAAATGGAAGGACTGAACAATTAGCGATTAATAAAATAACTTTTTATCGAATTTTATGATCGACGAGTATCACACTGTGTTCCAACCTTGATCCTGAATCACCGAACAGGCCTGAGATAGATACTGGTGATAGATACCATGTAGAGTTTATCTCTTTTACTGTAACATGGATATTAAAAAGCAACTATAAATCACTGACCTTCTCAGGCCCTCAGTTTCCTTATCTGTCAAACGGGGATAAAAATACTTGGCAGGATGATTATCCATGTCCTGCCCCTTAACTGCCATCATGATCCAACACATTATTCTAGGCCCTCTTCTCTCTCGGTGATCTCATTAGTTCCCAACTATTATGTCTATGAAGAACATAGAGAGGTAAAAACAAATGACCTTGGAAGTCGTCCTGTCCAACCCCTTAATTTTACGGATAATGAAACTCAAACTCATATGAGTTAAATGTCTTGTACAAGGCCTTACATAGTAAGTGATGGAACAGTGATCTGAACCCAATTCCTCTGACTTTAAATCCAGTATTCTTTCTACTACAATGGGCTATATCTGCTCTCTAGATCTACATATACAACTTTAATTTCTCATGATCGCCAATTCTATACCACCAACTGCCCATTAGATATGCCCTTTCTTTTTTTTTAAAAAAATGCTTTTTTAAATTGTGAACTTAGTCACAACCAACAAACACAAACATCTTAATATATAAAGAAGAATGATAGAGGTATATATATATAAGATGTACTAAAAATCTTAGTGCAATTTTAGGTACTAAAACTTTTAGAGCTTAAAACTTCTAATACTTGGACATCCTGTGTACGAAACTGTGAACTTCTGTTATGCACAGGTTATTTTGCGAGAAATATCTCTATCTCCATTTCCATTTCTATCTCTATCTCTACACTGATATCTCTCTCCCTCTGTCTGTCTTTTTCTATCTACCTATCTATTATCTATATCTTTTGAGAGGTATCAGTATGGATATAGATATCTATTATAGATATTGATATCTACCTACAAATATCTATTGAAAGATATCTATCTAGCTATTTCTTGACAGATATCAATATGAAGATACACATATGCATGTATGTTTATATACATATATAATTTAACAAGGTGGTAACAAAGCTGTTTCATTTATATTTCATTCCAGCTTTCTTCTATGCATTTAATATATGTGTATGTATGTGTGTGTATACACACATATACAAACATATCGTTGATGCTCATTTTGCATGCCCAGTTTCACTGCCTACTAACCTACTCAGTTCCCAACAAATAGAAACCTTTTGTCACATAGTCTGACTATGTCTGAGAATGCATATCTCATTTTTCATCTCTTGTCTGTTATTTTTCTGTTAAGAGACTGGATGAATAAAGATTCATTATCTTTTATTGTTCACTTCTTAGATCAGAGTTTTCATTTCTTTCAAAATTGTTTTCTGTCATATATTGTTATTGTCATTCCATAAATTACTCTCTTGTTATGTTCATTTCCTTGTATTCCATGTTTCTCTGAATCTTGTCATCTTTGTCTTGTATTTCCAATGGAGGTCTAGTACACATCTCAGACTTAACATATCTTTGAACAGGATTCATTTTCTTTGGCTCAAATCCCATTCCCATTTCTAACATCTATTTTTTCCATTCTACTCTACTTACTCAGAATTGAAGACTCTACCTCCACATGATCTCTCATATCCATCTTATCTCCATTCACACAGCTACCATCCTATTTCAGGAACTTACCACCTTTTACCTGCTTGATGGCAAAAGACTCTCCTCTGATCTCTCCTCTCCCATGCCATCCTTCTCACCAATAGTTCTTAAACTTTTTGATCTCAGGACTCCTTTGTACTCTTTTGTTTGTATGAGTTATGTATATTAGTATCGACTATATTAGAAATTAAAATTGTTATTATATAAAAATTATTGTAAAATTGTTTTGATCTTACAAACCCCTGAAAAGACCTTGGGGAACTCCAGAGTTCCTAAGACTACAATTTCAGAGCAATTACTCTATGCAGTTGCCAAATTAGCTATCTTAAAGGATGTAGATCTGACTATCACCCTATGCTCTTAAAATGACCTCTTATTGCTTCAGTGCTAAAATTTAAACTTCTCTGGCATTTAAAACTTGTCACCATTTGACTCCAGTCTAATATCAAGACTTGATGCATATATTATTCATTTGTAAATGCTACATTCCAATCAAAATGATCTGTGTTATTCTCTGTACATGGCACTGAATCTCCCAGTTCCATGTTTTTTCAAAGGGTGTTTCTCCTCATAATGTACTTGCTTATCAGGTGTGTCTCACTGCATGTCAAGTTTCCCTAAGACTCAGCTGAAATTCCACTTTACACACAAGGTCTAGGTCTCCACACTTGTTAGTAGGCCTTATTCTCTTCTCCTTCTGTGCTATTTCACTTGGTTCTATCATGAGTTCCCATGAATTTAATTACCATTTCTATGCTAATCAGTCTCCAGTCTACCTACTCAGTCCTAATCTCTGATGACCTCCAGTCTCATATCTCCAACAGTCCAACAGACATATTGAAACTAGTGATTGCAATATCTCAAACCCAAATGTCCCAATCTTTATCACCTCTTTCCTCAAATCCTCATCTTTCCAAACTTCCTTATTACTACTGAGGGTACCAACATCCTTCTAGTTCCCCAGTCCCATGATGTTATCCTAGACTTCTTACTGTGTCTAGTGGCCTATATTCAATCTGTTGTCAAGTCCTATTGACTTCACCTTTGCAAGAACTCCAACATGCTCCCTCAGGCCTTCATCTCCTCATGATTGGGTTGTTGCAATAGTTTGTTGGTTGGTCTATCTGCCACAAGTTTCTTCCCCACTACAGTCTATATTCCCTTCATCTGCCAAAATGATTTTCTTAAATTACAGGTTTGAGCATGTTACTCCTCTCTTCAAAAAATTCCAGTGCCTCCCTATTACCTCCAGGATCAGATTTAAAATAGACCGTTTGGTGTTCAAGGCCCTTCATAATCTCCTCTAACCTTCTAGTCTCCTTAAGTCTCACCTCTGTCCCTCCTCACTACATAGTTTTTGACCCAGTGACACTGTTCCCCTGGCTGTTCCTCTAGCAAGATCCTCCATCTCTTGACTCCAGACATTTTCACCGTTTGTCCCCCAGTTCTGGAATTCTGTCTCTCCTGACTTCCCCAGCTTCCTTCCAGTCTCAGCTAAAAATTTCATCTTTTACAGAAATCCTTTACCAGTCTTTCCTAATTTTTTTGTCTTCCCTTTGTGGATTATGTTCCATTTATCCTGCATATAGCTTATTTGTCCATAATTGCTTGCTGGTGGTCTCACCCCTTATATTGTAAGATAATTGAGGGTGGGGACTATCTTTTGCCTTTCTTTGTGTCCCTAGTGCTTAGCATGTTGCCTGGTGCATAATAAGTATTTAATAAACACTTGTTAACTAGTGACTTCCTTACTCCTATCTCTCTTTCTCTGAAAATTACTTTGTGTTTTTTGTATTGCTTGTATTTGCTTCTCTGAGTTCATGTTGCTCTTCTTCCTCCCATCTTCTTCTCTATAGCCCCTTCCACCCCCAGTATAAGCTTCCGAAGGACAAAACCTGTTTTGATTTTTTTCTTGGTAGCACCTACAAAAGGTCTGGCACTTGGGAAGTGGATCTCTCCTTCTAAGTTATTATGAGGTTT
This sequence comes from Bettongia penicillata ogilbyi, assembly GCA_023548195.1. NCBI lineage: Eukaryota > Metazoa > Chordata > Mammalia > Diprotodontia > Potoroidae > Bettongia > Bettongia penicillata. Next base: position 1,925,288 of record JAJHZJ010000737.1, read on the forward strand.
TATTTTTTTCACATGCACCAAAACAGAATTCTGCCATACACTGGGAAATTTCCCTGACTTATTGAAATATTCTAGATTGTGGGGGCCAGCAACCTTCTAACATCTGAGCATCAGTAGAGTTAAGAGATGATCTCAGGAACCATGAGAAGACCAAAATTCTGAAATATAAGAAAAGGCGGTAGGGAGAAAAGAGCAAGAGTGAGAAAATAAGGTAGTGAAAGAGTGGACTGCTACTGCTTTTTATCCCTCGTTCTCAAAGAGGACCATGACGTCAGGGAGGTGATGCTGTGACATGCAGGTGAATTGGATTTAAGTGAGGGAAGGCTGTGCAAAGTCACCAGCCTCACTTTCTTCTCCTGAACCATCTGGGTCCAGAGGTCAGATATGGAAAAAGGAAGGCAAAGGAAAATGGAGAAAGATGGAAAATTTTGGGTGGGAGTGGTTTAGTACCAACTGTATTGCTCAGTCATACAACCTGAGTTGTCGGGTTTTTTTGTTTTTAAACAAGTTTTCTAGGTTGTTTCCCCTTATAGCTTCCTTATTCAGTCAAAATCTCCTGCTTTGGAAAGAAGCTATTCACTTCTCATTCACCCAACTTGATAATGTGATTAAAAAAAATGAACCCAAAAGAAAACTAGAAAAAAAAAACCTGGTATCAACCCAGTCATGTAAAGCCCTCAAAAGGCATGTGCAACTAAGTATCTAAACCCTGAATCTTTTATCTAAACTACAACTTGGGCTGGGAGAGCTCAACAGGATGAGTTATTTGTTTCGTGCTGTCAGTCATAACTGAACTAAGCACACACCATTTGACAATGTGAATAGCAGTGTGTCTATTTCCCAAGGCACTCGTAAGGGTAGGGAATATGTAATTACAAATTAATGTGGAAAAACACTAACAACTTTCTGGAATCCCTAAACAAGGTGAGAGATTTATCCCAAGAAAAGGAAATTATCCTAAATAATTATGACCAGTATTCTTTTTGGTTTTATGGTTTTTAAAAGATGTTACGTAGAATTCATCCTTTCCCCTCCCCAATAACATTAAAAAAGGCAATATAATTATAATCTATAGAGAATGGCTAGCTGAAACACGATCCCTCCTCCCATCCCCCCACCCCTGCCCTGTATGTCATACATAATAAGTTCATAATAAATTCTTGTTGGAAGAATAAATTTCAAGCTTACTGATGCCCCAGTTCTATCAAACTGACCACTCTACCCCTTAGCTCAAATGTAATCTGACCCAAAAAGATTATGTGTTCAATTGTATAACTGTTATTTGTAATGAGTTCCTAGCTCTAACAAGACATAGAATTAAGATCATATATAGTCTGACTAATGTGTTGAGCATCAGTAATAGAAAAGATAAAAATTCTCAATACCAACTTCTCCCCTCTTTATACTGTCTTTGAGTATGTGTAATAATGAAAAGCCTTTTAAAAAAATCTTTCAGTTATTTACAATAAATACACATCCCCTTCAGATGGTCATTTTTCTTTTGGCAAAATTTATTTCCAAATCACTAATTAAAAGTTTAATTGATGTTTTCTTTACACCACAGTCCTTTCTGGATATTACATATACATATGTATATGTATATAAATGGACATGTAGAGATAAAATTAGGGTGAGGCAATCAGGACTTTGCCCCAAAGCACTGAAATTCAAAGTAAACTGTAACTAGAAACAATTAGCATCTAGTTAAAAAAGAATTATTAATTAAAATAGAAAGCTACCAAATGGTACCTATCATGATGCCCAGATGAATCCTCTCTTACTATAGGCTCCTAAGGACCATGGAGATCCTTTTGTCCTGGGCTCATTTTCACTTTTTCCCCAGCGAATCCTTACTCACTGCCATCTTCCCCTTCCCAGCCCACCTCTCCTCCACTGACTTTATCTTAAAAAGTTTATCTGAGGACTTCAGTAGCAATTGTTGCCAAGTCAGTCCCTTGTTACTTAGATTTTCTGGAGCAATAGTTCTTAAAGTATGGTTAGGTGTCCTCAAGACCTTTTCATGGGGTTCATAAGGTCAAAACTATTTTCATAATATTAAGATATTTTAATTTTTAAACTGGTAATCTTTGATAGACATAATCCACATACGCAAAAGTTCTTGGGGGTGGGTTAACTTTAAGAGTGTAAAGATCTCCTGACACCAAAAAGTTTGAGAGCCTCTATACAGGGTTGACACTGTATATACACAAGATAAGTTCATACAACATACATATATATATGTACATGCATATGTATAGATCTCTATCTCTGTCTCTTTATCTATACTATCTACATCTATGTATCTATGATCTATCTATATTATGAGGTTATTTCAAAATGCCTCAGGTCATTTTGTGAAACTCCCCCCAAGCTCTTTGGCATAGTTTACATGCTCCCAATTGCACCAGTTGAAATGCAAAATTCTGATTTATTTTCATTCAAACTCTGCTTCTCTGATCACTTAGCTTGGAGCTGCACTGAGAATCTGATCTTGTCAGCAAAATCATTTTCCCTAGGAGGTAGTAATGCCCGTATTTTGCTAATCAGGAGAAGAATCTGGCTGTCAGTGTATTTAACCCCTTCACACAATCCAGAGGGCAAATCACCAAAGAAGTAGTCAAAGTTCTTGGCCATGGGCCAAATAGGTCCCCTTTCCAAGAAAACCCCTTTAATGAGCAGGGGCTTCCATTCAGCTAAGAATAATTATAAAGCAATACTCATGTTCCCTTTCACAGAAAGGAAATAAGCCCTTCCTTCTCAATGCAGCCTGAACAAGCCAGGGCAGCAGCAGCTGTCACGGGTGTGAGTTGTGGTTCTCTCTTTCCACCTTCCCTTATGGACTAAAAATCATGATTTCTAGTCACTATGAAGTAATTACTAGCTGAGTCAGATGACACATGAAGGAAGAAAAAAAAACATTATCAGGGATGTTTTTAAGAAATTAAAAACACCAAGAGGCTGTGTTCAGATGCTGGTCTTTACGAAAGAACTAATTCTAAGTTCTTTTTTTATAATTAAGTATTAAGAATCTGGTTCTACAATGGTTTTCTCTCACCTCAGAGCCTCCACAGTGAAAACAAAGGACTCATTCAATCCAACCTAAAGAAATCAGACCACTGAACTAGAGAAAATGAGCTCTGGAGGAAAACAGCAGTAAAACAATGTCAAGCTGAGCTGACTCGCTCCTTGCTGTGAGCTTGACTCACACAACCTCAAATGAAAGCTGGATGCATGCACCTGAGACAAGCACCTCTTGGCAGCACCACAGGCCACTGTTCCTTTCTCCTGATCCTGGATTATACCAGCAGCTCGCAAGCTTTCTTTGAGCAAGTCATAAATCAGAATGGAATGGACAGGAATAAGAGGCTGTCCAAATGGACATTTTCATTACACAAGAGATGAATCTGTTGGAGACAACAGATTCTCTAACAGTAATTTACCTGACAATCCTTTTTGGGAGGTTGGGGTGGGTGAGGACTGAGAATAACATTATAGATGCCAGTCTAATTGACTGTATTTTGGAGTTTGGAAGTCAAGCCATTGTTGGTATTACTTTGGTTTTTGGATAGTGGATTCCTGTCCCCCAACTCACAATCCCCATCTCAGTTCATATAGGCACAGAATGTAGTCACAAATGATGTGCGTGAACACCTCTCTCTGACTGAATAAAACGGAGAAGCTTCAGTGGACAAAGGAAACCTTGCTTTTCCTTAGATTTCAATGGCCAAACCCTGGAGATAGTTAGTTTAAGGGAGTTTAGGCTTGGGAGTGCTTTGTAGAGGAGACGGTGATTGGGAAGGGATTTTTCTCTCCTCCTTTCCCTTTCTCCCCCAGCCATGGCATCTAGGAATGACCTACCCAGAGAGAGACATACCCCACCCTGTTTATCATTTTGAAAATATTTGAAACACAATTGAAGGAGAAGAGATACACATGCAAACAGACATAGGCGCAGAAGTCATCACTTAAGGTAGAAAGAAGCTTTCAGGAATGAATCCTCTGGAAACAGAGTTTAGTTCAGTTGAAGAGAACAGATCCTAGAAATTCAGATGCACAATCAGTGCAGCAGACACTGTACACCAAGAGTGCTTTGGGAATGCTCTATGAAGAAGAAAAGGACTTCCAGGCCCTACAGTATCAGGAATTGCTTTTGCCACATGTATATTCTCTATATGTGTGCTTCATTTACTCTCTAAGTCTGAGTTTACCCTCCCCATGAATGTGGTAGGTTTTTATGAGTTTGTGAATTCCAGGCTTATGGGGAAGAATATTTACCTGTTGTAGAAATGTTTTTGCTATTCAATAATTAAGTCTATTGGCTGATTGTTAATAAGGTGCTCACTGGTAGGGGTTTGTGAACCACAGTGCTAATTCAAGCCTTTTGAGACTTTAGGTAGCAGCTGCCCTTTGGGAACCCAATCCACCAGTCCAAAAGCAAATTGGGAGAATACTCTGAGAGAGAAACAATACTCCTTTGTTGCCCCCAAGAACAGGGAGAATGATTTAATTTGAATAAATACTAGTTTTGTAATTAAGGTAACTATTAACTACTTTTGTGATCCTGGACAAGTTTTTAATCTCCCCAGGCTTCATTTTCTTCATTTGTAAAATGAGAGTGTTCAATGTTTAGTTTCTTTTTTGTAAATTTATGATCCTATGAAGTTGTTTTAATATATCTCCATATCCATGTTTCCCATTGCTTTGAAATTAAATGAGTAAACCTAAGACTTCCAACTGATCATCATATGTGGAGAGTTACTGAGAAAGTACAAAAGAAATATGAGGCACATTCCTTCCCTGTGCTTGAGATGCTTACAGCTATTTAGAGGACACACAGAGCATGCATATAAAAGAGATTCACTAGGACTTCTCTTCAGCAGGGCAAGGTTGTACCTTATGCTGCTTTGCTTCACTCATAGTACCTTCAAAATGTGCTAAATTGAATTTAATTGGATAACACTATTCCTCATAGACCCCTACTGAAGTCATAAACTTGTTAGTTGGGAATGCACATGGGAGCTTTTCTAGCAGGCTTGGTCTTGATCTGGGCAGCAGAAGGACAGCATGAGAGACATGATAAAGGGTTAAAGAATTACTTTATTCTTCTCATTGGGGTTTCTGATAATGGGAGCACAACTCATACAGCATCCCCTAATTATTCTTGTCACAGGGCTAGGTGAGAATGGGAGTTCCAGCTACTACAGGATCCCTAAAATTCTTGACAGGGGCTGATTGAGATGAGCTTACCATTCCAGTTTGTGCATTCTCCCCTGCTAAAGCTTGATGGGGGCTGGTCAAGGCATGCACACATGTGCATTCCGATTCCTCACTTCCTGACCAGTGCCCACTTGATTTATAGAGCAACACATAAAAATGGCAATTTGCAGCAATAGCCTCACAAGTTTACATTAACTTTAACAATGTCATTGTGACTTAGCTTAGCACATGCGCAGTAGATGTTTAACAGCTTAATTCAAATATTTATATTATGTTAAGATTATATGATGTGCAAGCATGGTGGAATTGTGTACAAGTCATGAGCCTGGGAACTAGAAAACTGTTATGACCATGGATACTGGGAATTAGTATCTATGATTCTGGAAACTTACATACACTGCCTCATCTCACATAGAATGGAAATCACTCAGGGTTCTCAAAGAGTATGCTTGGAGAACATAAGGTATGACAAGTTAGATCAAAATGACAATGCCGTAGGTAGGGGCTTGCTTGGCAGCTCACTGACAGGACTATTACCCAAAGGCCAGACTGATTCAATTTAGAAACCAGACGGTTGGTTTCTAGATTGTGGATTTAAAACAAACCAACCTATAACTCATTAAACCGTCTGATAATGTGTAAGAGGGTTGCAATCTGCATGGGTGGAATGTTAGCTTCACAGATACATGAAGTTTTGAAATATTTATCATAAAATAGAATTCAGTCTAACGATAATTTGTTGTGAATCCCAAAGGGAGTTAACTGCTGTGGCATGCAAAAGATGAAATGACTGAGAAAATAAAGGTTTGAGCTTCCAAGCATATCAATTTATTAAGCAATGCATGCCAATTGCATAACAAATCACAACTCAGGCCTTTCTCAGCTTTGGCACTGGACCATGGACACAGGAGGAGACAGATTTTTATGGATTAAAAACAACTAATCAAACAAGACTAATTAATTAAAAGAGAACAATTAACCAGGATATAAAATTAGATAATCTGATTTCTTATTGGAGGAAAGATTAGGGATTTTCCAGGTTGGGAGGGAGAGAGAGAACAGGTACAAGTCCTGAAATCAGAAAAAGTGATGTCCCACTTCCTCCAACATATCTGCATTCAATCAATGAAATATGTAAACCATATGTGTGACCAGTAGTAGTTTTCAGATAAGACAGATGAGTTGTTTGAGATACATAATTGTGAGAAAACCCCTTGCATCGATATTCAGATCTGACTGGATTTCTGGTCAGCATAACCTAGGTCAGGGGTGGGGAACCCATAGCCTTGAGGCTACAGGTGGCCTTCTAGGTCCTTGGGTGCAGCCTTTTGACTGAGTCCAAGTTTTGCAGAACAAATCCTTTTATTAAGAGGATTTGTTCTATGAAGCTTGGATTCAGTCAAAGGGCCACACTTGGGGACCTAGAGGATCACATGTGACCTTGAGGCTACAGCTTCCCCACCCCCCACCTAGGTCCTTAGCTAAGGGTCTTTATGCAGCAGGTACAGGTGCTCTAACTTCCCAGACATGCAACACAACAACAGACATTCAAACAACACAATAAAGTATTTTTTCTCTCCCAATTTCTACAACTGAGTAGTTTTCTCACAGGACAGAAATAGACAGGAACTGAGCTAGATCCAGAATTGGATTCCATCCATAAAACAAAAGTTAGTATGGTTCACTCTATTCTCACTATTAACCACTTGCTATACTAATCCTCTCTCTCCTGAGACATTATTAGTGTTACATTGTGGAATATTTTCATCCATAAGTCAAATATACAGGATGGATCCCAAGAACACATTGTTTATGTTTTGGATTGGTTATTTTATTGGCATAGGGATTTCTTCATGAAGTGTTACTATCAGTGCAGATCAGTATTTAAGACTAATTAATTAAGGGGGCGGGGTCAAGATGGAGGACTAGAAAGACACACTTATGTAGGGTCTCCCCACACAGCCCACAGAATATCTGTAGAGAGGGACTCTCAACAAATTCTGGAGCAGCAGAAGTGGAGAACAACAGAGTGGAGGTGATTTCCAGCCCACGGTGACCTGAAAGGCCCACAGAAACATTGGTCGTGCCAGACAGGAACTCGAAGAAGGAGCCCAGGACAGTCTTGGCCAAGCAGCATGCCACAACGAGACTCCAGGAGGAGGACACCTCAGGGCAGAATCTCCAGTCGCAGCAGCAGGGCCTCAGATCCCTTAACCCATAGGCACCAAAGGTCAGTGACAGGGTTTTATCAGCTGACCAGGAAGGGAGAAGGGCCTTCTCATAGCTCCAGCAGCAGGCAGCATCCACAGAGGGTGCACAGCAGCCCATACAAACCGCTCATTGTTGGAGTGTAAAGACCCCTGGGAGCACTGAAGAGCCGAGTCTTATCTCAGCCCTGGATGGAAGCACTGACCGAGCTGGTCTTTGTCTCATACTGAATGGTGACCCTACCCATCCAGCTTATCTGAAAATCAACCCCCACAACTGACTTGGTGGAACTGGAGGCTAGGTGGCTGTGGAAAGATTCTGCTGTGTCCAGACTAGTACACACCTGATTGTGCCACCTTGGAGGAACTGAGATCTCACATATTCCCAGAGTATACCCTTCTCTTGACAAAGGACCAAAAAGTCAAGTAACTGGTTGGGAAAATGGCCAAAAAAGGGAAAAAAAATAAGACTATAGAAGATTACTTTCTTGGTGAACAGATATCTCCTCCCATCCTTTCAGAGGAGGAAGAACAATGTTTGCCATCAGGGAAAGACATAGAAGTCAAGGCTTCTGTATCCCAAACATCCAAAATAAATATTCAATGGGCTCAGGCCATGGAATAGCTCAAAAAGAATTTTGAAAATCAAGTTAGAGAGGTGGAGGAAAAACTGGGAAGAGAAATGAGAGATGCAAGAAAAGTATGAAAAACAGGTCAACACCTTGCTGAAGGAGACCCAAAAAAATGCTGAAGAAAATAACACCTTGAAAAATAGGCTAACTCAAATGGCAAAAGAGGTTCAAAAAGCCAATGAGCAGAAGAATGCTTTAAAAAGCAGAATTAGCTAAATGGAAAAGGAGGTCCAAAAGCTCACTGAAAAAAAATAGTACTTTCAAAATTAGAATGGAACAGATGGAGGCTAATGACTTTATGAGAAACCAAGAAATCATAAAACAAAACCAAAAGAATGAAAAAATAGAAGATAATGTGAAATATCTCATTGGAAAAACAACTGACCTGGAAAATAGATCCAGGAGAGACAATTTAAAAATTATGGGACTACCTGAAAGCCATGATCAAAAAAAGAGCCTAGACATCATCTTGCATGATATTATCAAGGAAAACTGCCCTGATATTCTAGAACCAGAGTGCAAAACAAATATTGAAAGAATCCATCGATCCCTGCCTGAAAGAGATCCAAAAAGAGAAACTCCTAGGAACATTGTGGCCAAATTCCAGAGTTCCCAGGTCAAGGAGAAAATCTTGCAAGCAGCTAGAAAGAAACAATTCAAATATTGTGGAAACACAATCAGGATAACACAAGATCTAGCAGCTTCTACATTAAAGGATTGAAGGGTGTGAAATATGATATTCCAGAAGTGAAAGGATCTAGGACTAAAACCAAGAATCACCTACCCAGCAAAACTGAAGATAATACTTCAGAGGAAAAAATAGTCTTTCAATGAAATAGAGGACTTTCAAGCATTCTTGATGAAAAGACCAGAGCTGAAAAGAAAATTTGACTTTCAAACACAAGAATGAAGAGAAGCATGAAAAGCTGAACAGCAAAGAGAAGTCATAAGGGACTTACTAAAGTTGAACTGTTTACATTCCTACATGGAAAGGCAATATTTGTAACTCTTGAAAGTTTTCAGTATTTGGGTAGTTGGTAGAATTACAGACACACACACACACACACGCACACACGCACGCACACACGCACATAGAGAGCACAGAGTGAATTGAATAGGATGGGATCATATCTCAAAAAAAATGAAATTAAGCAGTGAGAGAGAAATATATTGGGAGGAGAAAGGGAGAAATGGAATGGGGCAAATTATCTCTCATAAAAGAGGCAAGAAAAAGACTTTTCAGTGGAGGGAAAAAAGGGGAGGTGAGAGAAAAACATGAAGCTTACTCTCATCATATTTGACTAAAGGAAGGAATAAAATACACACTCATTTTGGTATGAAAACCTATCTTACAATACATGAAAGTGGGGGTGAAGGGGATAAGCAGAGTGGGGGGGGATGATGGAAGGGAGGGCAGTGGGAGGAGGGAGCAATTTGAAGTCAACACTCTTGGGGAGGGACAGGATCCAAAGAGAGAACAGAAGCAATGGGGGGCAGGATAGGATGGAGGTAAATATAGTTAGTCTTATACAACATGGCTATTATGGAAGCCATTTGCAAAAGTACAAAAAAAAAGTACAAAAGCAAAAAAATATGGCCTATATTGAATTGTTTGCCTTTCCAAAGGGAATGGGTGGGGAGGGAGGGATGGGGAGAAGTTGGAAGTCAAAGTTTTAGGAATAACTGTCGAGTATTGTTCTTGCTACTAGGAAATAAGAAATACAGGTAATGGGGTATAGAAAGTTATCTGACCGTACAGGACAAAAGAGAAGATGGGGACAAGGGAAGGGAGGGATGTTAGAAAAGAGGGCAGATTGGTGATAGGGGAAATTAGAATCCTTGGTGTATTGGTGTGGGGGAGGGGACAAATGGGGAGAAAATTTGGAACCCAAAATTTTGTGAAAATGAATGTTAAAAGTTAAATAAATTAAATAATGTAATAAAAGACTAGTTAATTAAAAGAGAATTATTTATAGAGAGATGCTTAAGATACTGAGAGGTCAGATGTCTTATATGTGACCCTGGAAGATCTGGAATCAATTCTTCACTCTGAGGCTGGCTCTCTGTCCAGTATGATGTATTGCATTTTATAATATCAATTCAATGAATATTTATTGAAAGCTTAGTATGTGCAGAGATTCATGCTATGTTAAAGAATACAAAGGCAAAAACAGAACCCTCATTTTCAAGAGATTAACATTGTTCTAGGGAACACACTTGATATACATTGATAAATACATACAAATACATTCAAAATAATACAAAGTAATTTCAAGAAGGGGAGAACATTAACAACTAGGGGAATCAGGAATGATGTTTTTGTATGATGCAGTACCTGAGCTGTGTCTTGAAGGAAGTAAGAGATTCCAAGAAGTCAAGAAGGTAGTGCATTCCAGAAATAGAGGACCATCATGAAAAGGCAAGAGATGGAATATTGTATTTAGGAAATAGCTGGCAGGTCAGTTTACCTTGAACAAGGTGTATGAAGGGGAATTATATGAAGTAAAAGTGGAAAGATGGAAGGGGATGAGATGGTGTAGGGCCTGGGAATGGGAAGCCTGCAACCTTAATCCGAACAAATTTGTTCTTTAAAGTTTGGATTTAGTCGAAGGGCTGCCCTTAAGGACCTAGAGGGCAACATGTGACCTTGAGTCCACAAGTTCCCCACCCTTGGGTAGGGTCTTAAATATCAGATTGAGGATTGTGTGTTTTATTTATGTTTGATTTTATTTGGTATCTTATCAAAGGTAGCAGAGTAGATAGAGCACTGGGTGTGGAATCAGGAACACCTGAATTTAAATCCAGTCTTGGGCTTTCACTAGTTGTGTGAACCCAAGCAGGTCACTTAAAAAAATCTCTATTTGATTCAGTTTCCTTAGCAGTAAAAATGAATATAATAATAGTACCTACCACCCAGGGCTGTTGTAAAGTACTTAGCATAGTGCCTGGCATATGGTGTTAGCTGTTATTTTTGATTATTAATATAAATTTTAATAAATATTTTTATTATAACTTTTACTACTTATTATTCTTTCAGAGGCAATAGGCAGTGATTGAAAGTTTTTGTGATCAAGGTCAGATCTGTATTTTAGGTGTATTAGTTTGACCACTGTGTGGAGAATAGATTGGAAATCAGAGAAACTAGGAGCAGGGAGACCAACTAGTAGGCAACTGAGAGAGTCCAGGGAAGAGTGATGAAGATATGAAGTAGGAGGTTAAATGATAATTTCTCTTGCAGCTGTAAATCTCTAATTTGATGACTTTGCTTTGATAAATCCATTTAGCTCATGTCTTCCATTAATATCCTCCAATTTTCAAAGCTTTCAAAACTTGGAAATTGAGGCTATGTGAGTGGAGGAAAAAGAGGCAACATTTGGCAAATTACTGGATATGAAGTGTGAGGGAAAGGGAAAGTCAAGGATGTCTCAAAGGCTCCCTTTTATTTAGGAAGCATTTCAAAAGCAGCATTACAATGCATATAAGTTAATATATATATTGCAATCATAATTCTTAGAAATCAAAGAGATCCAGAAGGAAGCAATTACCAAGATAGTCTAAGTGCTTCAAATAGTTGCCAAGCTATACAGAGAGCCTTAAGGATTCATTTTTGAGATGTAGAGTCTAAGAAGACAACTGCCCAACAGGTTCATAGCTCCTTCAGTGGGCAATTGTCTTAGGATTCACAGGTACAGCATATATCATAGGAGCTCCAGGTTAGTGTTATCATTGACTGGTGCTCACCAGATAATTCAAGCAGTAATCTCATTCAGCACAGCCTCTCTCATCAAGACATTGAGATAGAACTGGAAAGAAATTGAATCTTCCAGGGACTGGTAAAGGGAGACCCCAGACCAGGTTTTTAGTGTAAGATACAGTAGTCAAGGGAAACCACTTTTGTATAAGAGCTAAGGAATGCTTGACTTGGCTGAAAGTTATTTGTAGACAATCTGTAGACACCAGATTGTCTTAGACCATCTATGATCTCTCCTTGTTAATGTCCATTAAGCTTCACTTTGCTGCTCAAGCTGTATTTTCTGGTTTACAGAACCTCCATCTGGTGAGTCACTGGAGCAAACACCTGCTCGCAGTTTTGAAAATTCCCTTGTAGATTGCCATGATACATGCTTTATTTTTTCCCTGCTACGGACAGTTTTATCTTTCTCAAATATATTTTCTCCAGATTCGGAGGATAATTAAAGCAATGATTTTCACTGGAACAAAATAAGTTCCTTTAATCTATAGAATCTCCAAGTATGTGCGCATATCCTATTCTGAACAGGATAGAACTCTCCTTGATTCTAAAGTGACTTTTTGATTCAAAAGTGACTTCTTCCGTTGAAAAAGCCTACACCATCCAATGACCTTCAAAGTGGGCAAAGTTTTTGAATAAAGGTGAAATATTGCTTCATTCCTGAGAGGAGAGAATGGCTGAGGATCAGCCTTGGATCCTGGAAAAGAAAGACTTTGGCTAGGAACATGTGACCTGATCCTAACTAGCATTAGTAACTAGAGGTTTAAGAGATGGATTTTAAATACTCTTTCTCCTTATCTTGCTCTCTTCCTCTCAAAAATTAAAGTGAAATATTTTTATCCTTCTCTCTTTCCTTTCCTTTAGGTAAAGCAAAGGAATGGAGGCTTGGTCATCACCATAATGTTCTCTCCTCCTTACTCTTCTCTTTTTCCATCTTGATTAGTCAGAGGATCGAAGTGCTCTTCTCTGTGTGTGTGTCTCTCTGTCTCTTTCTTTCTCTTTCTCTCTGTCTGTCTCTCTCCATCCTATAGAATGAAACAATAAGAACCTAATGACTTCTTCACCTTTTCTGTGAGGAGAGCTGGATAGAAGTCTATTAGGCAGACAAAGGGCTGATTGACAGTCTTTCACTTTCTTTTTCTTTTTCTTTTATTTCCTCTCTGTACCAAGAATTGCATCAAGGCAGACCCTGATGGGTCTAGGATAGGTATAAATTGATAATTTTGTCCACCTCTTTTCCAGATTAATCATACATGTCTTAAGATTACTGAAAAATTCCCTTTTTTATTACGTAGGGGTCATTTTTGGTAGACTTGTATGTTCATCATGGAGCTAAGAATTCCCCTAAAATCCACAGACTTCACCATACTGTTACCTACTTGTCTCCCTTTAGAAAAACTGTTTTTAATTTGGGAGGTTCAATATCCAAGCATTCTTATGACCACTGTTAAGATTCTAAGAATACTAGCTCACAACAGATTTTGGGTGGGTGCTAACTCAAATCAGCAAGCTTTAATTAAGCACTATGTCACAAAAACTGTGTTAGGCTTGGGAAAATAAAGATCAAAATGAAATACTGTAGTCCCTGACCTTACGGAGTTTGTATACTATCAGAACAAAACTCTTTATACTGGATTGACTGTTCAATTTCAAGTTCCTAAGAAGTCTTTCAATGTATGCCTTACCTCCTGTCAAAGTTGACTCCCACTTACTAACGCTGACGTAGAGATAATTATTTATCCAGTCACTGACTAGTGATTAGAACAATCAATGCTCAATAAAATAGCATAAACAATTCCTTATCACTCAGAGACTTATGTAACCCTACACCGATGGTTGCCCCCAGATTCTTCCAAGGCATCCCATTTTATTGCATGGAACACATTCTTGTTTGTCAGAACACCTCTATTCTTAGGATGAGTGAGAACACATCAAGAATCGTTTCTATCAATACTAATCATTGTATCACTTTAAACTGTGCATATTTTTATAAACGTTTTCAACCTATATCTTCAAAGGTGTAGGGAACCACCAGTGATATCAGATAGATGTTAATTCTGGAGGGAAGATGAAGTCAAGAGAAGCCATAGACATGATTAAAAAAGGAACTTAGTCTTTGTTTTTGTTTAAAAATTTTTTAAAGTGTCAAGAAAGTCTCTCCTTCTCCCCTCCATTAAACCCTTCCTCTGATCCCTTAATTTAGCATGGGGATATTCCCGAGTTCTTCAGATCAAAATGAACATGGCAAAACTCCTACCAAGCTGGTACAGTTTTGAGTTTGGGTCCAAGTGATTGAGTGATTGTGGGTCTGTCCTCTGCAGACCAGCCTAGTTGAGGGTGAATGGCTTTTTCATTGAAAGATGATCTTTTTTCTTAAATTTCAGCTATAATTCACAAAGACCATTTATTTACAAAGGCAGAGAGGAGTGGTAGTCTACATCACTAGGGAGAGGACACTCTCACTAATGAAGACACAAATAACTGAAGTATGAATGAAGCTTAGAAATGACAGGTGATCCAACAATTATTCTATGTTCCAAGTGTAAGACAGTGTAGGCAAATGTTTTCAGGGCAGGAGTGAATATAGAGATGAACACTTCAATGTACACTGCTACAAAAATCACCATGGGGACTGAGACTGTGAATCTCTAGCTAGTCCTTGGAAATCTTAGGAAAAAGTCCAAATATAGTCCTCTGATTACTCTGTGAGATTAAGAATTGCCAAGGAAAATAAGAACCTGGGGCGGAGCCAAGATGGCGGAGTAGAAGGGCGCAGGTTTACGAGCTCCGAAACCACAGCCCATGGAATTAATGTAAAAAGAGACCCCCATAACTTCTGGACCACTAAAAGGTGTGTAGAAACGGAGTGGAAGAGATTTCCGTTCCAGAGAGCCCTGGAGAGCCGTCCCCAGGGTCCGTTGCGCCCCGGAAAGCGGAGCCCACCCCAGCGCTGCCCTGGCCGTGGCCCCAGAGAAGCTGACCAGAGCAGGCTTCAGGGACGGAAGCTCCGGCAACCGGGAAAGTCCCTCTGCCCACAGAAGCTACAGGTCAGTGAGAGAGAAGGCTGCGCTGGACGAGAGGGGGAGCGGAGTGTCTCCGTGACTCGGGCCCTCTCGGGAGGAAGCTGCGGAGGCAGAGGCGGGGGCGGCGGTGGAGGCAGCGGGTGGAGGCAGCGGGCGGAGGCAGCGGCGACTGTGCCCGGACTCCCCCAGCAGCAGGCAGGATCTTCATTACTGAAAGTTTCTGCATAAACAACCTGAGGGAGCTGAGCCTGGGAGACGACCCTGCCCCACCCCGCTCTATTACTGAAGGCCTCTGCATAAAGCCCCTGAGGGAACTGAGCCTGGGAGGCGGCCCCCCCACCCGCTCTGTTCCTGAAGGTCTCTGCATAAAGCCCCTGAGGAGGCCGAGCCTGGGAGGCGGCCCTGCCCCCACCCCAGCACCAGAACTAAAGCTCACATTGATTAGCGCGGAGAGCACATTTGAATCTCAGACCCCAAGCACTAGCTGGGCGGATCTAGGCGGGGGTGGACAGGAATCTCAGAAGTCAAGTAACTGGCCTGGAAAATGCCTAAAAAAGGGAAGAAAAATAAGACTATAGAGAGTTTTTTCCAATAAATGCAAATGATCCCGACTTTCGGATCTGACGAGGAGGACGACATATTCTTGCCATCAGGGAAAGATGTGAAGGGCGGGGCCTCAGTACCCCAGACATCCCAGGGGGATGTTGGGTGGGGTCAGGCCTTGGAGGAGCTCAGAAAGGATTTTGAAAGGCAAGTTGGACAGGTGGAGGAAAAACTGGGAAGAGAAATGAGAGAGATGCAAGAAAAGTATGAAAAACGGGTCAATACCTTGGTCAAGGAGACCCAAAAAAATGCTGAAGAAAATAACACCTTGAAGAATAGGCTCACTCAATTGGCAAAAGAGGTTCAAAAAGCTAATGAGGAGAAGAATGCTTTCAAAAGCAGAATTAGTCAAATGGAAAAAGAGGTTCAAAAGCTTACTGAATTGAATAGTTCTCTCAAAATTAGAATGGAACAGATGGAGTCTAATGACTTTATGAGAAACCAAGAAATCACCAAACAAAACCAAAAGAATGAAAAAATGGAAGAGAATGTGAAATATCTCATGGGAAAAACAACTGACCTGGAGAATAGATCCAGGAGAGACAATTTAAAAATTATGGGACTACCTGAAAGTCATGATCAAAAAAAGAGCCTAGATATCATCTTCTATGAAATTATCAAGGAAAACTGCCCTGAGATTCTAGAACCAGAGGGCAAAATAAGTATTGAAAGAATCCATTGATCACCACCTGAAAGAGATCCAAAAAGAGAAACTCCTAGGAACATTGTGGCCAAATTCCAGAACTCCCAGGTCAAGGAGAAAATCTTGCAAGCAGCTAGAAAGAAACAATTCCAGGATTGTGGAAATACAATCAGGATAACTCAAGATCTAGCAGCTTCTACATTAAGGGACTGAAGGGCATGGAATAGGATATTCCAGAAGTCAAAGGAACTAGGACTCAAACCAAGAATCACCTACCCAGCTAAACTGAGTATAATACTTCAGGGGAAAATATGGTCTTTCAATGAAACAGAGGACTTTCAATCATTCTTGATGAAAAGACCAGAGCTGAAAAGAAAATTTGACTTTCAGACACAAGAATGAGAAGAAGCAAGAAAAAGTAAACAGCAAAGAGAAGTCTTAAGGGACTTACCATAAGTGAACTGTTTACATTCCTACATGGAAAGACAATATTTGTAACTCTTAAAACTTTTCAGTATTGGAGTAGTTGGTGGGACCACACACACACGTACATGCATGCACGCACACACACATACACACATGCACACATATAGAGACAGTGAGCTCAGAGTGAATCGAATAGGATGGGACCATATCTTAAAAGAAATTAAGGTAAATGGTGAGAGAGAAATGTAGAGGGAGGAAAGAGGGTGAAATGGAATGGGGTAATTATATGTCATTTAAGAGACAAGTAGGAGACTTTTTAGTGGAAGGAAAAAGAGGAGAGCTGAGGGGAAAAAAAAAAACAAGAAGTTTACCCTCATCACATTTGACTAAAGGAAGGAATAAAATGCACACTCATTTTGGTATGAAAATCTATCTTACAGTATAGGAAAGTGGGGGAGAAGGAGATAAGCAAGGGGGGGGATGATGGAAGGGAGGGCAAAGGGAGGAGGGAGCAATTTGAAGTCTTGGGGAGGGACAGGATCAAAAGACAGAAGAGAAACAATGAGGGGCAGGGTAGGATGGAGGGTAATTCAGTTAGTCTTACACAACACGACTATCAGGGAAGTCATTTGCAAAATTACACAGATATGGCCTATATTGAATTGCCTGCCTTCCCAAAGGGAATGGGTGGGGAGGGAGGGATGGGGAGAATTTGGAACTCAAAGTTTTAGGAACAACTGTCTAGTATTGCTGTTGCTACTAGGAAAGAAGACATACAGTTAATGGGGAATAGAAAGTCATCTGGCCCTACAGGAGAAAAGAGAAGATGGAGACAAGAGAAGGGAGGGATGACAGAAGGGAGGGAAGATTGGTGATAGGGAAAATTAGATTGCTTGGGCTGTTGGGGTGGGGGGAGGGGATAAAAGGGGAGAAAATTTGGAACCCAAAATTTTGTGAAAATGAATGTAAAAAGTTAAATAAATAAATGTATGAATGAATGAATAAATAAATAAATAAATAAAAGAAAATAAGAACCTAGCTCACTCATTTAGAAGGGGAGTGAAAAGGTAATGAAAGGAATTTTCATTTCCAACAGCAAAAGAAAAATACCTTATCAAGTCCACTCAGTCCTTTACTACCTTTGTACTTCCATTGGGATGAATTTATACCACAATTACTCATTGTATCAAAAGGAATTGCAGTTCTGAACAAATACTTCTAAAAACAAATGCCAAAGTTTCATTATACAGGAGGATCATTTTCAGCTGTATATATTTGGGGGCATTCTGTGAATGAGGGTCAAATCTCTTCTTTCCAAAAAAGTTAAAAATACTAGATAAATTCCGACGTATGTTCTCCTGGTGCCATATGTACTTAATTCACATGTCACTAAAGAACTAAATGAATGAGAGGAAAAAGAGATTTTGTCTGATTTCCCTCACCCCACCATGTAGAGTTAAATTTCCACACCATCAAGAAAAATTGATTCCTTTTAAAAAATATCTGCTACTCTGTTGAGACAATGTCCTCTGTACCAAATCAATTTCTTTGACTCAAGTTGGTGTGCCCATTTAATTAACTAAAAAAGCTATAGTTTGAGAGAGTTCGAAAATGTCTGTTTATTATATATTATAATGTTTTATCAGAGATTTTCCTGTGGTAATTATGACTTGTTTAGACCTTTTTCCCCTTTCTACCGGTGTTCTATATTTAAAGGTGATTACTGTAATAGTCTTGTATTTTATTCTGTAACTTTGGGATTCCTAAGACATAAATAATTTGTTCATGTGCTAAAAGATTCTCAGGATATGGTATTTTATGGCTCTTACCTGGTGACAACACTATGCATCTTAGAGATGTGTTAGATATTGGTATACAGAGAAACAAGACCATTCAATTGCAAACATCTTGAGCGCAGGGACAATATTGGACCTGGTACATCTTATGATTTGTAAATGCTTTTGTGAAGTGGTACCTGTTAGTCCCATAGCAGGAGCAGTAATTAACCACTTAAGCATTTTAAATTAACCATTTAAAGATGTCTTCTGCAGTGTAAGTCAATGACGTGATAGACTAGAAAATGTCCTGCATGAGCAAGCCAAAGTTCTCCATAGTAGAGGAATGGGAAAGTAAAAGGAATCTTGGATGCATTTGAGCTGATGTAATAACATGGTATAGTCACATGGTATTCCATCTTTAGATAGAAATTTCTTGTGATTCTTTTTAGCATCTCTCTACTTGACAGAAAAACAAAGATGTGTGCTTCTTGTTTTAAAAGCTATAACTACGACAGGGTGGAAGGGACATTGCCTCGGGAAAGAGAAATTTAGAGGACACTTGAAGACCGTCAGCAGAACAGAAACAAATTATCTTGAAACCTACTTGTCAGGAATAACTTGTTAAAACAAGAAGCTATTTGAGGTGGGATTTCTCCCTAGAAATAGTCTCAGTATTCTGGATTCTCCATTACTATTTCTCATGGCCTTCTCCTTTCAAATGAATCAAAGGTGTGCTTGTACCACTTGCCAGCATACATTTTATGTTGCTATTTTATGTCCAAAAAATAATAGTTATGGATCCACTTGTCTGTCTGGGATTATAGAGGTAAGTACATATAGTTAAAATACTAATGTTTATAGCAGCTGTCTTTGTGGTGGGAAAGAATTGAAAATTGCAGGGATACTTATCAATTGGGGAATGACTGGTATATGTAGAATATGATTGTGATGGAATATAAGAAATATATTTGTTCTATAAGAAATGATGAGCTCAGTGATTTTGGGAAAACATGGAAAGACTTGTTTGAAATAATGGAAAGTGAAATAAGCAGAACCAAAGGAACATTATATACAGTACAAATCAGTTATTTTGACCATTATAAATTAACTCTAAAGGACATATGAGGAAAGACAGTATCTGCATTCAGAGAAAAAAACCTGATAAATAGAAGTATGTATAGAATAATGTTACATATATTTAAATATATTCGTGTCTAATGGTTACCATCTCTAGGATGGGAGGAGGAGGAGGAAAGTAGAGAAAAAAGAAAAATAAGGAATTTACATGATAACTGTTGTTTATTTAGAAGAAATAACAAGCTTTACATAGCAGATTTGCAATTTCATGTGCAATCATCTTTTTTATTATACTGTGTTATGGAAATGCTTATTTTATTCCATAAATTAAAAATAAAATTTATTTGAAAAAAGAAAAAGGGACTTGTTTAATGACAAGATGAGAGTCTGCACAAATGGCAACTTACTATATCTGATTCTCTTGCACAAGGCCTTCCCCATCTTCACTGAGAGCATGCCCAGTCCAGAATTTTTGACTTTGACACTAGATTGTTCTGACACTGAGCTTTTATACTAGTATACAAATGCCTCATACTTTTTCTCTAAGAATGCTTTGATAATTCTGAATAAACAATATTTCCAATAATGATATATAACCCAGGCATATCTAGGTATTCCTAGATTGTATAACATGGAGGTATCCTTGAGTGGACTTTAGAGCATGTCTAGATTGCCTAACAAGGTGACTTCTTAGTCTCCTAACACATGGATGCTGGTAGATTTCTTTGATTAGTTTTCTATGTCTTAAAAGCTTAAGAACCATTTTCTGTCTTTCTAATGCTCTCTTATCAGCTGTTTACCCCCAGAGAGAACACTATGAATTGAACAAGTAACAGCAAAAAGACTTTTCTTCTTCTGCTCCTTCTCTTTTGCTCTGGGTTCTGAGATAGGGGCCTGGGGGTATGTTTGTCCTCCTCGGTTAGAAATGATCCTCATTGAACTCTGAAGCATGCTATTTTTCATTTTCTTTCTTTTATTCTTCTGTTCAAGTCTTCTTGTACAAAATGACTGATATGTAAATGTTTTACATGATTAAACATATATAAAACCTTTATCTGATTGCTTACCATCTTAGGGAGTGGGGAGGAGATGAAGGGGGAGGGATGGGGGGAAGGAGGGATAGAATTTGGAATACAAAACTTAAAAATAAAACCCAAATGTAAAAAAAATCTTTTAATGTAATTGGAGCTAAAATTATATATATATATGTATATGTATGTATATGCATGCATACATACATATATAAAAGAAGCCAGGTGTTGGAGTCATAGCAACCTTAGAGCCAGCCTTCCAGGTGGGATGGTGCAATCAACAAGCTCAAGTTGGAATTCTTAAGAGAGTTTTATGCTTGGAAATGCAATTATACTCTATATGAACCAAACTAAGTTATGAACCTATTTCCCCTCCCCTCCTTAGAGACTGAAGTGGTACAAAGGTAGGAGGGTAGGACTACTCCTTTGTGGAAGAAACTTGTATATTTGCAATTATTCTTCTTGAAGTAAATATTTCTACGGAAAAGCTAATCTGTTAGTGGCAAAATGGAACTGGGGTGCAGGGGATCACTTCTACAATTGCTGAAGCAGCATTGACGGGAGCTATAACTATTTGCAGAGAGCCTAGACAGTTCCAATTCCCTTAAGGGTATCAGAGAACCCCTGGGGGAAATGGTAAAATCTAATGTCTATATATGTCTGTATATGTGTGTGTGTGTGTATGCACACACACACACATTGGCAGAGAAAGGTCACTTGTGCTTTAACGGTTCTGTTTTGTTGATATCATATGACAAAGCCCAATGGCAAAAACTAAACAGATGAACACTTCGCCGAGCACTAACATAAAAAGTCAGAGGGACTAAGCCTGTAAGTCTAGCCAGTCTCTGGAGATCCTAGGAAAAAGCTTCAATGTAGTCCTCTGATTCCTCTCGGAGTTTAAGAATTTCACCTTTCAGGCCATTTTTATCTTTGTACTCTCAGTACCTAAGGAAGTATCTGGCATAGAGTAGGTACCTAATAAATGCTCATTGATTGATTGTTTTGTGGGAAGATACCCTGGGGAAGGGTCATAAGGTAGCTCAGGACCTTGGAGAAGGTAGAAGTCTAGGGGGAGGGGAGAGATCGGGATTGAGGTGACTGACTTTGGAGGAAAGGGATGAAATACAGAAGGCATTTGCCTCTCTATCCCAGAATTTCACTCCAAAATTTCAGGGTGTAGGACACAATCCTACTTACCATGTTCTAGTGGGAGCTCTGCATTCAAACAATGGCTGCCTATACATATGAATGTTTCATTGCTTTTTAAAAATGGAGTGGCTCTCATGAAACTATTTGGAATCTTCATTCAATAACTTTAATTTTTTTTCTTTCTTTCAGGCTTGTTTGAAGGAGACCTTATGCATGACAAACCCTCTTACTGAGATATTTGACAAAAGTAATAGGTTGTAAAATGTTGCCAGGGCAACTGAGGCAAAAGTCAGTTGGTTAACTGACTAAACAAATTGCCTTAAAAACATCACACTGATAATTATAATAGCTTACATTTCTTACAGTGCTTTATGACTTGCAAAGTACTTTCTTTGTCAATTACATGGTGAGGCAAGGAGTGAAAATATTATTATCCCTATTTGATTTTTTATTATCCCTATTTTAAATGAGGAAACAAAGTCTCAGGATGATTTGCCATAGGCTACTTCGCTAGTAAACAAGGAGTGGAATTTGGATTTAAACAAAGAGATGTGTCTGATTTTGGCTTGGATGTTCTTTCTGTTATATTGAAAAAGGGTTCTTTCATTCTCCTTTAAAAGTAGAATGCAAAATTATTTGCTTAATTTTTATTCTCCCCAATATTTATTGAATATCAACTTCTGACTCTTCTGGCTGAATGAATGAAAAACTTTCATTAATAGATTATTATATCAGGTGTTGTCTTAAGCCCTGCAAAAAACCAACAGAAGACATTGCACTCAAAGAGCTTACACAGGAAGAAAGGGAGATGATACATATTTTGGTTGAGGAAGTAACAAGGATATGAGTGGAAAAATCAGACTGTCAATTTCCTTATAAGCAATGGTTTTGTAGATTTCATTACATTGGAGCAACAAGTGAAAATTGTGTGTGTGTGTGTGTGTGTGTGTATGTGTGTGTGTGTGTGAGAGAGAGAGAGAGAGAGAGAGATGAGAGAGAGAGAGAGAGAGAGAGAGAGAGAGAGAGAGAGAAAGAGGGGGGGGGGGAGAGAGAGGGGGAGAGAGAGAGACAGAGACAGAGAGAGAGAGAGAGAGAGAGAGAGGAGAGAGAGAGGAGAGAGAGAGGAGAGAGAGAGAGAGAGAGAGAGTTTGGGACAGAGTAGGGAGGCAGGGAGGGTCTGTCGCTCAATCACATATGTGAAATCTGATCATGGCCGGCATGAAAGAGCAAGGTCACACCTGATTCTGGCTAGATATAGTGAGGAAATAGCAATGCTTCATTTTGTAATCTCTTATAATTTTGCAGTTATTGAACTTTGGATTTGATGCTGTTGTCCAAGAATTCTTTTTATCTGCATTCTTTTCCTTTGACTTCAGATATACTATATTTCCCTAGTTGTGCTCCCATCTCTCCAATCATTCTTTCTCTGGCTTCTTTCCCTTTCCTGGCTAAAGTCCTGGTGTTAGCCTCCTATTTTGTCTCTGTATTTTCTCCCCTATCAAACTCCTTACTAATACCTCTATGCAGAACTCTCATTTTATCTCTACCTCATGTGATTTTTTTTTCTTATTTCTCTAATTTATAGTGTGAATATTTTTATATCTAAGCCATATATCCATCTGGAACTTATCTTGATGTTCCCCAATCATTTTCCAGATCTTATTGATGACAGTTCCATATTATCTGTGACAGCAATCCAGAGGCATGCTGGAGCCAAATAATATTGGCTTTGTTTGAGAGCAGATTGTTAAATTTTTGAGCATTTGCACCTAAGAAAATAGCAGATTTTAGAAATTTTTAGGTTGATTTATTATTGATCTAGACTTAATAAAGTAATGGAGAAAATGTTAATAATGCAGATGAAACTTTGAAGAGTGTCACACATACAACTTTTTTCCCAACAAACTTATTATTAAAACATTGTCAGTACACCTATGCATCTATTCTTTCCTCTTTCCCCTTGTGCTTCTATCTCCATCCCCTGTGTTCTGGCTGAGCCTGACTGAGGCCAATTCCTTGCTAGTTTAGATATGATACTGAAACAAAAAGAGACACTCATTGACCTTTCAACCCTTCAACAGTTAACAATAGAAGATTTACTTAGTTGAAGGTTTTGAGATGAGAATAGAAAAAAAAGGGAATCCCTACAAAGGATCATATTGAAATAATCCAGATGATTGGTAGGTAAGGTATGGTAAAAACAATATCCTAAGCCCTCTCCTGATACAAATTAGGTTAGTTTTTGAGAATCCCTTGAGATGATTAGACTTAATAAAGTTCCCATCACAATCCACCAGTCAAGCACAGGAGAGCACCTCACCCTGCCCCAACTCTTTGCAGCGACTTTGTATTCAGGCATTGAAAAACTGATGAGAATCAAGTCCTAAGGAATATCTCAATAACTTTTTTTAATGTTTATTTATTTAACTTTAGTTTTCAACATTCATTTTCACAAAATTTTGAGTCCCAAATTTTCTCTTCATCTCTTCCCTCCCCCCCACCCCAAAACACTATGCATTCTGATTACCTCTTCTCCCAATCTGCCTTCCCTTCTATCATACCCTTCCTTTCCCTTATCCCCACCTTCTCTCTTTTCTTGTAAGGAAAGATAGATTTCTATACCCCATTACCTGTATTTCTTATCTCCTAGGTGCATGCAGAAACAATTCTCAACATTCGTTCCTAAAACTTTGAGTTCCAACTTCTCTCCCTTCCTCCCTTCCCACCCATCCCCACTGAGAAGACAAGCAATTCAATATAGGCTATATATGTGTAGTTTTGCAAAAGACTTCCATAATAGTCATGTTGTGAAAGACTAACTATATTTTCCTCCATCCTATCCTGCCCCCTAAAAGTGTTTACTTCTAATTACTTCTTCCTCCCATCTGCCCTCCCTTCTATCATCCCCCACCCCACTTATCCTTTTCTCCCTTACTTTCCTGTAGTGTAAGATAGATTTTCATACCAAATTGAGTATGCATGTTATTCCTTCCTTAAACCAAATGTGATGAGATCAAGCTTCACTTTTTTCCTCTCACCACCTCCTTTCCCCTTCCATTGGAAAAGACTTTTTTTCCCTCTTTTATGAGAGATACTTTGCCCCATTGCATTTCTCCCTTCTCCTCCAAATATATTCCTCTATAACCCCTTAATTTTATTTTTTAAGATATCATCCCTTCCTATTCAACTCCCCCCTTTGTCCTTTATCTATATGTATATAATCCCTCCAAACACTGAAATACTGAGAAAAGTCTCAGGAGTTACAAATATTATCTTTCCATGTAGGAATGTAAGCAGTTCAACTTTAATAAGTGCCTTATGATTTCTCTTTCCTATTTCTCTTTCCATGCTTCACTTGATTCTTGTGTTTGAAAGTCAAATTTTCTATTCAACTTTGGTCTTTTCATCAAGAATGCTTGAAAGTCCTCTATTTCATTGAATGACTATTTTTCTGCCTGAAGTATTACACTCAGTTTTGCTGGGTAGGTGATTCTTGGTTTTCATCCTAGTTCTTCTGACTTTTGTAATATCATATTCCAAGCCCTTCCATCCCTTAATATAGAAGCTGCTACATCTTGTGTTATCCTGATTGTATTTCCATAATGCCAGAATTGTTTCTTTCTGGCTGCTTGCAATATTTTCTCCTTGACTTGTGAACTCTGGAATTTGGCTACAATACTTCTAGGAGTTTCTCTTTTTGTATCTCTTTCAGGTGGATTCTTTCAATATTTTACCCTTTGGTTCTAGAATATCTGGGCAGTTTTCCTTGACAATTTCATGAAAGATGATGTCTAGGCTCTTTTTTTGATCATGGCTTTCAGGTAGTCTCATAACTTTAAAATTGTCTCTCCTGGATCTATTTTCCAAGTCAGCTATTTTTCCAATGAGATATTTCACATTATGTTCCATTTTTTTATTCTTTTGGTTTTGGTTTGTTTTGTAATTTCTTGGTTTCTCATAAAGTCATTAGCTTCCATATGTTCCATTCTAAGTTTTAAAGAACTATTTTCCTCAGTGAGCTTTTGAACCTTCTTTTCCATTTGACTAATTCTGCTTTTTAAAGCATTCTTCTCCTCATTGGCTTTTTGAACCTCTTTTGTCAGTTAAGTTAGCCTATTTTTAAAGGTATTATTTTCTTCAGCATTTTTTTTTTTAGGTCTCCTTTAGCAAGCTGTTGACTCGCATTTCATGATTTTCTTTTATTACTCTCATTTTGTTCCCAATTTTTCTTTCACCTTTCTTATTTGATTTTCTAAATTCTTTTTGAGCTCTTCCATAGCCTGATATCATTGTATATTTATTTTGGAGGTTTTAGATGTAGAAACTTTGATTTTTATGTCTTCTTTTGATGGTATGCATTGTTCTTCCTTATCAGAATGTATGGAAGAAAAATCCTTTTCACCAAGAAAGTAGCCCTCTGTAGTCTTATAGTCTTATTTTTTCCCTTTTGGGGCATTTCCCCAGTCAGTTACTTGATTTTTGAGTCCTTTGTCAAGAGGAGAATATACTCTGAGGACCTGTAAGTTCTCAATTCCTCCAAGGCGGCACAATCAAGGGAGATGAGTTTACTCCTCTCCTGGCCTGCTCTCTGGTCTGGGAGCTACCACAAGCTTTTCTGCCCAGGATCTGGGAGTGGAATTCCCTCTTCAGAGCCTCAAGCTCCACTGGCCAATGATCCTCCTTACCCTAGAGTCACCACTTAGGGCTGAGACCCGAATCAGCACCTCAATTCCCCTAAGGTCTTTAAGCCGAAGGCTCCAAAAATGGATGTGGCTGCTGCTGGCATGGCCAGACCACATTCCCTTCTCACCCGTATGAAAGAGCTTTCTCACTGACCTTTGAAGCTGTCTCTGGCATTTGTGGGCTGAACAATTTGGAAACTGCTGCTGCTACTGGTGGCACCCTGAAGCCTGCTCCAGTCCTGTTCATGCTGCACAGTTGAGTCTTGGCTGAATTCCATGGACTGTGCTCTGCTCTGAGACTGGTGAGATAGAACTTTCCTGCTGGCCTTTCAGGCTTCCTTGGACTGGAAATCTCTTTCACTCTGTTGTTTTGTGATTTCTGCTGCTTTAGAATTTGTTTAGAGCCATTTTTTACAGGTATTTTATGGGCTATGCAGGGGAGCTTCTACAGATCCATCCTTCTACTCCTCCATCTTGGCACTGCCCTCCTGAAGAGCTCAATAACTTTTAAGGGAAAAAGAAATCTAGTATAACCAGTGCATGTGAAGGAAGAATATTTGATCCTAAAATGCTCTGTCATCAGCTTGGAATATTGCAAGATCCTCCTAACAGATCTTTCCCCTTTTCCCCCCTTCTTCAAAACCACCCTTGACTCTCAGTCAATTCTTCCTTATACATAAATTAGTCATGTCATTACTTTGCTCAGAAATCTTCAGTGGCTTTCTATTGCTAACCCATCAAAGTTCACACTTTACTTGGCATTTCAAGATCCTCCATCATCTGATATTTCCCTGTTTCTAACCTCGTTTCATACTGTAGTCATGCCATACTGCCTCATACCAGATAGGCAACCACCTATTCCATCACTCATTAAGACCCATTTTGTACTTAATTGATTCTTCTTCACACTTTTGCATGAATTTAATGAAAAAGCTCTTAGGTTCCACTGTGCCCTGTTCAACAGCTTCACATCAAGATCTATAGGGCCAAATTGAAGAGGAGTGTTGACCTATTTTGTTTGATTTACTCAAGTTATTGTAGTCATAAAAACCTGGCCTGAAGGTGGCTGTCCTTTTCCAGAGACTCAAGAGATGGATGACAGGAAGGAAAAGTTGAAAAAGGAAGAAAACTCTCACTTTGAATGTTCAGAGCCATGCAAAAACAGGGCTGGCCCTGGGCAAAACAGTGAAGCATTTGAAGTGTGTCTTCTGCACCTTGATGCTCCTTTTGGATCTCAATTATTCCCTTTTCCCAGGTGCCCCAACTCCCTTCCTGAGCTAGGGATGAACTCTGGGCTGTCATGTCTTCACACACTAGTGTTAGTCACTTTGCCTACCTCAATTTAAATTTAAAGGTACCTGGCTTGTAACTCATCCTTTATGGGTACACAGTGTCAACAAGTTATGTGATTCTCTGATCATTTCTCTTAAGAGAATACAAGCATAATCCCAAGAAGTATTTATCAAGTATCTAGTATTCTGCAGAACCTTGTGCTAAGGACTGGGTGGGATTGCAAAGTTTAGATGAGATGAGAGTCCTGTCTTCACCTGGATTGTAGTCATTTTTCAAAAGCTGATTTCCACATTGGATGTGTTGTGAAAGAAGAAATAGAACAAAGGGAAAACATACTCACTTGCACCTGTGTACATGCACATGCACGGATGTGTATATGGGCCCGCACACACACACACATACACATACACACATACACAGAACAAAACAAAGAAAGTGAAAATAGTGTACCTCAATCTGCATTCAGACTCTAACACTTTTTTCTCTGGAGGTATGTTGCGTTTTCCATCAATTGTCTTGGAGCATTGTATTGCTGAGAAGAGCTAAGTCTATCATAACTGATCATCACGCAGTGTTGATGCTACTTTGTACAATGTTCTACTGGTTCTGCTCCTTTCACGCAGTGTCAGTTCATGTAAGTCTGTCTAGATTTTTCTGAAATTAGTCTGCCTACTCATCATTTTCTTAGAGTACAATAGTATTCCATCACACTCATATAACACAGTTTGTTCAGCCATTCCCTAATTGATGGGCATCCCTTCAATTTCCAGTTCTAGTCACCACAAAAAGAGCTGCTATAAATATTTTTGTACATGTAGATTTTCACTTTTTAATGGTCTCTTTGGGATAAAGATCTAGTAGTAGTGATATTGCTACATCAAAGAGTGTGTATACTTTGATTGCCATTTGAGCATAGTTCCAAATTGTTCCACAGAAAGGTTGGATCAACTCATAGCTCCACCAAAAATGTGTATCAATTTTCCAATATCTTCTCCAGTATTTATCATTTTCATTTTCTGTCATGTTAGTCAAAGATTATAATCTAATAAAGAGATAAGATTTGGAGAGGAGGAGAAAAGACTTAGAGACAAAGGTTCCCTTCCCAAGAACAAAGGGAATTTAGAGAGTGGACTGCTGGGCACAACACCTCTAGTATTGTCAATCTCAGAAAGTGACTGGTGGTGAGATTTTGAGATGCAAAAGGCAAGGGGGAAAACAAACACAATTATCCAGTGAAGGAAATATCCCAGGATAGGCAAATCTTTCAGCAGTCTTAAAGCCACAAAGAAGTAAAGAATGAAGGTTAAGGGTAATAACAAGGATGGCAATCATATATATTTGCTATCCAAAGATATAGAAGATAGGCAATCATATATATTTGCTATCCAAAGAGGATCATGTGTTCAAGTAAATAGAAACAGCTTTTTAATTATTTTTCAGTCAAGTCATTTAAAAAATTAGAAATTGTGTGGATGTCAGAGCACCAGTTAAATTTCATGACAAAAGCAGAGCACTTTTCTTGGTTTAAAATATTACTTAAGGTTAATTTCATGGAGGCATAATAATAACATGATACCTTAACAGTTGGGATATGCTTTAAAAAGATTTTTTTAATGGTAGTAATTTTGCACTTGTTTGCAACTGTCTGGGTGTTTTTCCTTCATTGCCAAGAAGACCATGCCATCAGAGAAATGATGACATGACTTGCACTTGACTTTGTTTTGAGTGAGGGAGGGCTGTGCAGGTCACCAACCTCACTTCTCCTCTGGAGCCATCTGAATTCAGTGACCAGATATTCATCAGGGTGACTGGAGATGACCCAGGATGAGGCAATTGGGGTTAGGTGACTTGCCCAAGGTCAGACAGCTAGTGAGTGTCAAGTGTTTGAGGTGAGATTTGAACTCAGGTCCTCCTGACTCCTGCACTGGTGCTCTATCCACTGCACCACCTAGCCACCCCTTGCAACTGTCTAATCATGGGATCATAGAAGAGAAAGACCAACAATTGAGTTCATAATTCCTTTCTCATATTGCTTCTCTTTTTGTGATAGCTTAAAAAAACGAACATAATCTTTTTCTTAGAGACAGCCTGGAATTCAACAAAAATACTGGTTATACAAAACAGGAAGATGATAAAGATTGAAGATGTGGGAGAGTTGGAACATAATTCATTGTTGGTGGAGCTGTGAGCTGATCTAACCATTCTGGAGAGCAATTTGGAACTATGCCCAAAGGGCTATAAAACTGTACATATCCTTTGACCCAGCAATACCTCTTCTAGGGCTATATCCCAAAGAGACCATAAAAATGGGAAAAGGATCCACATGTACAAAAATATTTATAGCAGCTCTTTTTGTGGTGGCCAAGAACTGGAAATTGAGGGGAGGCCCATCAATTGGGGATGGCTGAACAAGTTGTATATAAGTGTAATGGGATACTATTGTGCTATAAGAAATGAGGAACAGGTGGACTTCAGAAAAGCCTGGAAAGACTTATATGAACTGACACGGAGTGAAATGAACAGAGCCAGGAGACCATTATACACAGTTACAGTCACAGTGTTGGGAGGAGGACTATTTCTTATAGACTTAGCCCTTCACAGCAATGCAAGAACCTAAAACACTCCCAAAGGACTCAATGCAAAATGCCAACCACATCCAGAGAAATAACTATGGAATTTGAATGCAGAATGAAGCAGACCTTTTCTCTTGTGTTATGTTTTGGTTTTGTTACTCTTATAGTTTCTCCCATTGATTTTAATTCTTCTATGCAGCATGACTAATGTATAAATGTGTTTAATAAGAATGTATGTGTAGAGCTCATATAAGATTACATGCCATTGTGGGAAGGAAGAGGGTAAGGAGAGAGAAAAAATTTTAAAGCTTATGGAAGTGATAGTTGAAAACTGAAAACAAATAAATTAATTATTAACAAAAAAATACTGGCCATAACTAAAGTAAAACAAGAAAAACAAAAGGATAGGAAGAGTGTGAAGGGCATTG
This sequence comes from Bettongia penicillata ogilbyi, assembly GCA_023548195.1. Lineage (NCBI taxonomy): Eukaryota > Metazoa > Chordata > Mammalia > Diprotodontia > Potoroidae > Bettongia > Bettongia penicillata. The sequence continues at coordinate 1,955,804 of JAJHZJ010000737.1, forward strand.
GGAGAATTGTGAGTGATTGTGCCTCTCATTTTTCATGCTATAAATGAAGAAGTATTTGAAGAGCTTTGTCTGCTAGAAATGATGAGGCAGAAGATGATAAAAAAATGCACCTTCTAAATGACTAACATGTTTTGTTCACTCATATATGTCTATACATATGTTATATGTATGTATCACAATGCTTTGATGAAGCCTAGCATAGCTGAACTGTTTTGGACCCCCATCACTATCTGTTTGTGAGGGGAGAAAAATGGATGATAAAATGATAAAAAATGATCTATGCAATTTACTGATATGGGTCTTAATATTAAATATGGATCACTATATGATGACTAAAACTAAAGTAATTGATATTAAGGAATTTAGATTAGAAAGGGCCCAAGAGATCCTCTAGTCCTGATCCCTCATTTTAAATAAGGAAACTGAAACTCAGAAAGAAAAATGAATTAATGAAAAAATATTCATTAAAGTCCTGGGGCTACACACAGAGAAAGGGATGTTTTCAAGGATCTCACACTCTAATTACAAGAGACAACAATAAAAGACAATTCCATTGCAGGGCAGATGGTAAGTCAGGAAGGCTTAAGAGCACAGTAGGAAGGCAGATGGCAAGGTCCAAGAGGCCTTAGGTTATGTCAGTAGGTCAGATGACAGTACCAAAGGTCTGAAGGGTTTAAAGGAAGGGCAGATGGTAAGGTCTGGTAGTTCTATCTCACTGGAAGAAAGGGTTGGTGACTCAGATCTCATCTAAACTATGTGAGCAGCTGAAACTTCCTGGATGGTTGTCAGCAGCTGAGGACCAGGAGTGGAGACAAGGGAAAAAAGGCAAGGAACAGAGGTATATCTGTACACACTTATGAGTTATGTCTGACTCCTCGTGACCATATTTGCTTTTGTTTTTTGGCAAAGATTCTGGAGTGGTTTGCCATTTCCTTCTTCAGCTCATTTTATAGATGAGAAAATTGAGGCAGAAAGAATTAAATTACTTTTGTGAGTTCACACAGCTAGTATGTATGTGAGGCCAGATTTTTTAAAATAAATTTTTTTGTTATTTTATTTAATTTATTTTTTCATATAAATTTATTTATTTTCAGTTTATTATTCACTTCGACAAAATTTTAAATTTCAAATTTTCTCCCCATCTGCCCCCTAACTCCACCCTAGGTCAATGTGTATTCTAATTGCCCTTTCCTCCGTTCTATCACCTTTCCTTCTATTTTCTTGTAGGGTAAGATTTTGAAGAGGACAATGACCTCTTTCTCTTCCTTTCCTCTCCTCCCCTCCCCTCTCCTCCCCTCTCCTTTCCTTTTTCCTTTCCTTTCCTTTCCTTTCCTTTCCTTTCCTTTTCCTTTCCTTTCCTTTCCTTTCCCTTTCCTTTCCTTTCCTTTCCTTTCCTTTCCTTTCCTTTCCTTTCCTTTCCTTTCCTTTCCTTTCCTTTCCTTTCCTTTCCTTTCCTTTCCTTTCCTTCCCTTCCTCCTTCCTTCCTTCCTTCTTTCTTTCTTTCTTTCTTTTCTTTCTTTCTTTCTTTCTTTCTTTCTTTCTTTCTTTCTTTCTTTCTTTCTTTCTTTCTTTCTTTCTTTCTTTCTTCCTTCCTTCCTTCCTTCCTTCCTTCCTTCTTCTTTCTTTCTTTCTTTCTTTCTTTCTTTCTTTTCTTTCTTTCTTTCTTTCTTTCTTTCTTTCTTTCTTTCTTTTCTTTCTTTCTTTTCTTTCTTTCTTCTTTCTTTCTTTCTTTCTTTCTTTCTTTCTTTCTTTCTTTCTTTCTTTCTTTCTTTCTCTTTCCTCCCCTAAAACCTTAGACCCTGTGCACCCTGAAGCCCATGGATCGAACAGCAAAGGGCCCCTGCCCAACCTCCACTCAATGACTGTTTTTGGACCCTCCTGACCTGGAGTGAATGTCAATCATAATAATTTCTCTTCAATACAACAACTCTGAGGCTCCTGCCCCTCCCAGTGTGATTTGTCTATTAATTTATTTTTCTTTTCTATTAAAGGGATTATCCCCCCGACTACTTTTGAAGAGGCCTATTCACTGAATGGACATTACCTCACTTTAAGCGAGTATGTGGAAAGGCCTTAACCTAAAAAGACAAGGTCTCCCATTGCATCCTGGACTGTCTCCAGTGATCCTGATGAATATCTGGTCACTGGATCCAGGTAGCTCAGGAGGAGAAAGTGAGATTGGTGGTCTTGGACAACCCTCCCTCATTCAAAACAAAGTCAAGTGAAAATCATGACATCATTTCTCCAATTTCATGGTCCTCTTGATACATTTCTATACCCCTTTCTCTATATATCTTATTTCCTAGTTGCATGTGAAAACAACCTCTAACAATTCATTTTTAAAGGTTTGAATTCTGGGACCAGATTTGAACTTAGGAAGATAAATCTTCCTGACTTTAGGCTCAGAACACTGTCCACTGTACTGCTTAGCTGCCCTGTTAATATATGCGTATCTCTATATATAGATAGATAGATATAGATATAGATATACATCTACATATATATATGCACATCTATATCTCTACATATCTATACGTAGAGATATAGATATAGGTTTTCCCAAAAAAGTCTTAATGCCATTTTGAGTCTTAATAATATTAGAAGCATCAGTGTTACAAATTTGAAAAAAAATTGAAAAATGAATTATGTAATTTCTTTCATATATTTATTTTTGTGGATTTTCAAAAACATTTTTCATTTAATTTTTTTCAGGGTCTCTGACTGAAAATGAGATCTTTCAGGCACTGAGAAGCAACTGACGAAATTTTTACAAAATTCCAAAATCAAATATAATGATGTATATAGTGCAAATAGTAGCTATGCTGAATTTCAATAAGAAACATTAATATTTTAAACATTTACATTGTTAATATTTTATATTATTTTATGTTTGAAACATTTATACTTCTGAAGTTATGAAAGTTTTAAACTGCACTAAGACTTTTGGGACATCCTGAATATGTACATATATAATATGCATATTGTTGTTCATCCTTTATTCTTGAAGGAGGTCGCTGAAATCACAAGGGTGATGTCCTGACTTGTGAGTGACTTGGGTTTAAGGCAGAGCTGTGCAATGCTATCAGCCTCACTGTCTTCTCCAGAGCCTTTGTAGTCCAATGGAAAGACAAGAGTCAAAATGACCGGCAATGGCTCAGATCCATATATATGTATACATAAATGTATGTGTGTATATGTATTATGTATGTAATATATAATAATGCAATATATTATGTAACACACATATATGCAAATACATACATATACATAATATACATATACACATACATATACATAGTATATACACACACACACAGAGAAAAAGAGAATGGGAGATGGTGGGAGGGGGAGAAACAGAAATAGAGTAAAAGTCACAGAGAGAAAATACAGACCTCTGATTTCCCAGTAGAAAATTTTCTCTACTGATAATGTACAATTAACTTGAATTAACTTGTCTGTGAGTTGTAGATCTAGACAGGCTTGTCTGGGACACTGAGATGTTAAGTGACTTGCCCATAGTACACAGCTAACCTGGGTCACAGTCAGAACTTGAACTCAGGTCTTTATGGTTCTAAGATTATCCCCTCTGTCCACAATGACCTTCCACCTCTTACTCAGATAATAGCACAGCAAGAACATTGTCATTGATCACTGTAGTTAAAATTGTTAAGTAGTGTGGAGTAAGGAAAAGTCATTCATTTTTAGAATCAAAAGGCCTGAGTTCAATCCTAGTGCTGTTACTTTCTGTTTGGCTGTGAGTAGCTCAATGGGCTTCAGTTTCCTGGTCTGTAAATTGAACACTTGATGAGATGATTTCTTTGGTCTCTACTCCCTCTAAATCACAGAAGAAAACCCATGGAATCAGCACAGTGATCATATGTTCATCAATATTGATTGTCCAGATTCATATTAGTAAAATATTTTATCACCCCAGCATCTATTTTCCTCTACTATATAGATACAGGCTTATATCATTATTTTTGAAAGGTAGCTAGGTGGCAGAGTAGCTAGAACACTGGACTCAGGGTCAGGAAGGTTCAAATTCAAATTTGACCTCAGTTATACATTAGCTGCATAATCCTGGGCAAGTCACATAACTTCTGCCTCAGTTTCCTTACCTGAAAAGTCACAATAATGATAATATGTACCTCCCAGAGTTGTTATGGGCACCAAAATGGATAGCATTTGTAAAGTGTTTTGCAAACCTTAGAGTGCTATAATAAATGCGATCATAATATTATCATATTATATGCTATATATTAATGTTCAGTCCTTTCAGTCATGTTGAACTTGAAGTGGTCTGCCATTTCCTTCTCCAATTAATTTTTACCAATAACAAAACTGCCATAAAAGCGTTAAGTGATTTGCTCACGGTCACGCAGTTAGTAAATGTCTGAGGTCAAATTTGAACTCAGGAAGAGGAGTTATCCCTTAGTGCCCATGTAAAGTCATAGAATAACATTATCTTTAGTGGTGGTGATTCAACACTGAGTAGTACTCTGTTAGGCATTACAGAGATAATCAAATAGATAGAGGATAAATGAAAGAGAAACAAATTTTTCTATCCCATAGAGACATGTAAAAATAATGAATTATATTGTTTTCTAGCTTTTCCTTTCACCTAGGCTCAGAATTTAGTATATCACATAAAAAAAAAGATTAAAAACAAAGACAAACTTTTGTTTTTTTAATTAGGAATCAGCTGTCTGGATATGAAGTTAAAATTCAATATTGATTATATTGTCCAGTTTTTATACAATAATAATTTCTACCACTTATTTGGTGCTTTAAGGTTTACAGAGCACTTTATAAACATTATCTAATGTCCTTCTCACAAAAACCCTGGGACATAGTTGCTATATTTATACCCATTTTTCAGATGAGGTAGGCAGGGGTTACTTGTTCAGGGTCACACAGCTGGTAAGTGTTTGGGACTAGATTCGAATTTGTCTTCCTGATTCTAGAGAAAACCCTCTCTTGCAATTCCCCCACTCTCTCACTCTCCCACTTCCCTTTTTATACTAACAATTTTTTTAATGGAAAAAAATCCTTTAATATTCTTTAATAGCACAAAATTAATGATATACCAGGATAATAATCTGGCTCACCTAGGATTTGGTCTCTTAGATGCATGTTTTGTTTGTAATAACAATAGCTCACATTTGTGTAGAGCTTTATGGCTTATAAATACACATTCCTCCCATAATTTTGAAGATCTATTTTAACATGACCAATATCATTATAACAGGTCCATTTTATAGATGAATATACTTCAATTTAGGAAGGTTAACAGATTTAAGCATCAGGACCGTGATGTGAATCTAGATCTTTTTAGTTTTTTCTCCCCACTGTACCATGCTTCTTCTAGGGGTGATTATGAGAACTTGTATATTATTTCCCAATTGGACTTATTTATGGATTAGAATAACCATTAAAGTAGAAGCCATCTTAACCTTTTTTTCTTAAGATCACACAAATTTTCCATCATCATTTTGTAAAGTTCATAGCACCCAAAGTTCATAAAAACTCACAATATGCTTTTATTTCTAAAAATCTTTCCTTGTTGTAATTAATTTGAACAGTCCAATATTCTAGAAGGCCTAATGCTAAATACTCTTGATGCCCTGCCCCCAGCAGTACTGTCTAAAGTTAAGAGGCAATTTCAAGCTTGCTGATTAGATCCATTCAGTTTTTTTATTCACAGAATCCAGACAATTAAAAAAAATAAATCATTTTGCCCTCAATATGGACTTCAAATGAGTCTTTGAGACTACAACAAATCATTTAAATTGCTTTATTTAAATGGCAGACATATTTGACATATATAGGACTTTTTTGGGGGAAGGGGCAATACAAATAAGGAGAAGCTAGGATGAAATTTGAAGGGGTTGCTAATTCTTTTTTTTTTACCCATTTTTTTGTGTGTGTTCATTCTTCATTTTCAAAGAAGACCATGACATCAGAAAAATGAAGACATGACTTGCACTTGGCTTTGTTTTGAGTGAGAGAGGGCTGTGCAGGTCACCAGCCTCACTTCTTCTCCAGAACCATCTGAATCCAGTGACCAGATATTCCTCAGGATGACTGGAGATGACTCAGAATGCACTGGAAGACCTTGGCCTCTTTAGGGCAAGATCTATGCAAGTACTCACTTAGGGTGAGGCAACACCCATTCAGTGAATAGGTCTCTTTAAGAAGTAATCAGAAAAAATATAAGTAAATCAAGCTGGGAGGGAAAGAGCAACAGGTTTAAAAGTGGGGGGAAATATTAATTCAGCCTTCTGACAAGTACAATTGGTGGCCTTTTCCTATTTTGTAGGAGATGAGGTTGGCGGTGGGGGGTGGGGAAGAGGTTGAAAAGAAGGAAGAATTGGAGAATCAATAGTGAAGTGACTGAATAAATAATACAGATCTCAGTTGACAATTTCACTAGCTCTGATTACCTTCAATTGTTCTAAGACAAATAGAAACTGCTTACAATGGAATTATTTTCTTGGTGTGGTCTTAGAAAATTTATATTGGAGACCCAACAAAACTGATTCTTGTGATTTATTTTTTTTTTATTTTAAACCTGGCCAACTCTTTTATGGTTAGGATATTTACATAATAGATGGGAGACCAAATTTAGAGTCAAAAAAGAGCTGACACATGACAATGGGCAAATCAACCTTTCAGCCCCTCGGATAATTCCTTAAAACTCTCCTAAGTTTTAAATGAGGTTTTGATGTGCCTCAGTAGAGGGAGTCTCTCCACTGGCAGTTTCCTACACTGATGAACCCATAGGTCTGAACCAAAATCAGACAAACAAAAGCTTTTTAATAAAAGAACTGGGTTTTTTAAAACTCTAAAATCTGTTCATTCATTCAACAAATATTTAAGTCCAGGGAAAGTTGCTCCCTGGAACAATAAGTCCAGAATTCTCCAAGCTAGGTGGCTGTGGCTTACTCTGGAGAGCTGATGAGGATATATAGGAGTTTGTGCCCCATCATCATCCGTGGGACCAGAAATTGTTCCTGTCCTAGCCCAATCCCTCTAGCCTTGGCTCTTTCACTTATCTAAATTCTTCTCTTCCTTTCATTATCTAAGCGTAGGTCATTTCCTCTGAACCTTACCTCCTAATCTTAACTTGTCTCAAAGTTTTTCTGATAGAAGGTTGAGCTGGCTGAGGTTTAGGGAGGTAGACCTGGGCAAGAGCAAATTTGAGTCCGAAGATATAACATTTGAGAATACACCTCGTGCCTTAGGGGAAGCTGTGAAAACTATTTTTCCTTTTCCTCTTCAGTCTCTTCAATGGAAAATGCTATCCATATCCAGAGAAAGAGATTGAAGCAGACTATTTGCTTGGTTTTGGTTGCTGATGTTTTATTTCTTCTTTCTTGTACTTCCCCCATTAGTCCTAATTCTTCTTTACAAAATGACTAGTGTGAAAATATGGTAGGCAAAAAATATGGCAACACTTCAGAGAATAGAAAAAGTCACCATCATTCAAGTCTGTAGCCACACAAATCGTACCACCCTCCTGGCCACCCCGATTCCATGGTCTAGTGCCCTTAACATTTCTCTATATTTCTCTGTGCATATTTCCCTTTGCAAAAGGAAGACAAAGCCCTGCTCATATCATTGATAACATGTAGAAAGTCTGTTTTCTGTCCAGATAACCCCAGATCTCTAATCTCCTGATATAATTTTGGAATATTCAGCTGGCTATTTAAACCTCTCCTCTTTAATTTACCTTTGATAAAATGTAGTCTTTGCTGAACCATTATAGAAATTAGAAAAGTTGGTAGTCCTAAACTACTGAATGTGCATATTAAAAAAACTCCAGTGACTGCATTTCCCTGAAATTTAGCAATACACTAGGGTGTCTATTTTTCTTATAAGACAGTAAGTAGAAATCTGAAAAAAAAAAGCCAAGCAAAGAAAATGTAATTAACTACTCAATGGACATATGATGCATAGTAATCCACATAACCCTATCTCATCACATCACAACGCCAGAGTGGAAAAGCATCATGGCTGAATACAAATCATCGTATAATCTTACCTCTTCTTTTATGGGAAACTCATTTAGTGATGGCATCTAATGATAAAGTGCCATAATTCCCTTTAAGATCTAATGCATCAGCAGAGTAAAGGACAAGGCAGTTAGTACTCTCCCTATTTCTTAATCAAATCTCTAAAGAAACTGTAAGACTGATCTTACTTGGTTGCTCCTTGAAATGTCTCTTGCCTGAAAAATTGTTTCTGACATGCTACTAGCACATGCAACAGGGAAGTGATGAAGACTTACTTCTTCCAGTATTAGAAAGAGCAAGTACTCATTAGCAGGAGGGCTTGCAAGTTACCCATCCTGGCAGGTAGTCCAGACAGAAGAGAGTAGCTCATTACTGTCTTTGAGTTAACAGCAGACATCTGGTTATCTCACTTAGACAATTTCCTCCCTAGTCACATTGGACTTTGTAGTCTCTGGTTATTTGCCCTTAAAAAATATCCTATTTGGAAGTATGCTACGCATTTAGAAAAGTGAGTCTTCATATGATGAAATTGTTCCGTTAAATTGCACATTCGTGCCCTCAGTGTGGTAGTCTCTGTGAGCTGAGCTGCAGATTGGAGACCAACCTTGGATCTCTTCTACATTCTTCCTACCCCTCAATCCTCCCAATCCAAACCTTCCAATTGCTCAAATCAAGCAGGAGCAGCAGTCTCTAGAACTTGAAAATTGTCTTCTTTATCCTTCATGACTCCAAGGGGAACAGTTCTGCATAGGTTGTGTCATGTAAAAAAAATAGGCTTCACCGAATCCAAGACATGATTAACATGATTACACGATTCACTCAGATAATTCAGACAGCCTCCACCTGAATTCCTTGCCTTTGCTAGAATTAGTCAGATCAAAATATATAGTCTCTAATTCACTGGACCCTCTGTTCTATTTTTTTGGATAGACACATCCACAGAAGTCTAAGCGTTTAGCTGGACTCCATGTTTCAACGAACCAATGAGGGATTTCAACAGAAGACTGATACTATGTTTATCGCCTGAAACCAACTATATAGACATGTGTGCTTGTAGATATAATAAATTATGAAATAATTCTTCCAAAAACAGCATAGTGATTTCTAGAAAACACATCCTCAGTCCTTGATAGCCCTAGAAAGAATATTTGACTAGGCAAACAATAAGGAGATAATACACATAGTACATTCCTTTAGAATGAACATTTGAAAGGTTCCAGTGCTTGTTATGAATTGACAAGAGTCCATGCCAAGAGCTATCAGTATGTCTACTGTCTTTAGGGAAGAAACATGGTGTGCTGCAGAGAAGTCAGACTCCAGTGGTTGCAAAACTCCCAAATAGGGGTTGAACCAGATAAAAATGTAATTGGGTAATATTTAAAACAATAAATAAAAATACAATGAAATACAGATAATGTTAATTTGTGACTTTCTAAGTAAATATGTGTATGTGTATATATATATATGTGTGTGTGTGTGTGTGTGTGTGTGTGTGTGTGTGTGTGTGTGTGTGTACACAAAATATAACTTCAAGAATCCAATTCTATTTGAGTCTGATGCCGGAAGAACTTGTAGCCAGAACCCTCCAGGTAGACCTGATTCCATACTTCATATAGTGATTCAGCTGACTTCTTACTCTGTTACTCCCTTTTGCCATGCTGGACCCTTTCGGGAATGGTCCTAGGATTTTTTCCTCTTGATTCTTTATACTTGCTACTACCATGCAACAGGGAGTATGTACCTCCCCTCCCCACTTTCAATTCAGTTTTATGTGTTATCTTCTCCCATTAGAACATAAGGTCCTTGAAGACGTGGACTATCTTTGGTTTTGCTTGTATTTGTATCTCCAACACTTAGCACAGTTCATGACTCCTAGAAAGCGCTTAATAAATGTTTGCTGCCTGCTTGCCTGGGGGGACCAGGTTCAAATCCTGAGTTAGGCACTTAAGTGCCCCTGTGAGGCTCAGTGCTTTCATCTGTAAAATGGGAATAATAGTATATACAGTAACCACTTAACAAGATTGTTGTAAAACTTCAAGTGAGATAGGGTATATAAAATTATTCCCCACCATATTTACTTGATCTCTGTTAGCGCTGTGTTCCTGAGCTCTTTCATCTTTTCCATTTGAATTTCTCTTGTTAATTCTAGCTAGTAACACCTCAGTCTAGCACATATGTGTGTTTAGCATGTAATACATGGATGCCACATTGACTGTAGCCTTGGTACAGATTTATTTCATTAGTTTATGGAAGGGACTACTAGACAACACCAGTGTTTTGACTCACATTAGGTTTATTACATGATCAGTGAGTAATGAATTTTATTCTGCCTGTTGGTGAGTTGTTTTTTATATCTGACTCTTCATGACCTCATTTGATGTTTTCTTAGCAAAGATACCAGAGTAGTTTGCCATTTCATTCTCTAGATCATTTTACATATGAGGAAACTGAGATAAAAGAGTTAAGTGACTTGCCTAGGGTCACACTGTTAATAAGTATCTAAGGATAGATTTGAACTTACAAAGATGAACCTTTGAGATTCCAAGCCCAGCGCTCTATCCACTGTATTACCTAACTTCCTTTATATTCTGTCTGCTAACTAGCAATTCAGTATTCATCTTTGTCACTGCTGTTTGTGATTGAACAGAGCTAAAGTTATTGACTCCATTTCTATGACTTGAGTTTGTCTTGTTCCATTTTCTCTTCACTTGACAGTCATATAATTATCATCAAATTCCAAACAGAAAAGCTCAAATATTGTACATTCTCTTCTAGAAACAATGCTACCACATATTGCCTTCCTCTTTGTAAGACACCACACAGTTTGAGTCTTGCTTCCCTTCAGATAACAAAAGCAAATCCTTAAGTAAAGAAAACATAAACATTCATGTAGGCAATAGAATAATAACATGCTGTGATGGCGGGTGGATGTTTGGAATAGCCAAGCCAAAGAAGCTTTAATGAATAAAAAAGAGGGCTGGGGCTGGGTATAGAAAGCAGCTGCAAAAGTGTGCAGCCACACTAAGAATGAGGACACAATACTGGTAGCTGAATAACCAAGACATGCATGCATGCATATATTGGTACAAGCATATGTATGCATATTTATATCTGCATACATATATATCTATATGTGTATATATGTATATGTACATCTGTACATATGTGTATGTATATGTGTCTATAGCTGTGTATGTATAGAACTATATATGTATGTCTAGCTGTATGTAAATATATATCAACATATACACATATACACAATCTCTCTGAATGTATATGTACATGTATGTATATGTGTGTGTGAGTGTGAGTGTATGTGTGTGTGCATCTATCCTCCATACAGAGAAAAGAGGATTCAGTTTCAAACCTTCTGTGGACTTTGAGGTGAAATTCAAGCAAAAAAGATCTATGCCATACTGAGATTGTCTTTTAGTGACAATGTTTTGATATTTATCGATTAAAATGACAAATACTCAACCACTTTCTGAGAGTTAAGAGAGAATCCTTTTGAGAAGATATTAACCTTAAGGCAACAAGGGAATAAATCTCAGGAAAAAAACTATGATATTAAGTCAAAGAGAGTTAAATCCTCGCTCCAAAATTCCAGAGTGGTTTCCACTTAAGGAGTTGCACCTCTTCTGGTTGAAAGTCAGGATCAGATTATACATTCTTGTAACTCTACTGCCCACCTCATACTTGCTGATGACTTGAAAGAAAGCAGTCCAGTTATAATATTAGGTCCTGAGGAATAAAGGGCTAGTCTGGGAGTGAGGTTTCCCTGTTATTTGACCACATATTGACTGTTCTTAATGTTTCAATCATTTATGGATAATGTGTTGGAGACACTTTTATTAAATTTGGGAATAATAACTTCCATTCTGAAAGAAACAAACAGACAAACTCTTGGAGGAGGAGGAGGAGTTTCTTTCAGAATGTGTCAGGGAAATGGAAGTTTTGGTTGGATGGTAAGTACAGCCTTCTCCTGGTCCATGTGGGTTTCTCCTCTAGTGAAGAATTCTATAGCAGAGATACTTATTTTCCTCTTCAGCAGAAGTTTCTCAGAATGAGGGTTGATATTCCCAATGACAAAGGATGACTTGGCACAAAATTCCAAGTGATTTTACATTAGATCCAAGAGAAGGCAGGGATGTGTACATGAATGGAGGCTATGAGATCTCAATGCAATTCTATCAATTGATCATGATTCAGTTCAGTTCCGGTGAGAATCGATGACTGCACTGGAGGATTTTTTCCTCTAATTTTGAAACTATTTTACTTTGTAACATCCCTTCGGACTCTAGAGCCCTATCATGTGACCAGGATGATGGTCCAATAATTTTTTAGTTTATTTCTTTTTACAATTTTTTTTTCCAAATACAAAATCTCAAAAGATTGGGACTATACAAGAAAGAAATTTTAACTGAATCTATAGGGTACAAATACAACTGCAGCCACCAAAGAAGATAAAATCCATGAATTAACACCAGAGAACTTTAATATTTAGAGCTCTTCTTCTGCATTTCTATGGAGAATGGAACCACATGCTTGCTGAAGTGATTACAAGCAAACTTATTGGCCATAGGGAATTAAGTTACATGGATTGCCCATTGTCAGAGATGTTATGCAATTATTCCATTGCTTATTCTGCAAGAAATGACAACAAATCAGAAAGCATTTATAAAGTGCCTACTGTAGGTCACTAAGCACTGGGGATACAAAAAGAAGTCCTTACATGGACCTTACAGTTTTATCTAATTCTGTCGAACTATATGAAGGAAAGGGAGGAGTAGAAGGAAAAAAACCTGGGAGAAGGGAAGAAGATATGCCATATGTGGCACTTAGAACAACAAGTCAAAGGGCTACAGAGAGTCAGGTCAGTGGTCAAAAGGACTTAAAATCTGGCTGGAACCAGTCTTTTCCCAGAGGTTATTCAGAATAGGGACCTAAGACCAGTCAATCTCTTCTCCAGGAGGCTGAGAATGTTTAGCAGCACAACCTCAGAGGTCCCTGTAACAAAGAAAGGGAGTGCAGAGAAGAGGACGGAGATGAACCAAAAAAGTGAATGAAAGGGAAAACAAAAGAAAAACTGGACATCAATACATGATGACAGAATTCTTGGATAATTTAAACAAACAAACAAACACAAACCATACAAGTCCCAAGGCAGATAAACAGAAGAGAGATCATTAGGCCAGAAAGAAAAAATGAGAAAAACCTGAAACAGAAATTAAAGCACATTGAACAAATATGATATCCAAGAAACTTAAAACTGTTACCCCATGAAAAAGACAGTCCCCTGAATTCTCTAGAGGTCAACAACAAAAAAAAGCTAGTATGATCAAAAGTGAAATAAACTCCTAAAACAGAAATTAGAAATGAATTTAAAACAGAGGTAAGAAACTTTAATAGGGAATTTTAAAAAAAGGAAAAAGGAAGTAGAGTAGGAAAAATTGAATATGTGATGGAAATAGGAATCATAAGAAAGGGAACAAATATTTGGACCATAAAAATTCTGAAGTAGACGAAAAAAGAAGTCCATTGTAGCATTAAAGGAATATGAATGCTATACAAATCAGAATGACTAAACATAATGACAGGATGTTGTCTCTAAAAGAATATGACAAATAAAAAAAAAAAGCAAAATCTCGCATACCATAGTGAAAGAAACAATACAAGAAAAGTCTGTAGAACTTCAGAGAAATTCAAAAATTGCATGCAGAAAAAAATACTTCAAACTCCATTGCTAAAAAGCTAAATTTAGCAATTTCAATTAAAACATATTTTTTTGAGCAGCCAAGAGAGACATTCATATATGAAGAAAAGACTTCTAATAAGATAGATTCATTCCAAATTCACGCTAAATCACTGAAGAGAATGGCAAAGTATATTTCAAAGAGCAAAAAACTCAAGCTATGTCCCCAGATGATAGCTCTGGCAACTCAAGTCTAATCATCAATGAAAAAAGATGTGGATATTCAGTAAAACAGAGTCATTCCACAGGTCTTATGATTAAAAATTGCTATCCACCTCCAGAGAAAGAGCTGATGGAGTCTGAATGCAGTTTAAAGTATACTATGAAAAAAAAACCCTCTTTATTTTTCTTTTCTTTCTTTTTTTAATTTTGGTTTGTGCTTTCTTTTGCAACATGGCTAATATGGAAATATATTTTGCAAAACTGCATATGTTTAATCTACATCCAATTGCTATCTCAGAGAAGGAGAGAATTTGGAACTCCAAATTTAAGAAAATGAAGATTAAAAAACACACAAGAAAGCCCTCATGTTAACCACATTATGTCATAACAAACCAAAGGAACATTTTCATCTTTTTTTCTAAATTACTAGATGTCAGCTGACATAGAAACCAAAGATAACTAGATCATAGATTTGGAGATGGAAGGAATCTCAGATGTCATCTAATCCAATATCATCATTTTTACAGTAAAAGAAACAGAGACCCAATGAAGTTAAGTGACCTGCCTGTAATTATACAGGTATATGGAAGAGCTAGGACTCAATGTCAGGTTCTCTTACTCCAAAGCCATTGCTTATTTCACCACACCATGATACTATGAAAGGAACAAAAATATCCTCATAGAGCCCTTTGAAGCAGAGACATAGTTTAAATTATTAGAATCCTTCAGCCAAATTTTGTAAAAGACTCTCCTTGTGGAACAAATTGTGTTAACTGGTTGGGGGAAGGGGACAAAGGGTTAAAAAAGAACCCTGAACAAGTTCAGTGGGACATTTGATACTCTCCTGTGCTATTCATCCTTCTACTGCAGCTCTCTTCTTCCCTTTCCAACCGTTGTTCTAGGGATATATTGTCCTGAGCTTCTGTATAATTGTTTCCCGTAAGCTTCCTGGACTTGGGATGAGTCCTCTCGGCCAGGGTAGCACCTCAGATACTCATGGGAATTAAAAAGGGCTTTCAACATTTTTTGTTACATATAACCAGCTAGAATTAGATTCTAGACAAAATGAAATTCCAAGTAAACTACTTATATACCTAATTAAATTCACTCAAGAAACAAATTAATATTCTCCCTCAGGCATTTGAGTATCATAAGAGAAATTCCCATTTTTTCTAATACTTGGAAGTAGGTAAATGCATCCTTATTATGTACAATAAAATCTATTTTTTTCTGCCTAGTGGCACAGATTTATGCAATTATATCTTATGTTTTCCCTCTATTTAGTTACACACTCACACATACACACACACAAATATATATTAAACCGCCCTCTACACATTGAAAGACTCTCTCTCTCTCTCTCTCTCTCTCTCTCTCTCTCTCTCTCTCTTCTCTCTCTCTCTCTCTCTCTCTCTCTCTCTCTCTCTCTCTCTCTTTCTCTCTCTCTCTCTCTCTCTCTCTCTCTCTCTCTCTCTCTCTCTCTCTCTCTCTCTCTCTCTCTCTCTGATATGTATTTTGTAAATGCTAGATTGTCATTAACTGTTTCTGGAAGGTCTTCATTAAAGGGCCTCCCTCACAGCCTTCACTTCTCATTATTTCTCCCTGCTATAAATGCATGGCCAGTTTCCATCTTTGCTGTCTATCTTAATTTTCTCAGTGGAATATGATCAACATATTTTATAATCCTACAGATACTTGCTCTCATTTAAATGCAGAAAGGAAGCCCTGTGTTTTTCTTAGAAGAACTGCTTTAAAACCATCTGTCTTAAAAGTGCATACAATTTTAAATGGTGTCTCAAGACATTCTGGCTAATATGCACTGCTTTAACATCTCTCTCAGTCTGAGGTTCTCTTAGGTTGAAGTTATCATCAGCATTGACTACTGTTTTATAATTAAAGGGACGCATAAGCCTGTTACTTATTTCTTAATCTTTATTATTTATTTTTAATGGTGCATTCATTTGTTTTTTTAAATAAAAACACAAATTCCCCATTCTGAATTACAACAAAATATTTCATAAACATAAAGGATTGAAGAGAGAGTGGGTAGTGAGATAGTGAAACCATCAGGCATGGATTATTATTTCAGGAACTGGATCATCTAGTGATTTATTTTATTTTAAAAAATGTTGATGACCTAACATCCTGACCATATAGTTCATCAACTTTCTCAATTCCAAGCACCTCCTTCATGAACCTACAGCCACGGCTGCTATATTCACATCTTAGACCTCACTGTCTCATGGAACTCGGGCACCTTCAAAGTCAGGAATTTGAAGTTCTACTTTCCCATCCCAAACCTCTTATCTTTCTACCTTTCTTACTTGTCCAGAACCTCTAAATCTGTTGTTTTCCTTATTCTGATCGATGATCCCTATTCCTTCAGTTCGTCTTCACCACTTTTCTAAAATTTATGTATTTATTTTTAGTTTTCAACATTCATTTCCACAAGATTTTGAGTTCTAAATTTTCTCCCCCCTCTCCCTTTCTCTTACCCCAAAACAACATACATTCTGATTACCCCTTCCACCAGTCTGCCCTCCCTTCTATCACACCCCTCACTTTCCTTATCCCCATTTTCTCTCTTTTCTTGTAGGGCAAGATAGATTTCTATACCCCGTTACCTGTATTTCTAATTTCCCAGTTGCGTGTAAAAACAATTCTTAACATTTGTTCTTAAAACTTTGAGGTCCAGCTTCTCTCCCTTCCTCCCTCCTCACCCATCCCCACTGAGAAGACAAGCAATTCAATACAGGCTATATATGTGTAGTTTTGCAAAAAGACTTCCATAATAGTCATATTGTGAAAGACTATATTTCCCTCCATCCTATCTTGTCCCCCATTTATTCTGTTCTCTCTTTGGACTTTGCCCCTCCTCAAAAGTGTTTACTTCTAAAATTACTCCCTCCTCCCATTTGCCCTCCCTTCTATCATCCCCTACCTCAGTCCATTTATCCCCTTCTCCCCTACTTTCCTGTAGTGTAAGTAGATTTTCATACAAATTGAGTGTGCATGTTATTCCCTCCTTAAGCCAAATTTGATGAGAGTAAACTTCACTTTCTCCCTCTCACCTCCCCCCTTTTCCCTTCCATTGAAAAAAACTTTTTCTTGCCTCTTTTATGTCCACTTTTTTTCCTGGTATCCAAAGCCAGCCTGGACCATTAGTTTGCCACTTACAGGATACAGTGTTCACAACTTTAGAGTCTCTTATCCCATTGTGAACTTCAATATTTCAGATCCTTAACGCTGGATACAACCCATAATTTCTCTATTCTGGATCCTAGGCATTACTGGAGAGTTTTCTCAGGTTATTTGACTTAATTGTAAATTTGTGAAGCATAATTTCAATTGGACCCTCATACTTCTCAGTTATTCTACTCTTATTAACTCCCTCACTCATTCACACCAACCATTGTTATAAACCTATCCCTGTGTCCTAAAACGCCCATCCAAGCTCCCATCCTTCATATTTATGTATGATCCAATTTCATACTCCACTGAAAAGACTAGTATTATCTAACTGATCTTCCTAAACTTGCCTTATCCACTCTGTACCGACTGATACTCATCTGTAGGCATGTGTTGGTAAATATTTAGCAACCAATCTCATTTTCTCCATCACTTTCATATATCAAGGCAAGGAATAAAATGACAAGGCAAGCCCTGATTTGTAACTATTTTGATTTCCACAGCATAAATGTTCACCTTGAGAATCTAATAATGTCTCATGAGCTGGAAGAACTGTTTCCAGGACATTCCTTCTCTGTATCATCCTACTCCTTTCTCAGGGAAATTGGTATCCTTTATCCTTGCTAAGGCTATCTCTCAATTGTGCCTGCTCCAGCAATCATCTCCTCCTCTCATATCTCTAATATATCTTTAATCTCTCTTTTCATATGGTCTACTTGCAAAAATGTTTAGACTACCTCAATCTTGAAAAAAAAAACTCTTCTATTGGTCCTTTAAATATCTATATTCACTGTTCTATTTTTCTTCTTCCCTTCACTGCCAGGGTTGTTTAAAAAGTGATCCATACCTCATGGACCCTCTCTATTATATCTTTTTAAATCTTAGTTCCATCTTTACCATTCCAGTGAAACTACTTTTTCAAGTCTTTATAGACTTTCAAATTGCCAAAACAAATAGCCTTAATTCAGTCCTAATGTTTATTGATTTGCCACTGGTATTTAAGATCACAAACTTAGAGTTGGAAGGACTCTTAGAGGTCAAGTCCAATGCCCTCATTTTAATGAGCAGGCTATAGAAACTCAGAGAGATTAAGTGGTTTCATCATGCTAACACGTTATTAAGTGTCAGAAACATGATTCTAATCTAAACCTTGTTGAATATAAGTTCGGTGCTCTTGTTACCACACCATGAAGCCGTCATCATTTTGATCATCTCTCCTTTCAGATGCTGTCTTTTCCCTTGGCTTCCATGACACCACAATTCCCTGATCTTGTTCCTACCTCCCAAACTTTTATAGCTCCTCTTCCTTCATCCAGGAAGAGGTAGGATTATCACCCAAAGTTCTATCATTGACCTTCAGGAAGCTAGGTAGAACAGTGGAGTGAGCTTGGAGTCACTTCAAATTTGACCTCAGACCCAAGCTGTATAAACCCTGGGCAAATCACTTAACCTCTGTTTGCCTTAGTTTCTTCAACTATAAAAAATGGGGATAATAACTGCACCTACCTCACAGAATTGCTGTGAAGATCAAAGGACATATTTGTAAAATACACAGTACCTGCCACCTACTATCTACTATATAAATGCTAATTTCTTTCCTCTATTCCCTTTTTGCTTTCATGACTGGCAGTCTCGTTCACTCCCCAAAAGTTTAATTCTCATCTCTTAGTAGATTAGTCTTAAATGTGTATCTCCAGCCAGATCTTTCTTCTGAGCCCCACGCCACAATCTCCAGCTACTTACAGGGTCTCTCCATCTGAACGTCATACTGGAAGCTCAAACTTAGTATTTCCAGCTCATATCCATGTTAGGGAACTAAAATCCATATCCATACATATTCTTCCCAAAGTATTTACTGCTATGAAGGCATGAAACTATACTATAAAGGTACGTAATTTCATTAGCATGAATAGTTCCACTTCCAGTGTAGATCACAATCTTTCTCCAACTTTAGTTCTTTGAAAATTTTTATGGTTGAAAAATTCATCACTTTATTTCAACCTGGTGATGAGCCTCTCTAACCTTAACTAAGTTGGTTTTTGGCCAAGCAATGTACAATCCATCCATTGGCCTTACCCAGGACTTTTCCAACTTCAGAGGACCTGTCAGAACTTACATTCCACTGATATAGCCCTTGAGAATCAAGAGTCACCTCTATGTTATAATGATACAAGTAGGACTTTAGTCAAGTAGTCATTTCCCATTGATTATTGAATATAGATTACATTCTTTATTCAAAGCTTTTCATAGCATGTCTTCTGTCTACTTTTCTGTCTATATTTCACACTGTTCTCTATCACATGTTCTATGACGACCAAACTAGTTTATCAAACATATGAAATATATTCCACTCCCACCTTCCTCTGTATCTTTGCTCTTGCTGTTCCTTGTGCTTGAAATTTATATTCCTCTCATTTCTGCCTACTGACTTCCTACCTGTACTTTAATGCTCACCCCAAATGTCACATCCTCTCTGAAACTTCCCCCAGTTCTCACAGCTTGAAGTGATTTCTCCTCACCTGACCTAATAACACTTTATATGCTAATGTAATGATATACTAATTTGTAATGTGATATTTATTCTTTTGGAGAGGCAAGATAGAATGGTTTGCTGGAGAGCCAGTCATAGAGTCTGAAAGCCTATAATATATGCCACCATGATAATTTCTCAGTGTCCCAGGCAACTCTCCCAAGATCATAAATTACAAAGGTGTTGCTGGTCTGTATTAGTGAAGGGAGATTCCTTATGAAAACCTCCTTATTCAAGGTCCCAGTGAAAAATACACATTTTAGTATGAAACTAAAAAGTTATCTCTTGGGGGAATGGAGATTTTATTTTTTTAACTTCTTTTTTTTATTACAAAATGTACCTCTCAGGGAAGAAACTTTATACAGACCATTCTGTGGAAACCAACATTTTGTAAAGGAGAATATATAGTTTTTTCTTGGATGCTTAAAAATAATAAATTAAAATAATTTTTAGAAATGTTAATATAGACTAAAAATCACAAAGTCTTCTTTTTTCATTCTTAAAGAGTTTTCTGGGAAGTACCAAGAAGTTAATTGACTTTTCCTAGTCACATAGTTAATAAGAGGCAAGATACCCCCAGGTCTTCTTGACTTAGAAGCCAGATCCCTTTTCCCTCTCTCTCTTCCTGTCCTCCCTCCCTCCGCCTCCCACCTCCACCCCGATACAGTTCCTCTCTAAGTCTACAAATAGAAGAATAGGCGTCAACTGGCGTTGTCAGAGGGAGACTTCCTCCCTGGGAGTTCTCTGCACAAGTGAAATGACAAGGCTAATAAAACAACAGCAGCAGCAACTCTTGATACTAAATTGTAAGCTTCTTGAAGGCAGGGATCATGCCTTAATCATCTTAATATCTGTTCCTGTGCCCAGTGAATAGTAGATGCTTAATGAATGAACAAAGATGAAGATGCAAATGATGATTGTTGATGGCACTAGCAACAATTTATTTACATTGGAAAAGTCTATTGTGAAGACAGTGGAGAAAGATACTACATGGTGTCAAGGAACATTAAGATAGGTACTTTTTATGGACAAAAATATCTAGAGGAAAGGGGCTTTATCATCCGCATTATAAAGGAATAAATAAATGACTTTGACATAAGTTGAGGCCACTGTGCATATCCAAAAATCCATAGATTTTAAAGAGGATAAACAAAAACTTTCTTATAAATTGTGAATTTTACTAAACCCTTAACAATATGTGGAAAATGTTCAAGTAGTTAATGTCTTAGCTCTATTTGTGGAGACATTCAAATTGGCCAGCTTCCTCAAAATAAATGTTTATGAAAGACTACTTACACACATAAAGGCCAATTAAGGTCCAACATGAATTCCTTACCATGACAGAAACCATCAGAGTCTATCAGACCATCTGGCTCCTTGTAGCACCTCTTGTACCACCTGAAGACTAACAAAGATGTTACCGAGATAGAATCCTTCTGATCTTGTCTTTACCACCCAGCAAAAATGGGGCAGGTGAACAATAATTAAAAAGAAATTTGTGAGACTAGATAAAGGGTTTGTAACCTGGGGTTCCTGGACACCCATGTAGAATGTGAATAGATTTCAGGGGGTCCACAAATACTTGAATGGAAAAACAACTGTCTCCATGTTTTCACTAACTTCTAATTGAAATTTAGTATTGGCTTTAGCTATTTAATACATTTTTCTGAGAAGGGGTCCTTAGACTTCACCAGCCAAAGAGGTTCATGACTCAAAAAAGGTGAAGAACTCCTACAATAGAGATCTGACTGTTTTTAATGTTATGTTTTCTTTTATTACAAAATGTACCTTCCAGGGAAGTAATCTTATCCAAGTTATTCCTAAAAAATGAGCATTTGTAAAGGGCAGTACTGAGTTTTCTATGAATACTTACCAACTGTTAATAAGTAGCACAATAAGTAATTATTTTACTGGAAATTTATTGGTATATGATGGAAAGGGCTCTGAATTTGAAGTCAAAGGTTTTAGGTTTAAATAATAGCTTTAGTGCTTGCTACTTGAGTGACATTTGGTGTCAGTTTCTTCTCTGTTCCTCACTTTTCCTATCTTTAAAAAGGAGGGGGTTGAACTAATCTACTAAGTGATTCTGTGATCCCCATAAGCTGTGTAACCCATACTGAGCTTAATAAAAACTAAGGACTAGTCCCCAAGGACTACCCTTGAGGATCTGGACCTCATCATAATTAAAAAACAAAACAAAACTATGTTGCCCCCATTACCAACTTTGTCTATAGAAATGTAATAAATACTTGTTGAATGAATGAATGTTAGTTGACCTGGACAAAATTCAATATGAATTTGGATTGGTTTAAGTTTGAAATGTATTTTTATGCTCTAATTGAATACTTGCAGAAAACATGGCAGGTAATTTTAAATTGAATTAAATTGTTTTTTTTTAATTGCCCTTATTTTGTCCCATGGTTCAACTAAAAAATGTCATTCCTAGGTTCTGGTTTGAACTTAAAAAAATTAATGTTAATTGTTCCAACTGAGGGATTATGGACCTTCTAATTTTTGAAACAGCCTCTAAATACAAATTTTTATTGTTATTAGTTCAAATTCTCAATGTGAAGCCGATTTGTTGTTCTTCAGTCATTAAGTTATGTAAGACTCTTCATGAACCTGTGGACCAGAGCATGCCAATCCCTTCTATTCTCCACTCTCTCTGGACATCTCTCCAAGTTCAGGTTTGTGGCTTCCATGACACTGTCTATCCATCTCCTCCTCTGCCATCCTCTTTTCCTCTTACCTTCAATCTTTCCCAACATCAGGATCTTTCCAACTGAATAGAATGATCTCAAAATAAAATTTGTATTTGCCACTTCTGAGAATTGTTAAGAGGAAGGTGCTTTATATAGGAGTAATTATTGTTTTGGTTTATCATTATGATCACGATCGTTACAATTTTTTGTTGCATTTTGAGTTAAAATCAAGACAAAATAATTTACTATTTACAGATTTTGAATTTACTTATTTGTGTACATATTATTTAACCCCAATAGAGTACCTAGTTTTTGAAGTCAGGGATTATTTCATTTATTTTTTTGTATTGTTAGCTCTCAAGGCAGTATCTCACAGCAGGTGTTTAATCAGTTTTTGTTAGAAGAATGAATGCCTAAAAGGCAGCAAAGTTCCACAGGATAGGCTTCTCAAAGAAAAGTATTTATCCTGGAATAGTATAACAAGGTCTGCAAATCACCTTACAAATCTAATCACACGTTACCACTACAAGTGCTTTGGGAGGCAGGTGGCATTATTATCCCCATTTTACAGATGAGGAAACTGAGGCAGGTAGCAGTTAAGTCTCACTCAGGGTCACACAGCTAGTAAGCATCCAAAGCAGAATTTAAACTCAGGTTACTCTATGAAGTATGGGGCTCTATCCACAGTACCATCTAGGTGCCTTTTTAAATTGGAGCTGCCCTTGGGGCCTTGGCATAATTAAATCGGGGAGCTTAGCTTGCTTGCCTTTGTCAGGAGAAAGAGACAAGAATTCTAAGGGAAAACACAAGCCCAACCTCTTTGGAGCAAAGATGACAAAGCTCCTTTGTTTTGCTAGAGAGACAGATCTAAATAAATTGTGACAGTGATGGAAAAGTCACTAAAAAAAAATGCCTTTCTGGATAGTTAGTAGTCTCTATGCAGGCTCTGAGATGGGTTCTTTAAAATTTCATTATCAGTTGGTTAGATTTCTGCATAAAAAGCTCCTCCAAAGAATGAAGATCTGATGTGATGGGTCCTATCAATCAGACAAGCACAACACTGTAAAAAATGCAAATTAAGTATTGGAATAACAAACAGCAAGAGGCCAAGAGCCCCTGCTGTAAATCCGCACCAGATATGCAAGGCTGGGACTCTCAGGGTTATGCATTTGTTCACTTGGGCAATTTTTTTTTTCATATCCGAAGGAGAAGATAGTGTCTTGCATTTTCTCAATGGGTAGGTATTTCTCTAGTGGTTCATGAATAAGTGAATACAGAGATAGATTGCCTATATTTGCCATGCTTTTAGCATGTTTATATTTGATTCCTACAAACAAATTCACTTATATCTCTCTCAGGCTGGGCAGAAAACATGTGCAGGAATGCCACTGTGATTGTGCTGCTTCCAGGGTTGTGATCAAAAGCATCTATTAAGTACCACACTGCCTGTGGTGCAGTGTTGGGCACTTTATGAAACCAATTACAGAGAGGGAGAAATACACGCAGAAGTTAATGGAAGCAAAAGACTGAGTGTATGCAATAAGTGAATGGAAGGAAATCTGCGAGTTGGGAGGCTGGGTAGTGTAGGATAGGGAGGAT
Source organism: Bettongia penicillata ogilbyi (assembly GCA_023548195.1). Taxonomy (NCBI): domain Eukaryota; kingdom Metazoa; phylum Chordata; class Mammalia; order Diprotodontia; family Potoroidae; genus Bettongia; species Bettongia penicillata. The sequence goes on from JAJHZJ010000737.1 coordinate 1,979,753, forward strand.
ACTGATTTGAGAGACAGGAAATTTCTTTTTAAATCCTAACACTGACACTAGCTGTGACTTTGAGCATGCCACTTAATGTTCCGGTGCCTCAATTTCCTCAGATTGGGAATGATAATGATAATTGTACTACCTACAGGATTGTTAACAGGATTGTTGTTTGAGAGAAACATTCTTTAAATCTTTGAGTGCTATAGGGAGGGGAGTTTCTGTTATGGGGGATCCACAATCAAAAATGTTTGATTAGTAGAGAGGAAGGACATTGAATGGAATAATATCTGTCATTTTTATAGAGGGAAAGGCAGGAGAAAAGGGGAAGACCTCCAGTACATTGAATAACCTCCCTCTGATCACCTGAGCAAAAGTTTCACAGAAAAGGCTGCCTTAGATGTGTTGGAATCTGCATGACTGGAATTCCTAAATTAATGGGATCACAGATCCTTTTAAAAATTAATAATACTTATAAGCATTTGTTTAAACTTGCTAGGCTTCCAGATGCCACAAGCAGCACAGCCAGATTGGAATACAAATTTGAGTAAGGGCCTCTAGGCTTCTGAAACAGCTATATCACCTTCTACTTCCTCCATAGGCTTCCATACTCCCTGAAGGCAACAGGAAGCATGCCCAAATCAGATTCTTAGACCTTAGTGGAGAACAATCACCTTCTACTCAAGCCATCTGCAAGATACCTCCTAGAACACAGCTACATGGCAGGTTAGGCAAGTTGACTTTGAACCTATATTCATCAGCAGATATTTCTGTTACCCAGACTGGAGTCATTTTTCCAAGTCAACCTATCCTCACCCTCTCTTAAGTGTCCTATTTCTATCATATGGAACTCCTGACTGCCAAAGAATAACTTCCCTCTCCTTAACCTCAGCTATTTGTGCTCTCATTTCCTTTCAGCTCAATCTGACTCTTCTGATGTTCCATTCTAGATCTGTGCATCCCGTTGCAGAGTGCCTGCTGGAATTCCTACTCTACCATTAACCAATTTTCATCTTTGACCACTTATTCTTTCTGTTTTCTACTGAGTCCTCACTTCCTAACAATGCTGCTTTCCTGGTCACCTTTTCCCCTACTGGTAGCTGCATTTTCACTTATTGAAACTCTCCCTCTTATCATTCCACAACTTCTCCTCTGAGATTCATGCAAACTAAATTTATTAGCCTCTAGTATGAGGAATTGCTGAGCCCTTTTCAGGGCTTCTCATCCACCTTTGGTGTCCACCTGATTCAGTCAACTCTCACTGAAGCTCCAGGAAGCTATAGTATGTACAGTGGCCATACCCTGGTAAAACCATCTTGGCAAATGGCCTAAATGAGGCTGAGGGTAACTGACAGGCCTCAAACCTGTTGGTGAGTTAAGGGGATGTTTACCGTAAGCATGTGAAGACTTTCCCCAGAAGAATGGGAAGATAAGAACAATTTGTTCCAGTGGCTATGAAGGCAGCTGAAGCAAGCACTGTGCAGTGCCTAGAACTTTGTCAGACATCAAGGATGCCAAAGTCATCCACTGCATCCTTGGTGTGCTGACTTCTGTCTTACCACTGGACTTTGATGACTCAGGAAGAGAGAGTAAGGTTGGCGACTTTGTGTAACTGTCTCGCTTAAATCCAATTCACCAGTGAATTCATTGGTCCTTTTGGAAATTAAAGGACAACATGCATTGCACAAATGTATAATTACATATCATATAAAATATTATATATAATGCATATTATCATGTAAATATATAATAAATTGTATATCATATCTCACATGATTATATTATTTTGTCATCTAGTAGCCAATTCGGATTCTGGTATCTGTTGTCTGTCAATCACTAAGTCATTGTCATTTATGAATCCAGTGCCTGATTCAGTCTTCTTCTCCACCCTAACTCCTACTCTCATTCTTGAGGACTTTGACATATATTTTCATGTTCCCTCAAATACCATTAGTTCCTTAATCTCCTCAACTTTCAGGACCTAGCCATTCATTTCAACTCAGCTATACCCATCTACCACATCATTCCCTTGATCTTGCTATCTCCCACAAGAATTTCATTTCCATGTTTTTGATCTCTAAAGTTCTTTTAGTTAATCATAATCTTTTGTTATTCCATATTTCTCAATGCCTCACCATCCTTAACCTCTTTGTCATACTTACCATGACCTCCAATCCCTCAAACTCTCAGGATTTTCCCACGGCATTACCCCTGGTCTGGCTGTATGTTCCTCCTTTTCCAGTGTTAGTTCACTGATGAGCCAGTTCAATTCTGCATTATCTTGCACAGTCGAATCTTTTTTTCTCTTGTTATATCACTGATCATGCCCTGCCAAACCCCAGTCCTGGATTATTCATATCCTCTGCCTGCTTTGATCCTTTCCACATGCTGCGGAACAGAAATGTAGAAAGTCCAGAAACTCTGCTGACCGTTTACTTCAAATATATGCCGCTTAATCTCAGCTGCAACAAGACAATTCTTACCACTCCCCCTTAATTGATTCATTATTCCATTCACCTCAGTTGTTCTTTCCAAACTATCTCTCTCTGCTCAAGCTTCTTATGGCTTCCTGTTCCATCTCACCTGAGGACTTAGATTCATATTTCATTGAAAAAAAGGCCATTTGTTGAGGATTCTCTCCTCATCTCATATCCTTGTGACGTCACCTCCTGCTATTTCTTCCATCATTCCAGTCTCTGATAATGGGGTAACTATTCTGATTTTCATCTCTCTACATTTTCCCTCAATCCTATCTCCTGTCTTGTAGAATGCCCATACCATCATTCATACTCTCTTTCAAATCTGAAATCTTTCTCTATCTACTGATTCTTTGTCTGCTCCTTCCAAACATACCAACCTCTCTTATTGTATAACAGAAACAAAAAAACCTCATTAAATTCTACCATACTCATCAGCTTGTATCACATGTTTTTCAGTCAGTCAGTCAATAAACATTTATCCTATTATATGCTAGGTATTGTGCTAAATACTGGGGATACAAAAAGAAGCAAAGCACATCCCCTCTCGTCAAGGAGCTCATAGTTTAATGGAAGAGACAGTAAGCAAGCAAACACATAACAGAAGAAGTACATTCAGGATAAATAAGAAATAATTAAAAGAGGGAAGGCACTAGAATTAACAAAGATTGGGAAAGGCTTCCTGTAGAAGATGGGATTTTAAATGGAACTTGAAAGGAGCCAGAGAAGCCAGGAGGCAGAGATGAGGAGAGAGAGCATTCTTGCCATAGGGGGAAGGTAGAGGAAATACTTTCAGCCAAGAGATGGAATGAATTGTTTCTGGAATTTGCAAGAGTAAAGCATAAGAAGACTGAAAAAGTGAGGTGGGGAGTGGGGTTATGAGGGAACTTTGATTGCCCAACAGAGAATTTTATATTTGATCTTGAAGACTATAGGAAGACACGGGAGATTATTGAGTAGGGTGTGTGTGTGTGTGTGTGTTTGTGTGTGTGTGTGTGTGTGTCAGAGAGAGAGAGAATGACTTATACTTTCAGAAAATCATTTTGGCATCTAAACAGAAGTTGGATTGGAGTGGTGAGAGACTTCAGGCAGGCAGATCCACTACCAGGCTATTACAATAGGCCAAAAGTGAAGTAAAGTGAAGTGACAGATTGTAAAGGTGATATTGACGGGCCTTGGCAAGAGATAGGGGTAAGAGATGGCAAGAAGTCAAAGATGGCACTTGTGTTGTAAGTCTGAAGAACTAGGAAGACAGTGCTGCCCTCAGTAGTAATGGGGAAATTAGAAAGAAGGGGTAGGTGTGGGGGACAGAGCCAAGATGGTGGAGTAGAAAGACAGATCTGTAAAAGCTCCCCCATATAGCCCAAAAAATACCTGTAAAAAATGACTCTAAACAAATTCTAGAGCAGCAGAAGCCACAAAAAAACAAAGTGAAAGGGATTTCCAGCCCAAGGCAGCCTGGAAGGCCAACAGGAGAGGTCTATCACATCCGGCGAGAAGCAGAGCACAGCCCAGCAGAGGTTATGTAGCAGGGAAGGCACAGGACCCACAAGAGGCTTCAGGGAGACACCAGCATCAGCAGCCGCCAGATTGCACAACCAACAAATGCCAAAGAGAACTTCAAAGGTCAGTGAGAAAGCTCCTTCACCCAGGAGAAGGGAACATGGTCTAGACCATCGGCAGCAGCCACTGCAGTGACAGCATCCATTTTTGGAGCTCTCCACCTAAAGCTGCTGGGGGAATTGAGCAATTGATCTGAATCTCAGCCCTGAGCCTGGCCCTGGGGTGAAGAAGAGTGCTGACTGGTGTGGTGGAGCTGGAGGTGGTTGTGGAGAGGGAATTCTACTCCCAGATTCTGGGCAGAAAATTTTCTGGTTGCTCCCATACAAGTGCACAGACCAGGAGAGGCATAAACTCATCTCCCTTGATTGTGCCACTTTGGAGGAACTGAGAACTTATAGATCCCAGGATTATGCCCTCTTCTTGACAAAGGACTCAAAAGTCAAGCAACTGGCTGGGAAGATGCTCAAAAAAGGGAAAAAAAATAAGACTATAGAAGGTTATTTTCTAGGTGAACAAGTATTTCTTCCATCCTTTTGAAAGAGGAAGAACAATGCATACTATCAGAGGAAGTCAAGGCTTCTGCATCCAAAATGTCCAAAATAAATATGCAATGATCTCAGACCATGGAAGAGCTCAAAAAGGATTCTGAAGACCAAATGTGAGAGGTGGAGGAAAAATTGGGAAGAGAAATGAAAGCAATGCAATAAAATCATGAAAAGCAAGCCAACAGCTTGCTAAAGGAGACCCAAAAAATGCTGAAGAAAATAATACCTTTAAAAATAGGCTAACTCAATTGGCAAACGAAGTCCAAAAAGCCAGTGAGGAGAAGAATGCTTTAAAAAGCAGAATTAACCAAACGGAAGAGGGAGTTCAAAAGTTCACTGAAGCTGTTCTTTAGAAATTAGAATGGAGCAGATGGAAGCTAATGACCTTATGAGAAGCCAAGAAATTACCAAAAAACCCCAAAAGAATAAAAAATTAGAAGAGAATGTGAAATATCTCATTGGAAAAACAACTGACCTGAAAAATAGATCCAGGAAAGATAGTTTAAAAATTATGGGACTCCCTGAAAGCCATGATCAAAAAAAAGATCCTAGACATCATCTTTTATGAAATTATCAAGGAAAACTGCCCTGATATTCTATAACCAGAGGGCAAAATAAATACTGAAAGAATCCATGGATCACTTCCTGAAAAAGATATGAAAAGAGAAACTCCTAAGAATATTGTAGCCAAATTCCAGAGTTCCCAAGTCATGGAGAAAATATTGCAAGCAGCTAGAAAGAAACAATTTGAGTATTGTGGAAATACAATCAGGACAACACAAGATCTACCAGTTTATACATTAAGGGATCAAAGGGCTTGGACTATGATGTTGCAGAAGTCAAAGGAACTAGGATTAAAATCAAGAATCACCTACAAAGCAAAACTGAGTGTTATACTTCAGGGGAAAAAAAGGTCATTCAATGAAATAGAGGACTTTCAAGCATTCTTGATGAAAGACCAGAACTAAGTAGAAAATTTGACTTTCAAACACAAGAATCAGGAGAAGCATGAAGAGATAAACAGGAAAAAGATATCATAAGGGACTTTCTAAAGTTGAATTGTTTACATTCCTACATGGAAAAATAATATTTGTAACTCTTGAGACTTTTCTCAGTGTTTGGGTAGTTGCAGGGACACACACACACACACACACACACACACACACACATACACACAGAGCGCAGGGTGAGTTCAGTAAGAAGGGATGATACTTTAAAAAATAAAATTAAGGTGTGAGAGAGGAATATATTGGGAGGAGAAAAGGAGAAATGGGGCAAATTATCTCTCATAAAAGAAGCAAGAAAAAGCCTTTTCAATGGAGGAGAAAAGGGGGGAAGTGAGAGGAAAAAATTGAAGCTCACTTTCTTCACACTTGACTTAAGGAGGTAATAACATGCTCACTCAGTTTGGTATTAAAAAATCTATCTTACACTACAGGAAAGTAGGGGAGAAGCAGACAAGTGGGGTGGGGGTAGATGTTAGAAGGGAGGGTAAATGGGAGGAGGGAGTAATTAGAAGTAAATACTTTTGTGGAGGGACAAGGTCAAAAGAAAGAATAGCTTAAATGGAGAGAAGAATAGGGTGGAAGGAAATATGGTTAGTCTTACACAACATGACTCTTATGGAAGTCTTTTGCAAAACTACACATATATAGCCTATACTGAATTTCCTTCCTTCTCAGTGGGTATGGATGGGGAGGGAGGAAGAGAGAGGAGTTGGAACTCAAAGTTTTAGGAACCAATGTTGAGAATTATTTTTCCATACAACTGGGAAATAAGAAACATAGGCAATGGAGTATAGAAATATAGCTTGCCCTACAAGAAAAGAGAGAAGATAGGGATAAGGGAAGGGAGGGGTGTGATAGAAGGGAGGGCAAATGGAGGGAAGAGGTAATCCAATGCAAGGCATTATGGGATGGGGGATGAGAGAGATAGGGAGAAAATTAGGAACTCAAAATTTTGTGGAAATGAATGTTGAAAACTAAAAATAAATAAATAAACATTGAAAAGAAAAGAAGTTGTGAGTGTAGGGGGAAAGATAAGGAATTCCATTTTGAACATGCTGAGGTTAAGATATCTGATGGAGATCTAGTTTGTGATGTCTTAAAGGCAATTGGGAATGCAGGCTGATGCAATCATTGAGTGAAGTAGTAGAAAAGAAAAAGAGAGGAGGGCTTATGATAGAACTGTGAACTGAAAGAGGATACAGCAAAGGTTACTGAGAAAGAGTGGTCTGATAAGGTAGGAAGAGACCAAGGAAAGTGTGGTGTCCCCTCAAAAAAGCTGGAGAGAAGAGAATATAAAGGAGGAAAGGGTGATCACCTGTGTTGAAGACTGCAGAGATGTCAGGAAAAATGAAGACTGAGAAAAGGTTACTGGATTTGGCAATGAGGAGATCACTGACAACGTCAGGGAGAGAAATTTTGGTGAAATTACAAATTTCGAAGTCAGATTGTAAGAGGTCAAAATGCAAGTGAGAGAAAAAAAGATAGGGGTATCTATAATATTCAACCTTTTCATGGAGTTTAATCACAAAGGACAGAAGAGACACAGATCAATAGTTATGGAATCAAATGAGAGCTTTTGGAGAATGCGGGAGATGTGAGCATTGTAGGTAAAAGATTCAAAAGAGATAGCAGTAGAGAGGGCGAGATGGGAGATAAATGATAGAGTGAAGATGATACGTAGGGCAATCTGTTGAAGGAAATGAGATTGCATGGGATTGCTTTTGTAGCTAGAGGGATTGGCCTTGGTAGGGAGTAAGGCCACCTCTTCATATGATACAGGAGGGAGACAGAAGAAAGTGGAAGAAGGCATTTGAGTGATATGAGCTGAAGAAGAGGAGAAAAGAGAGTTTGAAGTGAATGGTTTCAATTTCTTGAAGCAAAAAAAACAACCCAAAAACAAAAACAAACAGTTGTCTATATTTAGTGCCTCCATTTCTCTCCCATTCTCTCCTTAAGCCCTCTGCAATTCAGTTTCATACCTGATCATTCAATTTAAACTGCTCTCTCAAAAGTTACCAAAATCTCTTAGCTACCAAATCTAGTGGCTTTTTCTCAATTTTCATCTTTTTTTTTTAAACTTTAGCATTTGACATTTATGAGCATATTCTTCACCTTTCTGAATTTTCTGGTTTCTACTCTCTTTTTGTTTTCCTCTTGTCTGTCTTCACCATGTTGTACCAACTCACTGAGAGTGTCCCCCAAGGTTCTCTTTTCTCTCTTAGTGATACTGTCATGTCGCACAGATTTAATTATCATTTCTATGCTAAGGATTCTCAAATCCATTTTTCTAGTCTTGGTCCATCTCTGGAGATCTAGTCTTACATGATCTATTGGACATAAATAGTTATTGGATATTTCAAATTGGATGTCCCATGAGCATCCTGAACTCAGCCTGTCCTAAAAAGAAACCATTCTCTTTCCTTCCATACATCTGAATTTCCCTGTTAATATCAAAGATGTCACAATTACATAGTCATGTGAACTCTCAGCCTTGGTGTCATCTTCTATATTCTGCTCTCACTCACCCTACATATCTAACCTGTTGACAAATCTTGTCATTCTTTTAAAAAATTATCATATCTATCACATATATCCCTTTCTCTTAATTCACACAGACAGTTCACTTATTCAGGCCCTGATCAACATTTACCCAATAATATAGATTTGTAATTGGACTGCCTGCATCATCTCTCCTCCCACTCCAATCTAGCCTTGGCATAGCTGCCAAAGTGATTTTTCCATAGTAGCATACTATTTTTTCTATAGTGGTGTATATCTTCTCCCCCTCTACCTGGAGTGGACTCTAGGGAGTGTGTATTATGTCTAGGATTAAATATAAAGTCTATAAAATCATCTGGCATTTAACGTTCTTTATATTCTGGCTCCTTCCTATGCTTTCACTCTTTCAATGAAGCTCCATTTTCCATCTTCCTGCCTTTTCGTTGACTGTCCACCTGAAATATTCTTCCTTCTAACCTCCAACACTTATAATCCTTTAAAACTGAACTTCAGCTCTTGAAGGATCCCTTTCCTGACCCTCCTCCCCCACATGATAGTAACTTCTCCTCTAAGGCTACTCTCCATTTAGTCTATATTTATGTTGTATATGTAAATTTATGAACCCTTTATAAATAGATGCATGCAAAAAGAATTTATTAAGAACTAACTATAGGCCAGGCATTTTGCTAAACACTTGGGATACAAACACAAGCAAGACTAACCCTGGCTCAAGATTGGGATTGTGAAAAGGGGTGGAGGAGCTACTAGCCTACAGTGCCATGGTGTCAAGATGTCCAGGAAGTGACCTTGAGAGCTGAGATCCTGGCAGAATGTCATTTATCAGAGAGTATAAAGTCCTGGCCGGGAGAGAGCTGAATCAGTCTGAAGAAGTCTTCCCCATTGGATTGGTTTTTTTTTCTTGACTTTTAAAAAAAATTTTTTTTTCAGTTTTCTACAATCGCTTCCATAAGTCTTAGATTTTCTCCCCTTCCCTCTCCCCTCCTTCCCTGAGATGGCATGCAGTATTATATGGATTCTACACATACATTCTTATTAAATACATTTTCACATTAGTAATATTGCATGGAAGAATTAAAATGAATGGGAAAAATCATGAGAAAAACCCAAACAGAACAAAATACAATACAAGAGAAAATATTCTGCTTCATTCTGAATTCCAATTCCATAGTTCCTTCTCTGGGTGTGGATGGCATTTTGCCTCGAGCCCTTTGGAAATGTTTTACATCCTTGCATTGCTGTGAAGGGCTAAGTGTACCAGAAAAATGCCTCACACACTGTAGTTGTTACTGTGTACAATAATCTCTTGGTTTTTCTCCTTTCACTCAACATCAGTTTGTATTAATCCTTCCAGGCCTCTCTGAAATCTGCCCAATCATCATTTCTTACAGCACAATAGTATTCCATTACATTTGTATATCACAGCTTTATCTATTCCCCAATGGATGGGCATCTCCTCAATTTCCAGTTCTTGACTACCACAAAGAGAACTACTGTAAATATTTTTGTACATGTGGGACCCTTTCCCATTTTTATGACCTCTTGGGGATATGGTCCTGGAACTGATATTGCTGGGTGAAAGGGTATGCACATTTTTGTAACCATTTGGGCATAGTTCCAAATTGCTCTCCAGAATGGTTGGATTAGCTCACAGCTCCACCAACAACGAATTAGTGTTCCAACTCTCCCAAAGCCTCTCCAACATTTATGATCTTCCTGTTCTGTCATGTTTGCCAATGTGATAGGTGTGATGTGGTACCTCTCAGAGTTGTTTTGATTTGTATCTCTCTAATCAATAGTGAATTTAGAGCATTTTTTCATATGACTATAGATAGCCTTAATTTCTTCCTCTGAAAACTCCCTGTTCATATCCTTGACCATTTATCAATTTCCCCATTGGACTGTGAGAGCTCCTTGAGGGCAGAGACTCTTTTTAATATGTATACATACCCACACAGACATAATATGTACACACATATATATGTATGTGTGTGTATATATATATCTATATCATCTATATTTATATCTAATATTCCCAAAACTTGGTATATTGCTCAACATGTAATAAGCACTAAATATTTCTTGATTTAAATGAATTTAATTAGTTAGAAATTATCTAACTGCAAATTAAACCACATCCCTAGTAGCACTTCTCCAGTACAATTCCACCACAACCAAAACACATTGAGTCAGGAGGAAGAAGAGAAAGAAAATTCCTTGTTCCCCACAACCATTTTCAGATGTTTACTCTGCTCCCATTCTTGAGGAATCTTTCCTTCTTTTATGGTTCTCTCCACACATCAGGTTGTTATTCAGTTTTTTTAGTCATATCTGACTGTCTGTGATCCCATTTGGGGTTTTCTTGGCACAGACACTGAAGTGGTTTGTCATTTCCTTCTCCAGCTCATTTTATAGATGAGTAAACTGAGGCAAACAAGGTAAGATGACTTGCCCAATGCCATACAGCTAGTAAGTGTATGAGGCCAGATTTGGATTCGGGAAGACTCATCTTCCCAACTTCAGTCCCAAAATTCTATCCACTTTGAGACCTAGTTGCTCCATTGATATTACATGATCTAAATCCTGTTTGCCATTAGTTCCTGGCCTCAGACCATTTTACATCTTACCCCTAAGAGTTGCCACTTGGATAACCATCATCCTCTTCATTCCAACCCCTGTCCTCACATCTGGGGTCTTCAATATACCCTTTGATATTTCCTTAAAGACTCTGTAGTTCCTCCAATTTCATTAACTTCCATCATTTGCATTTTTACTCCACTTCAGTCAGTTAATCCTTCAGTCAACTATCATTTATTAAATGTCTACTATGGGTACAATGCTAGACCTGCAGTGAAGAAGACCCATCTTCCTGATTTCAAATGCAACCTCAAACCCACACTGGCTGTGTGACCCTGGGCAAGTCACTTTACCCTGTTTGCCACTCCAATATCTCTGACAAGAAAATCTCAGTTGGGATCACAAAGAGTCAGACATAACTGAAATGACAGACCAACAATAACATCAAATACAAAAAAAGAAGCAGAAGATACTGCCAGGTCTCATGGAGCTCACAGTCTAATGGGAAAGACAACATGCAAATGACTATATACAAATAAAGTATATAAAGTAGCACCTCGGTTTACAAATTTAATTCATTCTAAGATTCTGTTCATCATGTGATTTGTTTGTATTGCAAAGAGAATTTTCCCATAGGAAATAATGTAAAGTCAGATCATTGGTACTCTTTCATGTTTAAATTCATGTTCTTCCATGTCTCTCTCTGTTACTTCACTAAAATCAATCAATTTTGAGTGAATGGAACAAGTTAAGTCAACAAACATTTATTAAGCATCCACTATATGCCAGGCACTGTATTAAGTCCTGAAGATAAAAAGAAAAGCAAAAATAGCCCTGACCCTCAAAGAGCTGAGAGAAATGATCATTTCTCTATCATATTTAATAAGTAATTATTTTTTCCCTTTTTTTCCTTTTTTCTACCGCCTCATCCAGAAATCAACCAGGGTAGAAAATCTTGTGTGAAGACTTATCCAGCCAGGAAAGCTAAGACATAATTAAATAGAGTAAAGAAATTCTAAATTTAAGTGAATGGGTGGATTCCTGCTCATTGTGTTTACTCAGACGGGTATGGGAAAATGTGGATTCTTCCTCTTCTCAAGTAGTCGATGTGGAAATTGATAAGTTCAATTTGGTGCTTGTTGTCATCTCACTGGAATAAGCCATCCTCTCATTATAATGTTCATTTTCTCAGTTATTAACCAATCAGAGTTGATTGCCACTTTCAGGAATACTCGCTCTTGCAAAGGTATATAAATGGTGAGCCTACCATCATGACTGGTCTTTGGCATTTTAGAGTGTCTCTGACCGTTATATTAATAAAATGCTAGTATTGTTAATGAAATGATTAATTACCCAGAACCTATGTCTCTTGAACTTTTTAAATGTCACAGGGATTATATCTTAATGGAGGAGAAAATATATAAATAACTATGTAGAAAGAAGATATATTTTCACACTTACATAAATATACACATTATATATGTGTGTATATATGTATACACACACTCACACACACACACACACACACACACATATATATATATGCCAAAATTTGAGATAAATTCAGAGTAAAGACATCAGCATTAAGGAAGACTGGGGAAGTCTTCTTGTAAAGGGTGAGCTTTTAGTTAAACCTTTAAAGAAGCCAGGAAGCAGGAGGCACTGAGATGGGAGAGCATTCTCGACAAGGTGAAAATCAGTGAAAATTCCTGATATCAGGGAGATGGAGTGAGTGTCTTGTGCTAGAAATTGCAAGGAAGTCAGTGATAACATATATCAAAAGGAACTTATGGGGAGTAAGGTGTAAGAAGATTGGCAAAGTAAAAAGGCACAAAGATCCATTCCATGTCTTGCCTCTGGACATGCTGTCCTCATTCCTGGAAAGCTCTACCTTCTCTGCTCTACTTACTGACCTCTAGGTATTCCTTTAAGTTACAAATAAAATCCTGTCTTTCACTGGAAGTCTTCCCTAACCTCTCTGTTAATTATTTCCTGTTTTTCCTATCTATAACTTGCTCTGTGTGCATTTGTTTCCATGTTGTCTATCCTATTAGATCATCAGCTTCTTGAGGGCAGGGATTATCTTTTGTCTTTTTTTGTCCCTTTAGTACTTAGCACAGTGCTCAGCACATAGTAGGTACTTAATAAAGGCTTTTTCATTGAGAAAGACTTCACCAGACTGCCAAAGAGCTCCATGACACACACGCAAAAGCCATTTAAGAATTTTTCATTTAGTCAGATCATTGTCCTTTTATAGATGAGAAAAATGATTCTGAGTCCTGACACATGGGTCTAAAATTCAGATGTTGGGATTCCTAGCCCAGTATCTGGAGAGACCTTAGGCTAATTGCTTCACTGCCCTGGGCCTCATCTGTAAAATCAGAAGGTTGGACTGAGTGATCCATTCTAGATCTGTGATCTTATGAAATCCTTTTTTTGAATACCCTACTTGGGGAGTTTGATGGGGATAGGGTTTGGATCTGTGATTTCACTGACTTGCTGTTCTTCAGTTATGTCTGACTCTTTGTGACCCTGTAGTCCATTGGGTTTTCTTGGCAAAGATACTGGAATGGCATGCCATTTCCTTTTCCAGGGGCAAACAGAGGGTAGGTGACTTATCCAGGGTCACACAGCAAGGAAGTTTCTGGGGACAGATCTGATCTCATGGAGATGAGTCTTCCTGATTCCAAGCCCAGTGCTCTATCACCGCACCACCTACCTGCCTCTTTCATTGGCTTCGGCAGGAGTATTGTGAGGTTCAAATGAGATAATGGACATAAAGCACTTTGCAAAACTTGAAGCACTAGGTGATTACTAGTTCTTATTTCCCCTGGTATCACTAGGCCTCCAGTCTGGTGAGGACTTCAGCCCATGAGCTTGTCACTGAACTTTTGATGAACTCAAACGATATCCATAGAGCCATGCATAGGTGTACTCCTAAATGTTTAACAATTCAGCTCACATGTTTAAGTTAAATCTGCATTACTAACACTCTCAAGTCTAGACAATCAATAAAACAAGTTATATCATAATTTCTGGTTATTGCAGATTTCTGAGATGTAAATGCTCATGCTGAAAATTCAGCAAATGGTTCTCTCAAGGGTTAGAGTTGGCTCCAGTACAATCCTGGACATAGGAAATTCCCCAATAAGAAAACTCCCTCTGCTAACTTAGGCCTTCTTTCAAATTTAGAGGCTTGTTTAGTGCAGTGGTGCCAAACTCAAATAGAAATGAGGGCCACTGAACCATGTGTAAGGATCCTTGTGAGTCACACAGAAAACTACGTAGAAAACTATGCTGCTTATATATTTATTTTTATTTCCACATCAATTCATTAAAATCAGAAAGAAGCTACACTTTAATTTGGTTTGGGCTCCTCTCATAGTATTGTGGGTCATATTCTGACCTATGGGCCACATGTTCAACACCTCTAGTCTAGTAATAAATTAATTACTAATAAATTAAGTGACTTGGCCATTATAAGGAATCTTATAATGAATTCTATTCCAATTCATTACCACAAAGCTCGTATATTTATGAGATTATAGTCGTATGTACCACTCTATAAAGTAGGACACAATACATGCTCATTGCATGGTCCTAATTTAGCTCTTAAAATTTTTCTTGAAAGCTACATCCTATATCTAACATTGGCAGAAAGAAAGTAATTCAGAATAAGTCTAATTCCAAAAATTCTGTTCTAAGAAGATCTTGCCAGCCAAAATAGGAACCAATCAGGGCAACAGCTTGTGTGTCTTTTCCTGCTGTCTGCTTCACTGCAAACCCTGCCAAATTCAATCTTGAGCAAAGGAACCAGTGGTGCTCAAGCTCTGTCCCAAGAGGATTCACACACATCATTGTCCTGCATATTTTTATCACCCACTCCCTACAACAACTAGTGGTTCAATTTGCTGTAACTCCACAAATGTCAGAGAGGAAAATTTATGAAATCTCTTGCATATGAAGACCATCTGGATGAGCCACGTAGACCTGTGACATCTATACCTTCTTTCCATTTTGTTTCCAGGAAATCCCCTTGATCTACATTAAACATTGTAAGAGAAAAATCATCTGACCTATATCAGAACTGACCTGAGCAAATCATTCTAGTTAGCCTTTGGTGTACTTGCTCCAATTAGCAATCCTTTCTGTCTCATGGAGGCAAAAGAGAAGCATCCTTCATTCTGAACAAATCTATTTCAGAACTCCTGTTGATATCACTATTCCCTTCAACGTCTATGTAGTAGTCTTTACTGAATGCAGCCTCTGAAGCTGAGATGCAACAAAGTATGGATCAATTCTCTGCTGCCTGTGCTAAGTCTGGCCTAATAATTAATACCAAGAAAACACAGGTACTCCATTAGCCAATACCACACCATCCATATGCGGAACCATTGGTTACAATGAATAGAGTTTTGAATGCTGTGGATCAGTTCACTTACCTTGGCAGTGTGATTTCTAGGGATGTACACATTGATTGACCATGAGGTTGATGCATGCATTGCCAAAGCTAGCTCAGTGTTTGGAGAATCCAAAGAAAAGTTTGGGAGAGAAGAGTTATTGGACTGACTACCAAACTGAAGGTCTACAGAGCTGTTGTGCTGACCTCATTGTTGTATGCCTGTGAAACATGGACAGTCTACCAGTGCCATGCCAGGAAACTGAATGGCTTCCATTTGAAGTGCCTTAGGAAGATTCTGAAGATCACCTGGCAGGATAAGGTACCAGACACCAAAGTCCTTGCTTGAGCTGAACTGCCAAGCATTCAGACTATGCTTCAGAGAGCGCAACTCTGATGGACTGGTCACTTTGTTCGAATGCAAAATGTACGCTTGCCAAAAAGATTATTTTATGGAGAACTCACATGGGACAGGCAATCACATGGTGGTCAGAAGAAGCAATACAAGGACACTTTCAAAGTCTCTTTAAGGAACTTTGTATTTGATTGTGCGACATGGGAAACACTGGCACAGTACCACGCCCACATCAGAAAAGGTGCTATGCTCTATGAGCAAAGCAGAATTGAAACAGTACAAAGGAAATGTAAGATGCGCAGATTTGGAGTAACCACCCCAAGTGTTTACACGGACTATCTGTGCCCAATATGTGGTAGAGCATTCCAAGCTTGTATTGGTCTGATCAACCACAGTCAGACGCACTGAAACTTGAGTTTATCATGGTGATGGCATTTTGATACTCTTCAAGAATGAAGAACAACCAACCAACCAGCTAGTAGTCTTTACATGTTTATCTGGGCAAACATGCTACGGGAAAATAATGTAGGACCGAAGAGAAACAAGGACAGCTAGATGGCACAGTGGGTAGAGGGCTGAGCCTGGAGTCAGGAAGACTCATTTTCATGGCTTTAAATCTGATCTTACATACTTACTAGCAATGTGACCTTGGGCAAGTCATTTAGCCCATTTGCCTCAGTTTCTTCATCTGTAAAATGAGCTGCAGAAGGAAATAGCAAAATCTTTGCCAAGAAAATCCCAAATGGAGCCATGAGGAGTTGGCCATAACTGAAATAACTAAATGACTGCAACAATGACGAGAGGCATCTGTAGCTGCCTTTATTTTGCATTCCAAGGTCATCTGAGCTGGGCAGGGGCTTGCAATTGTTCAGCCTGTTGGATTTGACATCGCTCTGAAAAGGAACAGGCATTTCCCTTCTTCATAGACAAGAGAGTGCATAACAGCTAATGACTACTCTCTTGGTAACTCAGCTATGGTCTCACTTGTCGGTATTTCTCCACCTCAGCTCGACAAGTTCACTGTTTGTTTCCCTTCCCAACTAGCATTCTCTAATTGAATATCCTTATTTCATCAGCTCCTTGTCCTGGTACCTGCCACCCCAGGTGAGCCAGGTCTTTGCTGCCCTCTGCTGTTTGTGAAAGTTTGGGACTTCACCCCGTTCATTGTTATTAGTGGTGATGCTAATGTTAACAATAAAAATTTATATAATTTAAAATGACATGTTTTAACATTTACAAAAGAAAAGACTCTTCATAACAAATCACTAAGGCAGGTAATCCAAGAATTCCATTCCTCTTTTATAGATGAGAAAACTAGGACTCAGAACAAGGTGACTTATCTAGTCATACATAATAAATATTGGAGATAAAAACCACACTCTGGTCTCTGGACTATAATTCCTGCACTCTTTTTGCTATGCCTTCAACTGACCCTATGAAACCTATCTTCCTAGCTCCGAGTACCATTGTTCCCTCCTTTCTAACACTTCCTATGTGTCTATCTATCTCTGTCACTTTATCTACATACCCATCTCTCTGCTTCTGTGCATGCATTCCTCTTTTCCCCTTCATTACATGGTGCTGTCTACGTTGATTTGTCTCTTTTCCCCTTTCTTCCTTTTCCTTTCCTTCCTCCATGCTCTAGGCAGTTCTTTCCTGAAGGGAGAGTATGAATTTCTAATCATGAAACACTTGTCCCCATCCCCACCCCCAACTGGTGTCACTCCACAGGGAGGAATGAGCGTTCCAAGCACCACTACCACCACTATCATCCTCAGTCCCCTTATTCCTTTACTGCCTGCATTTATGGAATTGATCATAGCCTTTTCACACACTGCTCCTTTTGTTCCAACATGCCAAGCATGCCATCATTCCTTCTACCTTTCCCTCCCTTTCTATCTCTATCTTTCTATGTCTTGTCTGTCCTCTCTCTCTCTGGCTTCTTCTCTGTGCCTCTCTGTCCCTCTCTCCCCCTAATCTGGACTTGATATGTTACACTTGAATGACTCCTCTTTCTCCATACTTACAATTTTCTCAAAACTACAGTTTATTTCCATAAACCTATTAATATGCCCGGGAATTTGTTTCTGTCATTATATCTCATGTAAACATCAGTAACATCAGGATTTTCACATACTTCTTAAATAAGGATAATGTATAAATGGTAAATGTTACTATTGGTAACACAGTAGATAGAGTGCCAGGTCTGGAGCCATGAAGGCCTGTGTTTAAAACCAGACTCAGACACTAGTTTGTGTGACTCTGGGCAAGTCACTTAACCCCATCTGTCTCAGTTTCTCCATCTGCAAAATGAATTGGAGAAGGAAAAGACAAACTACTCCAGTATCTTTGCCAAGAAAACCCCAAATTGGGTCCAGAAGAGTCAGACATGACTGAAATATCTCAATGATAGCTTTCTACTTCCTTGATTTCTAACACATTACTCTTTCCACCATGCCACATGTTTAACTTCACATCATGTGGAATATAATCAATCAATAAATCTATTGGCAAACACCTCCTGAGTGTCAAGAACTCATGTGGATACCAAGGTAAAATAAAACAAGTCCTCAAGTACATTTGGTCAGGGTAGATAACATATAGACATAGTATATAAAAATATCTAAACTATAATCAAAACAATTATAAATTAATTTCAAGTAGAGAAGGCATTAATAGCTGGTGAGGCTCAGGAAAGGTGTCATAGGAGGTGCTTGTGTTGAGCCTTGAAGAAAACTTCAGTTGTTAAGTCATGTCCATCCCTTTTGATCCCATTTGGAGTTTTCTTGGCAAAGATACCGAAATGGTTTGCCATTTCCTTCTGCAGCTCAATTTAAAGAACATGACACTGAAGCAGACGTAGTTAAGTGACTTGCCCAGGGCCACATAGCTAGTAAGTGTGTGAGGTCACATTTAAACTCATGTCTTCCTGGCTCCAGGCCTAGTACCCTATCCACTGTGCCACCTTAGCTGTCTTGTGTCACCTTGCTGAAAACTAGTGACTATAAAAAATGAATAGGAGGAGAGAAGGATTCTGAGATTGGGAGTGCATGCTAGGTGGAGGGTTTCTTACACAAAAGCAATGTCATACAAGACGAAAACACCAATGGGGAAGAATTTTCCACCATGGTGGTTTTTCTGTGCAAAGGGTAGATGGATTTTGACAGAGTATCATAGTACTCCTAAAATTTCTCATCATGTCAAAATACAAACAAACTACTAGGAGCAATGTGCTATAAATCAGATAACTGTGCAGTGATGAGAAAGAAGTAAAGAAAAATAAAGCAATTATTTAATTAAATCTGTCACATTCAAAGTTAGCCCAATTTCACACAACGTTCCAACCAATTCATCTCTATTTTCTTTTCAGTATCAGGATGACAAGCACAGTCCCAATTTCTAGTTTGCTTCTAAGGGTTCATGCTCAGAACAGTTTCTAAACGTCCAAACATTGTCAACAGGAATAGCTTTCCAAAATGACGGTGGAGTATTTTTTAGAATGTCAGTTTTATGCATCCAATTAGGACTGTACCAATAAAACTGACTTGATCTGATTTGATTTTTTTTTTTTACACGAAAGGATGACTGTTAGGAGGAGATTAGAGGAAGGAGAAATGTGTCACTGGAAGACACCCAATAAATCAATTGGTTTAAACATGTCTTGAATATTTATTAAGTGAATCTAAGAATTGCCTACACCTTAAAGGAATTTGTAGTTTGTTATTTGGGGGATAAACTTATGCCCCCAAATAAACATAGATAGAATTAAAACTTTATGAAAAGCAGAGTATCACCAAGCGAAAGATGCTTGAAATTCCTTTGGAAATGACCTCTGGTTTTCCCAACATTGCATAACCTCATCCCAGGATAAGATTTATATTTATTGATATGTGAAATGAACATATATGTCTAATGTCCAAGTAAATTTAAAAATTGTCTTACTTAGTAGATACATGGAAACTATTGAAAAGCAGATCATTCAAACTTCAGAGTCATAGAATCAAGGGACGTTTTAAATGACAGCTCAACCCTCACCCAATGAAGGGGTTTTCTCCGTTATTTCCTAGTTTATCTTATTCTAACAAGTCTGAGGACCAGGGTTCAAATTCCACCTCTAACTCTAATAATCACTGGTGGTGAGTCCTTAGGTAAATCATTTTACTTCCTGGACCTCAGGCTCCTCACCTATAAACTGAGAGAATTAGACTAACTCACCCCAAAGGTCCCTTTAAACTCTAGGTATCATCCAGTTACCCAGCTTTTACTTAAGCGATTTCAGTTCCAAATGAGAAAATCTCTTCTGGCTTTGGACATCTTTAATTAGTGGAGAATTCTTCCTTTTGTTTCACCAAAGTCTTCCCCTTTCCTTTCCTCTCCTCTTGAAGTAACACAGAGCGGAGCCCCGCTTCTGAGGAGCAATTTACTAGATTTACACTCTTTATCAGATTGCAAACACCTTGATAGAAGGGACTAATGGTGGATTTCTTTGTTTTATCCTCAAAATCTAGTCTGGTGTTTGATGCTTCATGCCATTTTGTTCTCTAACTCATTTACAGATGAGAAAACTGAGGCAAACAGGGTTAATTGATTAGCCCAGGGTTACACAGCTAGTAAGTGTCTGAGAACAGACTTGAACTCAGGAAGATGAGTCTTTCTGACTTCAGGCCCAGTGTTCTATCCCTTGTACCACCTAATTACACAAAATATATATGTATACATGTACATACACACACACATACCTAGAGACAGACAGACAGACAAGTGGTTATAGATATAGTTACCTCTTAAATCCATTCTTGATGAAAGCAGGTTTTGAGAACTAACAGCCCTTCTCCCCTATCTAATTCTTCTGTGTTGGTTCTTCCTCTCACACCTCATTTATATAAAATAATTACTCTTTTTAGCTGTTTCTAAATGGCTTTACTTTTAAAAGTCATATTACACTCAGGTTCACTCCAATCTTTCTTACAAAGTACCCAATTATTGCAGATTGTAATGACATATGTTTTACATAGATAAAAGGCAAACAATCTGTCCTTAGAGAGGACACATCCATGATATATAAGTGTAAATGTGTGTACAGTTTACAAATTTTTGATCTTTCTTATTCCTAAAACCTAAATCATGTTTTTAGACATTTTTCACTAATCTTGTGCTCAGTATCAAAGTTACTGAATATGACAGCTTGTGTTTATCTAATTTGCAGGGCCTTATCTAGTTCTTCATGGTCTCTTGCAATTAGTCTTTAGTATGGACCTCACATTTCTATTGATTCTTGTATTGTTTTTTAACGAGGTCCTCAAACTCTGACAGTTTATTAAATACCCATTTTTCTTCCATTCATGACCATTCTTAGCTTTACTGAGTGCGATATTTTCAGCCAGAACCCCCAGTTTTTTTACTCGTCAATATATAGTATTCCAAGACCTTTGATCTCCTAGTACCACCGCTACTAGGTCTTGTATGATTCTAATTGTGACACCACCACATTTAAATAGCTTTTTTTATTTTTGCTTGTAATATTTTATCCTTGAACTGGGTGGGGGCTTCAGAATTTGACTCTAATATTCCTATGGGTTTTTCTTCATAGGATCTCTTTCAGGTGGTGATTGATGGATTTTTTCTATTCCCATTTTCACCTCTTGTTCTAATGCTTCAGGACAATTTTCTTTATTTGTTGTATTATTACATCAAGATTCTTTGATCATAGCTTTCAGGTCATCTAATTATTCTTATATTTTCTCTTCTTGATCTATTCACAAGATCAGTTGTTTCTCTTATGAGATGTTTCATATTCTCTGGTATTTTTTTCATTTGTTATATTTTGTTTTATTATTTCTTAATCTCTTATAACTTCTCTGACTTCCCCATGCCCAATTCTAATTTTTCATATTTCTTTTCTTGTTATTGTTCCAGAACTATATATACTTTCTCTATAAGCACATCTAGGCTTAGGATGTTAAAGTCCAAATACAGTGATTCCATTTTTTTTTTTGATGATGCAAAGAGTTCGTTATAAAATTTTTAGAGATATTTTCAATTTTATCCATTTGTTGTCCTCTTTCAAATTCATCCTTAAATGTCCTTAAGATGTTTTTAGTTGAATCTCTTGCCAAGATTTCTCTAAACCAATTTTCCTCTCCATGACTTCATTTCTCACTTTTGAGTGGATGCTGCTAATAAATGATATTCAGCAGTAGTCAGTAAGATGTTTCAGATGAGTTTGCATTCAAAACTGGGATTCCCCTTCACTGTTTGTCCAA
Organism: Bettongia penicillata ogilbyi; assembly: GCA_023548195.1. Lineage (NCBI taxonomy): Eukaryota > Metazoa > Chordata > Mammalia > Diprotodontia > Potoroidae > Bettongia > Bettongia penicillata. The sequence continues at coordinate 2,001,441 of JAJHZJ010000737.1, forward strand.
TTGGCATATAAACCAAATGTTTTTAAATTTATGCAGTTTTCAGTTTTGGGGGATCTTACTGTTATTTGATTTGCATTGGCTTAACTTCTGCCCCCAATTTTTGTTATTGTCACCAATGTCCTTTTCTCTGTCCATTGCTCACTTTAAAAATCAGCAGCTTGATTAAATAGATCAGCTTGCAGTTATTTTAAGTAGTTATCACATCTTTTAAAATGCCCTTTTAATTTTATTTTGTTAATTTTGAACTTTAATAATCCAACAGTTTGTATATAAGACATTTGATTCAAGAATAAATCCCTTTCATTTCCTGTAAGATAAAATGCAATGAATTTCTTTTTTTGTTTTTCAACATTTCACAGGTTCAAAGTCCTCTGTTTCATTAGAGTATGATGCAAAGACCAGTGTCACCTAAGTTCAAATTCTGCTTCTGATGCTCATTACCTGTGAAACAGGTCACTTTTCAAACTCTAGATCTCTGATTCTGGGACAATGAGCCTATGATTGTCTGATTCTTTTATTTAAAAAAAAAACACATATCCATTATATATAAGCGCAAATATCTGTCTGGTTTACAAGTTTTTGATCTTTCTTTTTCCTAATAGCTAAGTCACGTTTTTAGACATTTTTCACTAATCTTGTGCTCAGTATCAAAGTTACTGAATATGACAGCTTGTGTTTATCTGATTGGCAGAGCCTTATCTGGTTCTTCATAGAATCTGTCCATCTCTTTGTGTTCTACAACAAGTGCCGGAACAAAAACTATTTACGCTTATTCTTTTTTGGATTTATTTTGATTTTACAAATATTTATTACAGGGACTGAAGGGTAAGATGAAAATAATAATGGTAATGACAGCTAACATTAATACAGCATTGGTTATGTGCCAGTCTCTGTGTTGAGCACTTACAGTCACCTCATCTGATCTCTACAATAACCCTGGAAGGCAGCTGTTATTCTTATCTCTGTTTCACAGAAGAGAAAACTGAGGAAATCAGAGATTAAGTGACTTGCCCATGGTCAGTTAATTAACATGGGCAGATTTGAACTCGTGTCTTCCTGACTACAGATCCAGAGTTCTATCCACTGTGTCGTCTACCTGCTGTTGTATGATTTAGTTTCTGGATCTTCAACCATTCTTTCAAATTAACAAGTCAGCAAGCATTTACTAAGTACACTTTCTACGTATCTAGCACAACGCTAAGTGCTGAGAATGTAAATGCAAACAGAAGAAAGACAGTCCCTATACGTCCTCAAGGAGCTTACATTCTAAAAGGGAAAGACAATACAGACAAAAAAGGCAGCCATGTGGGAGCATGATGGGGAATGTCCGGAGAAGACTAAAGACGGTGCTGGCCTGAGCACTTTCCTTAAAATGAAGGTTTTGTGAGAAACTGGCAAATCAGAGAAAGGGGACACAGGAATGGAGTATTCAGTATGAGGCCGTCAAGGGCAGAGAGAACTTTCAGGGTCATGGGACCACAGGGGATTGGGGGAGAAAGTTTGGAGAATCAGGAATGGAGCTTGGAGAGGAATCAAATACACACACATGTACGCATAGTTATGTGAATATTTCTCTCTCTCTCTCTCTCTCTCTCTCTCTCTCTCTCTCTCTCTCTCTCTCTCTCTCTCTCTCCCCATCTCTCTCTCTCTCTCTCTCTCTCTCTCTCTCTCTCTCTCTCTCTCTCCCATCTCTCTCTCTCTCTCTCTCTCTCTCTCTCTCTCTCTCTCTCTCTCTCTCTCTCTCTTTCTCTCTTCCTTCCTCTCTCTATGCTCTCTGTTAGACCCAGATAAGCCTAATAGCTCTGTTATCAAGGGCTCAAACTGGGGGGAAACAGTGATGAAGACTGAAATAACAGAAAACTTGCCTTTGAATCAACAATAGTTTAACATACAGAACTGATAAAGTACAGCATTGTCTGGATGTATACAGATTATTGGGTGGTTTGAATATTACATTATTGGTGGTTTGGACTAACATAATGATGGTGGTTTGGCTATTACAATATTTTTCATAAAAATGGCATTCACAAAAAGTATGAGTAACAAGTAAAAATATTCTATCTGAAAATAAATTGTTTTATTTTTTATTATTTATTTTATTTAGTTCTTATTTATTTATCTTTTGCTAGCGATGAATTTATTATTTATCTTTTGATAGCAATGAATTTATTTATTATTTATTTATCTTTTGATAGCAATGAATTTATTTATTATTTATTTGTCTTTTGATAGCGATGAGTAACCACAGTTTTAACGTTCTCTGATTCAAGGCTGAATGCTAATTAAAATTACATTGATTTATACTTTAGGTCTGTCAAATGTAAGTCATGTGGATCAAGTCATGGGATACAGTGAGAAAGAAACAGACTAGATGAACAGTAATTAACAGACAAATGAGTAAATAGGTCCAGAGTGAATCCTTATTTTTTACCAACTGAGAAGTGATCTTTCTAAACGATGCAACAAAGCTAGGGGCTGAGATGGTGGGGGTGGTTGGTGTTACTGGTAATAGAAATTTCCATGAGAACAAAAATGCCCTCTTTCCTCAAAAAAATTCCCATATGTTCGTTCATCAGGTAAATGAAAATTTGTATAAAGTTTCTATTCATTTGATAGAACATAGATTTCTCAGAACAACATGGAAAATTTCACTTAAACTGACCGCAATCTGTGTTTTCCAGGTTAGTTTCCTATTAGTCTATTTCATATGCTTCATGGTCTACTCTAGTCAAACTGGACTACAGCCCTTCTCCAAACTCAGTATTCTAGTTTCTGTGTCTAAGACTTTAAACAGGTTTATCAGTAAGCTCCCTGTCATACCTAGGGAGTTATACTTTCACAGGTTCTTTGATCTGCTTGTCTAAAAGGAAAGGCAACTTTTGAGGGGTTAACAATCTCCTTTATCAAACGCATGCATCATTCACTTAGTTCAGGAAATCAACAGTTTCCAAATTGTCTGACATAAGCAATACATATATCACAAATCAACAGACAGGTCCAAATGTCTGACCATAGTTTACCAGAGAAACAAGCACCATCATCTGGGTTTTCAAAGCCAGGCTGCTCCTTAGCAGCTTCCCAGAGTCTCTGGCACACAAAGCTTCTTCCAAAAACTAAGCCCCAAGGTAAAACCTCAACTCAGAATATCTATACCTTTGTTAGAGCCAGAGGGCATCTCAACCCTTGAGAACCAGTACCTCATTAACAAAAGGTGTGGGTCTTCCTACAAATCTTCCTTAATTAATCTCTCCTTAATGGGCAAGATAAGTAATTAACAATACAGATACATATATACTGTTTCTAGTTAAAGAAACTCTGATTTCTGTACTTTATTCCTAGTAACGACTCTTGGTTGATAAAGGCAAGATTCAATCGGAGGCACTTGATTATGTTAAAATAGGCAAGAAATCCTACTTTGCAAGCCATTACAATGGGTTATCCCATATACATGGATTGTACCCCCTTTTACCTTTGCTTCTCTGAATTCTTATCATCCTTCAAGACCACTAAGGTACCATCTACTCTCAAAAGCCTTCTCTGATCTTTCCTGTTCCCTAGTTTTTGTTTCTCTGTCCCACCACTCTATAATCATGTTGTACTCTCCCAGTAGAATGAATGATTCTTGTGGTTAGGAACTGCTTTATTTATTGCCTTTGTATCCTCTGTGTCTAGCACAGTGTCTTGCATAGGTGTTATATCTATACAATTGGCTGTAATTGTTGGATTTGACGAGTACATAATACTGAAGCATAAATAAACTGGTAGCTTTGGATAACTGTTTCATTTATTCACAATCCCTCCTTCTACACCACCATCATCATCATCATTTTATAAAAATGCTTTGTCATCTGCCTTGTCATGGCTCCCACTCTGCACACAAAACAGGTGTGTCTGGATCAGAGACCATACTTGCCTTTCTATGTCAATTAGCTCTCTCAGCTTGAAGTTCTACCCTGCGACAGAGGTTGATTGGCTATTGAATGAGGGCAAATTCTCCTAAAGGACCCTAACCAAAATACCCAGATTATGCTTTACAACTATCCATGCCAGATATCTGGGAACCTTTTGATATCTGTCCTCCCATCCATGTACTGACCCATCCTTCCACTTCCTCTTCTGTTAATAAATGCATCAGTAAAAAGGGCATGGCAAAGGAATGTCCTATGACTCTGCTTACTATTTGTGTGATTACCCAGATGAAAAACTCCTTTACCTGTCCGTCACTCCTCTATGTCTACCTCTTACCCCCAACTAGAAGGTAAACTCCCCTTTGCATCCTAGTATAGTGCCTAGTTTATAGTTAACTCTTTAAAATAGCTTTAATTTATGTATCATCACCATTATCATTATCATCATCACTAATCACCACCACCATCATCATCACTGACATTTTTACAGCACTAAGTTTTACAAGGCATTTTAAGAATATAAACTCATGCTGTATGTCTGTTGTCCAATAAATCATCTTTGTTAAAGGAAGAAAGCCTGTTGCCCTATTGCTATGGTTTGGTTTGAATTTTATCATTAAGATGATGCAACCCATTTGAATATGATCTCAAAGCAGTCAAGATGTGGGGTGAGATTTTAATTCTCTATGACTGAGGACTTGAAATGCTGTCCCACTCACCTACTCCAGTACATGCTCAACCCAAAATTTAGAAAATAATTGGGGAAAATTTTTGCTAACTCAATGTCTTCCATTCAGGAGATAGACCAACAGAGGTTTGCTCTTGTCTTTCACTGAGTTTTTAGGAAACACTCTAAATCAAACTTGATCATTAGGAACTTCTAAGTGATTCAACTTTATGCTCATTATATCTCAGTTTAAACATACTCCTATGTTCACATGCAAACATACACATATAACCCCACAAACATGATTTGTCCTTTATGGGGGCAGAAGAATGAGCCATCAACAAACTATTTTTGAAAGTTACTGAAATGTCTGCCTGTGCTACAAATAATCTCCTTGCCACCTCCTTGACTTGTCATGATATCTGAAAATTCACCATTTCTTTAGCTAACTGGCAGGATAAACCACTAAATCTGTTAGAAACATTCAACATAATAGCACATGCTATTTTAAACAGGTAAGTTATAGCATCATAATGCTACGTATTCATTCTTTCAAACTGTTTATCATGTCTCATTCAGAGTTCAGGACCATAACTCCAGTTTCTGCTTAGGTGCATGACTTGGTCAATCAGAACAGTCAACTCAATTCATGCTTACAGAATTCTTATACCGAAGTCATTTCTAGTCTACACAAATTCCCTGCAGGCTTCCTTGGACTACTCGAATGATTGAAGAACCACAAAGACGAAAATTAAAGGGAACCTTATATAATTTCCTCAAAACGTTTCCTAATCCTAATTCCTCCCTTTACTATATATATATATATATATATATATATATATATATATATATATATATATATATGAATTTGATGAACCTAAATAACTGTCATCTTCAAACAAGCTTTTTCCTACTATCCCTACTTGAAATACATTCAAACATAGTATTTATCTCCTGCTTGTTTAAATGAGCATATCTTTATCTCTACATAGATTTTTCTAATACAAAAGAATTCTGATGAAACTGGACTCAGCCAACCAAAGTAAACTTTTTACCTTTGGCAGTGAGGCTCTGGAACCAGAACTTTGGGTTGTCATTGTCAAAACTGTGGTGATTCCCAAAGCCACTCTCGCTGGTGCTGCATCCATGTTGATCCAAAACGAAACCCAGGATAAAATGACTATCAACAGGCTAGGAATATACATCTGGATCAAATAGTACCCCATCTGGCGCTCCAGGTGAAATTTGACTTCAATGCAAGTAAACTTTCCTGTAAATAGGGAATTTATTTTGTAGAATTCACCTTATGTTTCATTTTTTTCCAATAAATAACTTTTGCTTATAGACACATTCACATGCATATAGATAGATACATGCATACATACATACATATATAGAAATATCTATATATATGGTTATGGATACAGATATAGATGGGAATATGAGTATAGATAGAGATAGAGACAGAGATATACAGAAAACACTTAACCACCTACAAAAGTGTTCAGCAAACTTCTCCTTACTTTTTGTAATGGAAATGATAGTAGTATGTTACAAGATCATGGCATCATAAATTTAGTGCCATTGAGTTCTATTTTATAAATGAGAAACAGAGAATTCTAGAATAAAGAAGTATACCATCATTTATTTCGGTCAATTATATTTTTATTAAAATCTTTTCTTGCTGACTTGAATTTCTTTAAATGTTATTTTTTGAGGCTCTCATAAACTGGCCATTTGACTTCTATAACTTTCATTTATAGAAGTGTTTTTTGGGGAGGGCTTCAGGGGCTCACGGTAGGCAAGAGTATGCTTGAGGAACTTGGGGATTTTAGTGGTATGTGAGCCCCCAATGTAGAATCTCTACCATTGATTATATTGATAGAGAGTTCCCTGGGACCATGCAGGCTACCAAAAAAGCATTTATTAAGTGCTTACTATGTTCCAGACACTATGCTAAGTTCTGAGGAGGCAAATACAAGGAAAAAGAGGGCAATTATTAGTGTCAAGGAACTTACATTCAGGAAGACAGAGACTGAAATAGGTGGTGGTGAAGAAGAATGGAGAGTCAGAAATGTTAAGTGACCTACCCGTGATTAAATAGCCATTCAGTCAACAAGTCAACCAAACATTTATTAAATACCTATTAGTCTGACTAATATGGAAGTGTTTTACATGTAGGTACAAACTATATCTGATTGCCTGTCAAGATGAGGAGGAGGGATAAGGGAGGAAGGGCGAGGTAAAATTTTGAAATCAAAACTTAAACCCCGCCCCCCACAAATGTTAAAAAAATTGTTTTAACATGTAATTGGGGAAAATATTATATAAAAATACCTATTAGTCATCAGGCACTGCACTAAACTGTACAGTTTAGAACAAAAAAAGCACAAGACAATCCCCGCTCTGAAAGATTTCACAGTTTAATGGGGGAGGCAATATTACAACAGCTATGCACAAACAAAATATATATGGGATAAATTGGAGATAATGAAGTAGAGGGAAGACACTAGAATTAAGGGGAAACAGGAAAGTGTCTGGTAGAAGATTGAATTTCATCTGAATCTTGAGGGAATCCAGAGAAGTCCAAGAGGTAGAAATGAAGAGGCAGGATTCTAGGCACTGAGAAATAATCAGTGAAAATATGAAACTTGAGCCTAGTAAGGCCCAGGCTTTAATCTGCTATGCTGGGCTACTTCCCCTAGATATGATTAAAGCTTTAATGAGCATGCCTTCCCATATAGCAAGGTTCATAAGAGATTAAAAGTAAATGATTATTGGTTAATCTACAGTGTCTGGATATTAAGAAGGTGACCAGATAAGAAATCTGGTTACCATAGAAGATAATAATAACCTGTGGAGAAGTCTGATGTTCCATACTAGAAACAACTACCAGACTTTTCTTATGGCTATCAATGATATTGACCAGTTAATTGATATCACTGAACTGGTTACTCCACTGAAAACAGAGAATGGAAATACTTACCAATCTCTGCCAGCATCAAGAGACATGCACAGGCAGGCAGATAATATGATGTGCACGTACACTGAATCATGAGTCAGGACACCTTTGTTCTAATCTCACTGCATCCATCAACTAGCTGCGTGACCTTGATAGCTTGCATATGCATTCATGGTCTACTGTGTTCAGCAGATAAACTACTCAGCGCTGCACCTGTGCAAGACATTCTGAATAGATAGCCTCCCTGGAATTCACTCTAGGTGTGATCAATGTACATTCTTAAGAGCTAAGACTTCAAAGAGGAGATAGCCAACTTTCACTAGATGGCCATAGTCATTCAGGTACAAATATAGAAGAATTTGTTTCTGTCACATCTGATACTGTCCCCCATGCCTATCATCACTATTTCTTACCCCCACCACAGGTTATGTCCTTGGAGCCAGCTGAATTTTAGCCAGCTGAATCTTATCCAAACTCCTATTACTCTGAAGCACTGGAAAGCAGGATGTCTTATTTCTGGGTTTACAAACAAGCAAGTTATTTTTCCCTATTTTACCAATGTAAAGAGTACTAGCCCTCACGTATAATTTCACCCAGCATGCCAGTGACAACACTGGATGCCAGGGATAGGCTCCATGAGGACAAAGTTCTAGCTTTGCTTCCTATGCATAAAATTTAGTCTGTACATCCACTCTTTCCAACTGGACCTCAAACTCATGAAATCACATACAGTTTTTTTTGAAGTCATCTTTCAGAGGTAGGAAGGGAAAGAAGAGGAGAGGAGAAGAGAAGAGAGGAGAGGGAGGAGAAAGGAGACACACAGAGAGACAGAAATAGATAGACAGATAGATAGATAGATGATAAATATGTAGATAAAATGGGAATCTCTCCAATGCTTATTATGTTCAAGGAACCATATACTTCAGGAGAAATTCTATTGGGTTATTTTCCCTTGGAAGACTTAGTTTAAGACTGCACACTGACCATACTCGAAATGAATTACAGGGAGGCTCTCTCTCCTAACATGTTCTAGAGATCAAAAGGACTTTGTGTATTTAATTTGCTAGTACCATGCAGCTTAGTGTTATGTTTATATGCCCATTCAATTAATATTAAATACTACATAGAAGTGAGAAATAACCTAAATTGCAGATACTATATGGAGAACAGGGATTATTTTATCTCTTCAGCCTATGTGAAAAAACCAAAACCCAATAACCTTAGTTCAGCAAGTGAAAGAATACTCACCAGTGTTGTAATGTTTTGTGCAGTATCCGAGTTCCTTCTCTTCTTTCAAAATAAACTGAGGTAAGGTTAAACCCTCAGCCACTTGTACTGGGCCATCACTTAACCACTCAAATATTAGGTCATTCATGGTGTAGCCAACTGGAATAAATAAATCACCTTGGTCAATGGACAAACATTTCCCAGAAAGTGTCAAACTTTAATGAATGGGATGGGAAACAAAATAAAACAGAAACATTTGAGGGAAGACTGCTCAATGAATCTAGAAGAAAGTTTCATTGAGGAATTATGATGTAGCAGATGAAGGGTTGGACTTGGAGTCAAGAAAAATTGGGTTCAGGCCCTAACATTGGCACATACTAGCTGCATATTCATGGACAAGTCACTAAAACTCTTAGTTTACCAAGCTGATCTCTAAGATTCTAAGTTACAGATGATTTACCAATTACAATTTCCTAAATTGATTTGAGCCCAGATTTTTTCTGACTCTAAAGTCAGTTCTTTATCCATATGTGTGTGTGCTCACATGACAGAAGGGTAATCTATATAATTAATTATATGTTTATAATTGATTATATGTTGATAATATAAATGATAAGTTTATCATAGCCAGTGAAATTAAAATAAAAGACTGAAGACTAGTTTCCAGACCACTCAATGCGATAATAAAGTATAACTAAGCAAATTTCCATCCATCCTTGCTCTTTAAATCTTAAATTCCATCAAAAAACAAAGCGCTTTTGATTTTATTTGTGATGTCATTAAAATCATTTGTAATAGCAACAAATATTTTAGATCACTTTCTGTTTAATAGCATCACAGTTCCATAGCTTTTCAGGTAAAAGATAATAATCTTTAATTGCTCTTTTTGGATGAATTTTCCATCAAAGATCTATCTAAACATTTCCACTGCACATTTGCCTCCACTCATAGGATCTGCAAGCTTTGCCTGCAACAAACCTTTGTGTTACAAGTTATTACAGTTAAGCCTTAATAACTTTAGCTAATGAAGGAGATACTTGGCAGATAAATGAACAGAATATGCAAATAAAGCATGATTCATCATACTTATTAGGCTGCCTATGGAGAAAAGCAAGTGTCAGACCCCATGAGATCCTATGTCATATCACTTCTGAGTCATCAGAAAGAATCATTGCCAGTTCAGTAATAAAAGTGTCTCTATTTTTGTTGCATAAACAATGAATTATCTGTCAGATAGTCATAAGCCAAAACATCACATTCCAGAAGGCTACTATTTTTCCTTTTTTCTTTTTGTCTCTGTTATTTTTATGCAAGAATGAACATAGAGATTGGGTAGGGAAGTATATGCAGTGGAGAGGTTTAGACAGGTCAGCTCTCACCTATAATACACTCATTATTTTCAGCAAAATTACTACAGGACAGCACCTCGGTAAGAGTTACACAGAAATCAATGGCAAAGTTAATTGGGATCTATCTGTCCAACTAGGGCTCCTTTCCCTTGTCTTAGTCTCTGCCTGAGTAGCTTTGGGTGAAGATTCAGAATGGTGAGCCTCTGTGTAGAGATAACATTGGGTTATAACCACTGGGCATAATGTATAGCAGGGAAGAGATGAAAGGTTTAGAGATATAAGGGGTCTTAAGAATGATCTAGTCGAACAGTCTCATTTTACAAATGAGTAAATTTAGACCCAGAGAAGTGATTTGACCAAAGTGACCCAGAACTTGTGGCAAAGCTAATGTGTGAACCCTAATCCTTAGACTCGAAATGCTGTGCTCTTTTTTCCCAGCCCCATAAGAGAAGTCCCTTTCATCAGCTTCATTTATTGTTTCCAAACATAAAAATGGAGGAAGGAGATTATGCAGGAAATAGAAATCCTTGAATGTCTTTCCAAGGGGTGGGCAACTCTCTAAGCATATTTTTACCAAAGTGCCAGTTTGTATTGGTAAAAATTTCTCATTATAAGTTTCAAAATCAGTGAAACCACACATCCAAGTCCCTCCTTCCCCTCCAAAAAAAAATTAAGGGTGGGAAAATCATAAATTACTAGAACTAAAAAGATCTCCATAGATTGTCTCAATTCTTTCCTCATTTGATAAACTTGTGTGTGTGTTCACCCTTTGTTGCTGAAGAAGACCATGCCATCAGAGAAATAATGACATGACATGCTCTTCACTTTGTTTTGAGTGAGGGAGGGCTGTGCAGGTCATCAGCCTCACTTCTCCAGAGCCATTTGAATCCAGTGACCAGATAATCATCAGGATGACTGGAGATGACCCAGGATGAAGCAATTGGGGTTAAGTGACTTGTCCAAGGTCACACAGCTAGTGAGCATCAAGTATCTGAGATGAACTCAAGTCCTCCTGACTCGCCCCTTTCACCACCTAGCTGCCCTATTTGATAAAGTAGGAGACTAAGAGCGGAAGTGACCTACACATGCTTAATAATGCTTGGTGACTTGACTTGGTAAACTACTAGTGTGGGGTTTTTATTGTTATTCAGTCATTCGGTTGTGGTTGATTCTTTGTGACCTCATGGACCATAGCTAGCCAGGCCTTTCTATTCTCTACTATCTCCCAAAGTCTGTCCAAGTTTATTAATTGCATCTATGAAATTATCTATTCATCTTATCCATTGCCATCCCCTTCAATCTTTCCTAACTTCAAGGTCTTTTCCAAAAAGTCCAATCTTCTCTTTATGTGACCAAAGTATTTTAAGTTTGAACTTCAATATTGACCTTCCAGTGAATTGTCTGAATTAATTTCTTTAAATATTTACTTCTTTGACCTCCTTGCTGTCTAAAGGACTCTCAAAAGTCTTCTCCAGCACCACAATTTAAAAGCTCTCAGATTCTATTGCTCTCAACTTTGCTTGTGGATAGTCCAACTCTTACATCTGATGATTGCTACTAGAAAAAAACACAATTTTGACTACATAGACCTTTGTGTGGGATCAATCTCTACAAAAGCACAGCCTAAGTGGAGCAGTGGATATAGTGCTTGGTCTAGAGCCAGGAAGTCATTGAGTTCAAATCCAGCCTCAGATACCTATTAGCTATGTGACCCTGGGAAAGTCACTTAACTCTGTTTGCCTCAGTTCCTCTCATTTGTCAAATGATCTGGAGAAGGAAATGGCAAACCACTCTAGTATCTTTGACAATGAAACCTGAAATGGGGTCACAAAGAGTTGGATAGAATTGAAAAATTACTAAACAACAGTCTTTCTAGGACATATATTTGTCTTTAAGTATTGTTGGTCCAAAACATTTCATCATCCCATTTCCAATCTATGGCAAGACTCTCCAAATGTAGCTAGGTTGCTTCTCTAACGTAGATATACTGAAGTCATATTGTAAACCAGGCTGTCTTCCTTCTAAATAAGTAAAGTAAAGATGAAAGCCTAGTTCTCCTGACTACCAAGCAGGTCATGGGCAATATAATATTGACGGGAATAAATATAGTCTATCATGAAATTAAACTCACTTCACATTTAAAACTGACTCTTCCACTGTGTGTATGTACATGTGTATATGTGTATATTTTGGTAATATGCTTAATGGGAAAGTCTATTACATTCTAAAATAATCAGAAGGTAGCTAGCACTTAATATTTTGCTTGAAGGCTTGCAAAGCACTTTACACAATTATCTCATAGGATCCATAGCACAACCTTAGAAGGGTGGTGTTGCAAATATTATCCCAATTTACAGATGGGAAAATGGAGGCAGATAGTGGTTAAAAAGAGTTGTCCAGGCTCACATAATTAGAAAGAATCTGAGATTGGATTTGTACTCAAGCCTTCCTGATTTCAAAATAAGGTTGTATCCACTGCATCACTTAGCTGCAAAGAAACTGTGCCACTATTCTTTATAATAATGATCCTCTCCTCCCTTTTAACTATTGTTTGTCAAATGAAGAAGTTCAATGTGCTTCATAGTCACTCCATTACTAAACTTCCCAAATCGCTGTGAAGTCTTCAGTCTCCATGACTATCTCTGACTCACAAACTAGCACAACATACGCAGAAGAGAAGAAGAAAATCCAGGGCTCTTGGCTCAAAATTCCATTCTCAGTCTCAGGCATTAGCTACCTGAAGGCAAGTATGCCAAAGACAACATGGTAAAATGATTTTGGGGGTGCAGGACCTCAGTAAAATGGAGAAGTAAGCGAGAAGTGTCTTAGATGCCCTGGTTGTTTATTTTCTGAGTCCTTTCCGCAGATCCTAGACTGGCCCTTTCTCTCTCCCGCACCACCTGCTCATGCTTCCCCACTCCTGCTCAACACTATCCTAACCTCCCAAGTACCATACCAGGTTGTCTTCTTTCTAAGAGCCTTTTGTGTTTATTAAACATAAGGAATCTCTAATTAGGTGGTAGAGATGTTTTGTGTAATAAGTTCCTCTTTTAAAATGTTAATAACTCCTGGGAACATTAAGTACATTAGTCATTCTCACCTCTCTGTGAATTTGTTTAATCAGATTACCAAATTATTTTCCTCTTTATGCCCCATTGAAAGCAGATCCACTGGGAGAGGAATGATTTTGCACTTAGTAACTGGTAAGAAAGACAAGCCCAGGGTATTGGAGTAGAATTGGAATATCCAGAGAGAAACAACACACTCTACTCTGTCCACACAGTGTTAGATATGGTATAAAGCAGGGTCATTTTATTTGTTCCTAAGTTCCAGAAGAAGCCTTAGAACTCTGTTCTAAGGAGATAGATGGCATAATGGACAGGACACTGGTTTTGGAGTCAGGAACAAGTGAGTTTGTATCCTACCTCAGATACTTACTAGCCTCTTTACAACTTTAGTTTCCTCCCCTGCAAAATGAGGGGGATAGGCTTTACAGTGTCTAGGGTTTCTTCCAGTTCTAAATCTTTGATCTTTTGAGTTTATGAGTATGCATTACTTTCAGTGCCTGTGATTTCACCAATGTCACCCCTAGATTCCTCTCTGTTCTCTACTCCTGATTTTCCAACTTCTTCATTTGCCATGATTCAATAGCCTTCTCACCCTAAAAAATATCACTTTGTACCCTCTTTTCATTGATCCATTCCTGCTTCAAGCTTCTTTAGTGACTGGGCCATCCAGGTTAATTCCAGGTTAATGCCTTCATTCTTCTCTGGGCTCCATTCCTGACTTATTTTCTATAACAACCCATGTGAATACCTCCCCTCACCTCCGTGCTTGACATATAACACATGCATAATAAATACTTTAAGGTTTGACTTGTTGACTAGAGCGAGATCAGCCATCAAAAATTGGAGACACACATTTGTCTTTGAGAGTTGTTGAGCCTCAAATTTATCCTCATTTCCAATCTGATGGTAAGACTCTCCAAACCTAATATTTTATTACCTACATTCCTAAGTGAAGGACAATGCTGGATTTTAATTAGGGATTAGTGAAAATAAATGTTTTATGATATATGTAGTATGCTTGTTTCTTTTTTCCCCCTTCCATGTTTATAGATCCTTAGAAATCTCTGCATAGACACTTTGGGTCTATGAACCCCAGTATAAGAATGTCCGATTTAGTGAAAGAAGGAGACTTCTTATCAGTTCTCCTCAGTGGGAGGGACAAGGAAGCAAGACATTGACAAAAACAAAACAAAACAAAACACGTATTTCAATGAAGGCACTTACAACTCTCCAATTGCATTGTACAAGTCTGGACATCCATGGGGAAGTTCTTCAAGTCCATTGGACAAGACAAGGTTAAAGTAAGTCTAAGAAGGAGAGGAAAGAGTAAAATCATTAAGGCTACTGAATTTGGTTCTAAACAAACAAAAATATATTTGGTGGTAAGCAAAGTGACACTACTTGTAAAGGCTAATAAAATCTGACACTTACCAAGGACAGATTTTTCTTTATTTTTTTCAAGTAGACAACAGGGACAGGTAAATTTTAGATACAGTAGACATCTACTTATTTTTTCCTCTATCCCATTTTCTCTCATTCCTCTAACTTTCTTGACTAGCACTGGTCTACATTCATTTTTGAATCAGAGAGACAACCACAAAGAACTACACAAGGAAAACAATTGGTCCCTACTTCTACAGATGGGTGTCAGACAGAAGGCCAACCCTTGGCTGTCTCCCTTTAAAGGGTTAATTTCAACAGTCTTCTAATGATAGCTCGGTGGGTGGTTTCTCATCAATGACTATCAACTCTAAAGTAACAAGAAGTGAAAATCAAAGTTGGTGTCAGTTTGTAGATGCCCTGCTGTTAACGTAGTCAAACTTAGCTACATTATGACTACACATGGTATCCTACAAAGACTAATGATAAGTTATCTAGGTTGACATTTCAACACTTATACATTATTTTTTTCTATAAAAGTAGTATACTTGAATAGATACTCACCAAATGAGTGCCTAATCTAAAACATATTATGTCTAATATTATGTGGTCTTATACTATGTCCCCTTCCCCCATTAATCCTAACCCAATACATTGCCCCCTCCAACTCCTTTCAAATTGCTCTGGGTACACAGCACCTTCTGTGTCATCAGAAGATAACTTCTTTCACTTCGGCATAATTTCACACAGAATCCCTGCTTTTTATCTTACTTGTTTGTGGTGAAGGAAAAAAAATGGTGCAAGAAGTCTGAAGACACAGTTCCTCATTGCAGCTTTGCCATTATATCATTGTAAAACCTCAGTCAAGTCATTTCACTGCCCTATACCTGAGTTTCTTTATGTTATTAACTTGGAGACTATATGTAGATAGTCTTTAAGGTCCCTTCCAAATCTAAAACTCTGATTTGTATGGTTCCATGATATGCCTCTCACAGTCTGATGTCATCTTTTTCCTTTTGCTTTCCAAGTTTTACAGATGTGCATTTTCATTACTCTTTTCCCTATATATCCTCTTTTCTTTTATTCCTTATTTCTTTTTACTTCATCTCTGAGCAATTCTAATGATCTTAATCTTCAAATAAGGATAAGCAAAAGAGTGATGCTAGTGATACACCTGTATTACAGAAAACAAACAAGAAAATTTGGAGAAAAAAATAAGCTTTGAAGCACCAGAACCAACTGTCTATAAAGCCATCAAAACCTCCTAGAACTTCCTTTATCATTTCTCCTGAAGTTTTCATCTACTTTCTCTTCCTCTAATGATAACTTTTCCTTCACACATAAACATTACAAATAAACAACTTTTTTTTCTATTCAGTTGTACTGTTTGCCTATTTTGTCTAATTACTAGTATTGTTATATATATTTTTATTACAAATGTACATTATATAAGTTATATTATGGAGTATATTGACTTGTGGTTTAGCCTTAGAATTTAACCATTGTTTATAATCTAGATACTATGGACAAATACTTTATATTCTAAAAACTGAGAAAAGTTTATGGGAATGACAAAACTCTTTGGAAGATGGAAAGTAGTTTTGTTTTTTCCTCCAACTGGGATTTTTAAAGGGAAAATTAGGTATATCTATGAAATTGATTTAAAGAAAGGTAATAAATGAATAACATTCATGCAAACATCAGTAATTTGGTATTTGTGTGTATGTGTATGTGTGTGTGTCATTGCTAAAAGAGTGGAAAGGGGGGCGGAGCCAAGATGGCGGAGTAGAAGGACGCACATTTACGAGCTCCGAGCCCACAACCCATGGAATTGAGGTAAAAGGAGATCCCCATAAATTCTGAATCTCTGCAGGGGGTGCATAAACATAGGGGAAGAGATTTCCGTTCCACTGAACCCTGGAGAGCCGTCCCCGGGGTCCATCGCACTCCGGAGAGCGGACCCCACCCCCACCCCTGGCTGCGGCCCCAGAGAAGCTGACCCGAGCAGACTTCTGAGAGGAAAGCTCCGGGGGAAGCTCCGGCAGCCGGGAAAGTCCCTCCGCCCACAGAAGCTACAGGTCAGTAAGAAAGAAGGCTGCGATAGGGGAGGGGAGCGGAGCCGTGACTCGGGCCCCCTCGGGAGGAAGCAGCGGCGGCAGAGACGGGGGCAGGAAGCGGCAGAGGCAGAGGCGTGGGCGGGCGGCTGAGGCGGCAGCGGCCCGAGACTCAGGAATCCCCCAGCAGCAGGTAGGATCTTCAATACTGAAGGTCTTTCCAACCTGAGGGAGCCGAGCAGGGGAGACGGCCCTGCCCCCACCCTGCTCTACTGCTGAACGCCTCTGAATAAAACCCCCAAGGGAGCTGAGCACAGCAGGCGGGGCCCCCCACCCCGCCCCCACCCGCTCCGTTCCTGAAAGTCTCTGCAGAAAGCCCCTGAGGGCCCAAGCTTAGGAGGCGGCCCTGCCCCCACCCCTGCGCCAGAACTAAAGCTTGCCGCGGGAAAGCGCATTTGAATCTCAGAGGCCAAGCACTAGCTGGGCGGATCCAGGCGGGGGTGGAAAGGAATCTCAGAAGTCAAGTAACTGGCTGGGAAAATGCCTAGAAAGGGGAAGAAAAATAAGACTTTAGAGAGTTTTTTCCAACAAATGCAAATGATCCCGACCTTCGGATCTGATGGGGAGGACAAGAACGTATTTTTCCCATCAGGGAAAGATGTGGAGGGCGGGGCCTCAGTACCCCAGACACCCCAGGGGGGTGTTGGGTGGGCTCAGGCCTTGGAAGAGCTTAAAAAGGATTTTGAAAAGCAAGTTAGACAGGTGGAGGAAAGACTGGGAAGAGAAATGACAAAGATGCAAGAAGAGTTTGAAAAAAAGGTCAATATCTTGGTAAAGGAGACCCAAAAAAATGCTGAGGAAATTAACACCTTGAAAAATAGGTTCACTCAATTGGCAAAAGAGGTTCAAAAAGCCAATGAGGAGAAGAATGCATTCAAAAGCAGAATGAGCCAAATGGAAAAAGAGGCTCAAAAGCTCACTGAATTTAATAGTTCTCTCAAAATTAGAATGGAACAGATGGAGTCTAATGACTTTATGAGAAACCAAGAAATCACCAAACAAAACCAAAAAAACAATAAAATGGAAGAGAATGTGAAATATCTCATGGGAAAAACAACTGACCTGGAAAATAGATCAAGGAGAGACAATTTAAAAATTATGGGACTACCTGAAAGCCATGATCAAAAAAAGAGCCTAGACATCGTCTTGCATGAAATTATCAAGGAAAACTGCCCTGACATTCTAGGACCAGAGGGCAAAATAAGTATTGAAAGAATCCATCGATCACCACCTGAAAGAGATCCAAAAAGAGAAACTCCTAGGAACATTGTGGCCAAATTCCAGAACTCCCAGCTCAAGGAAAAAATCTTGCAAGCAGCTAGAAAGAAACAATTCCAGTACTGTGGAAATACAATCAGGATAACCCAAGATCTAGCAGCTTCTACATTAAGGGATCGAAGGGCGTGGAATAGGATATTCCAGAAGGCAAAGGAACTAGGACTGAAACCAAGAATCACCTACCCAGCTAAACTGAGTATAATACTTCAAGGGAAAATATGGTCTTTCAATGAAACAGAGGACTAAAAGAGTGGAAAGGGAGGATATCAAGGAATACTCACTGACGCTATAAAAGCTGTTTTGCTTATTTGGAGACAAAACAAAATTTCTCAGCACTGAAAAGCACCTCCTTCATATAGCTTGAGAATTCTTCCTTAGTCTGAAGTGACAGAGATACCAAAGCTTGTGTTTGATTCATTGGAAAAATTGAAAGGTTGTTCCTAAGTATTTATTCCCTCTCAAATATAATTCAACTGCACTTTACCCACTAAAGAAGTAACCTAACTAAAATAAAAAACAAAAACCCACTTCTCACATTAGGCTTGCACAGTTTAATTTTTCTCTGAATAGAAATTTTAACTTTCATTCATAAGAGCCCTGCCTTCTCTCTCCATTCCCTGCCTTCAACCCCCAGCTATTTATGTTCTTGCTACTTCAATTACAATACTTCAGGCATTCAGACTTAAGACTTATTTAGGTCAATAGTATACCAGCAGGGTAGCCACTCACTGAGGGAAAAAAAGAAAACTTAATACATAAAAATCCATTTTTGCCTTCCTGCTTTTATGAATCAGTCAAGACTTCAGTAGGTTCAACCTTTTTTACTTCCATTTTTGCCTTTTCTGATTTCCTCCATATGAAGTCTTTGGACTTGCAACTGAATGGTTGCAAAGAGCAAAGGCTGGAAGGTTAAAAAATGCTTTTAAAAATCATGTTATCTGAGGTACAAATGGAAATTAGAATCTATTCATTGAAAACTGGGAACAGCCTACAATTTATTATCACTAGCTTACCATGCACCTGTGGAGACTTGGGCTTTGGACTTTACATTTATAGGAGTAAAAAACCTATTATGTGTTTTTTGAAATGTAATTTTTTAAAGTGATGAAGCCATATTAACAGCAAAGGTGCAAAATGAGGCATTCATAAACAGTTTTATGAATAGCTTAGTCTTCCATTTTTTTCCAGAGGACCCCATGGCACCATGTGCTCTACTTAAGCAATATGGCATCTCACAACATTACCATGTAGTTCAGTTTTGAATCATTCAACAAGCATCTCTTAAGCAAAGACTATGTGCAGGCACTATGAAAAGGCAGTAGGGACACAAAGACAAAAATGAAACAGTCCCTGTCCTCAAGGAGCTTATATTCTATCAGAGGAGTTAATATGTCTCCATATGAGTATATCCAAACGAAACACATGGCCATTGGGAAGAGGGGGCACTAGCTGCTGGGAGATCAGGAAAAGCCTCATGCAGAAGGTAAAGCTGAACCTAAGCTTGTAAGTACACTTGAGCATCCCCATAATTTCCAATTATTTGCCACCACAGATGGCTGAACAAGTTGTGGTATGTAACCTGGTGATTGTAGAATTAATAATTATAATGATAATGTGTTAAAAGATATGAAGAGTTCAATACTAATATGGACAGACTTGCATGAAATAATGAAGAGTAAAGTGAGAAAAACCAAGAGAACATTGTATATAGTAAACAGTGATACTGTTTTAAGAACAACTCTGAGTGAATAAGTCATTTTGACTACTATAAATACCCAGATTAACTAAAAAGAACACATGAAGACACTATCTGCACCTAGAGAAAGTGTTGGTAAATAGAAGTATGCATATAAAATGATTTTGCATATATACCCATATCTATATACATATGTGCATGTGTATGTATATATGTATGCATGTATGCACACACATATGTATGTATGTGTTGTACACACATACATACATATTTGTGTCTAATGGAAGTAATATCTAGAGTGGGAGGTAATGGAAGAAAGGAAAAAAGGATTTATATGATAGCATATAGTTGAAAGGAATAGCAAATTGTGCATAATAGATTTGCAGTTTCATATGCAATCTTTTTTTTTATTATACTGTGTTATGGTATGGCTGATTTTATTCCATATATTTAAAAAAGAGAATGAAACTTGGGGTTCTGAGGCAGGGATGAGGAAGTGATATACCCCAGGTTTAGTGGGAAGCCTGTGCAGTGATAGAGGCAGGGAAGATGGAACATACCATTATGTAGCTCTGTACCTCTGTACTTCTGACGCAGAGCATCCTACAGACTTATATTCTCTCCTTATTAAAACATGCTCTCATCTATATCAAGGAGTAAATGACTGGTGACAGCTTATAGAACTTTTTAATAGGAAAAAACCCTAAGCTAGTCATGGTGTTCTGATAGTAAATTCTCAGATACTATCTAATGAATGGAAGGTCCTTCCAGATGCTCCCTGAAATCACACCACATTAGTGTGAATTGGCCCTCAATAAAGATATAAAGACTAATTGATTGAGTGATTGATTGACCTCCTACTCTACCTAAAAGAAAGACAAGCTTTATTCAGCTAAGCAGATTATGGCATCCAGGTCTTAATTCTGTGACTTGTGCAATTGTCAACCATTCATTGATGCTGATAGGAGCATATATCTTGCCATTCGGTTTGGATGACAACATCTTCCACCTGCATAGACTGATGAAAGTCCTTTTTTCATAGATCTGCAGAGTATTTCAACTAAAAGGGGCCTTAGAATAATGTAGACTCTAGTCTTATTTTGCAGATTAAAAAAATATGAGCTCCAAAGAGTAAAAGAGACTTACCCATGATTACATAGGTACTTAATGGTAGATGTGAAACTAGCTCTACTTAGTTTCTACCTGGAAACATGCTAATTTCTAGCTATTGGTCTTTTGACTGTACCATTCATTTCTCTATTCTATCCCAAATCCAGATGGAGAAAATGTAGGAGGGAATACAGTGGCAGATTTCCATAACCTTCTACATTCAGGAAGGCAAGATTCTTATGACCTACTGGATGCAAAAAGGGAAACTAACCTAAACAACATCTGTTCAATTTGGACAAATTGCAGTGGGGCCCTCAGGTAAAGAAGGGACTATTTTATGTTATTTTATGTTTATTTTATTATTTAAGCAATTTCAATTAGTTATTCATCATACTAAAAAAAATGTTCCTTGGCTTGTAAAGGAACAGTGAAGATTCCAGTGATGAATGGGTGGGTCAAATATAAGCTAGGAAACCAGTAATACAACATGTATACATGTAATACAATACACTCATTCCCAGGTAAGTATTTTTTGTAAAGCTAGCCTATTTAAAAAGTAAAAAAATTTAACGATGGAAATACAAAAAATTTAATGAGCAAAGTTCTTGCCTACAGCAAGTCCCATGAATGTACTTTTTTTAAGACTTGATTTAAATATTTGCAGTAACCTGTCTTCATCTAGACAGGAAGGCAAGGAATATCACTGGGCAAGGAAACACACTGGGAATGTGTGGAATCATAGCTATTGGTTCTTCTATGAGAAAGGTGTTCAGCAATCTATGGAGGCAAGAATACGAATTGAAGAAAGCTCTCTCAAGCAACTAAGGTCTGTAGTTTCTCAGTTTATAGTCACAGAAAGCTTCCTAGAGCATTGAGACATTAAATGATTTGTGCTGGTTCACAAACTAGTAGCTGTCAGAAGAGGGACTTGAAACCAGGTCATCTCTCTATCCACTAGTCTACACTGCCTCTGAGTACTCTATGCATACTGAAAATACTCAGTAGTAACAGTGACGTGACAAGGAAGATGACTTTAGGCTGGGTTGGGTAACTTGCTCATAGTGACATAGCTAATATATATCAGAAGCAAGATCTGAACACAGATCTACTTGGCCCTAAGGTAGACCCTCAGTCCACTAAACCAACTGCCTCTCTTCTGAGAAATATACAAGAAATGACAACACCAAGGAGATATAAGATATCATTATTTCTTTCAGGTTTATGATTGCTTTGGTCTGACCCAAGGAGAGCCAGTGAATAGGTAGGGAAGGATAATCTATGCCTAGAGATAGAGGGAGTGAGGCTCCAATTTGGAGGGGAGTGAGGTTTAATTTCAAGATCAGATGGATTGGTACCAGGGATTCTGGAGAGTGTCAGAATTTAAAGAGTGGAGACAAGGAGAAAACCATTTGCAAGATCAGAAATTTGGCCTCTGGAGGGAGTTGTGGGAGAAGAGAATACTGGTGGATACTTAGGCAGTTTTCCTCTTTTCAAAGTCTTGACCTTATTTTAAGGTGCCAATAATCTGGTCCCTCATTCCTACTCCTATCCCCTTGAAATTAGGGAGCCTGATGGAGGTCATGGTATACTATGACTTTTTCTGACCCAACCAAGTCTATTAGGCCACAAGCTCATATAATTATTTCTAGTTTGGAGTTAGTTAAAATCTACTATCAATGATCCATCTTAGAAGTATAGTCCTATTTCCTGTGTATCTTTGATACTCCCAGTTTCCTAGTTCTGTGCCCATATCTGTTTTGTGTCCATGATCTTGTCAATGGTACCCCTTTTCTTTCCTTCAGTCATCTAGTGTTTTTGTCTTCTTATCAAAATCTCTTCTCAAGAAAAGATGTGAAACTAATTCACACAAAGATATGAATGGTTATTGGTTTAAATGTTTTATTTTTCAAGAGAATTTGCCCTATGAGAATTCAGTCTAAGTACAGGAGCTCAAAGCCTTAATCTAAAGCAACAATACTTCTTCAGCTCCCTATCTTTGATTACCTTGAAAATTGTAGGTATTAGAATAAATGAGAAACTTTTACACTAGGAAGCATTTTGTACCGTAGGATCAATATGATTTCACACCATCTGTTCGTTTGGGCTTCTTAAATCTATTTCATGACTGCAATCTTGAAATCTTTTCCAGGTTCCTATGCTATCATTATACTAGTGAGATTTGATTGTTTGCATCAAGTATTGGAAAAGGATGCCATTTCAATCTAGCTGAGTCTTAAATGGAATTAGCCTGGGAGTAATTAGTAATTTAAAAAAAAATCACAGTTTTCAAGGTATACAGAGTAAGATTACTATTCATTTCCCTTTAACACACACCAACTTGTGGAATATTTTGACTCATATGAAGAATGAACCTTTTGGTGAACATTTTGGCCAAGTGATATGTTTCCTTCAAACTTGTTGCTCGTCCTTCATTCTTGAAGAGGACCATGAAATTAGGAGGGTGATGCCATGACTTGCAAGTGAATTCGATTTAAATGAGGAAAGGCTGTGCAAAGTCACCAACTTCACTTTCTCTTCCTCCTCCTCCCCCCATCTAGGCCCATAGACAAGATATAGATCAGGAAAACTGGAGATGGCCCTGGACGCAATAGGAGACCATGGCCTTTTGAAGCTAAGGTCTTTCCCAGGTCAGTATGAAAGACTAAATGAAAATGTGTACCCAAACATTACTGAGATCTGTGAAACAAAATGGTAGCTTTAAAGGGTCATTCTTACGTAAGGATAATGCAGTACTTGCTCAACTCAAATGGTCATGACTATAAATTCTTCACCTCACAGTTATTGTGAGGTATATCATATGCATCCTTCTATTATTTTGTAATTATTTGCAATTCTCCACAGTGACTTTTCCAAGTTCTTTTATTCCTCAAGACCCAACCATCACAAAATTTAGGGCAGAAACCCAGGTTTCCACTTTACCAAAAATAGATCAAGGTCGTGTGGCAGGGCCTTCCACAATAACCCTCCTCCACATTTCAAAACTTCTCAGCTTTTTCATCCACTCGCTTTTCTCTTCCTGTCCTACAGAATCAAAAAGTGGGATTCCCCTCCTTGATCCAATCACCCTCCAACCTGCATCAAATACCATCTTTCTCATGCATCTTCATTTTTTCCCTCTCTACTGGTTCTTTCCCATCAACCTACAAATATGGCAGCCTTTCTTTGATCTAACCTTCTTATCCAGCTACTATTTCATCCTTTCATTCTTTTTACTGCTAAACTTCTTGAAAACTACTTCCATACTCAGTGTTCCCATGTCCTCACTACCTAATCCCATCTTAACCTTTCTTAGTCTGACTTCTGAACTCACCACTCTCTCCAAGGTCACCAACAATCTCTTGAAGGCAAACACCACTGGTCAGTTTTCAGTTTTTGAGCCCCTTTGCATTTGTTCAGGGCATCTCCCATTGCCTAGAATGTATCACTGCCTTAGAATTTTTCTTTACCTTCAAATCCCAGGTCAGGGGCCACAAAATCCCTGAACCTTTTTCTGATTCGTAACTCCCAGTTGAAAGTACTCTCTCCTTCCTCCAATTCCCTAGAGCACTTTGGATTTCTCCTTTGCCCCAGCCAGTCATCCTCTATCTTGTTTTATATGCATGTTTGTTCATGCAGGAGTACCCCTAATAGGTTATAAGTTCTTTGAGGACTACATTATTTTTCATCTTTGTATTTCCAGCATCTGGCACATAGACACTTGCACATAATACATGTTTAACAAATGTTAGTTGAAACACAAAAATGGCTCTCAACAAGGACTGGCCTTATATATACATGGAATAGTAAACATAATATTGATTTCATTAGGGTCTGGAAGACTCTTCTGTAGTACTCTGACTTGCTGCCTTGCACCCTTACACTCCCATGTCTTTTTCCCCTCAACCCTTGGCTAGTTCTTAAAATTCTATTTGAATTTCATTCTTCAATTTTAGTTTTAGCCATTGATCCTCTTTTTGCCTGTTATCAGTTACTTATGGCCCAGTGTAAATGAGCTAATAGACTCTTTTTGGAGAAGAGATTTTGATAGAGGTGAAAAAAGGGATGCTATGGAGAATTCAAAAGCCTGAAGTGTCACTTATAAGAGTGCTATTTGGTGGAAAAAAATAGTCTCAGAATAGTGAGTCTGGGAGCTCAAAGACAAACACCATTTAGTATCACAATTTTGTCTAGGGTGTAGAAACACAAGATTGCTCTGCTGCCCCAGCTCAATTAAGTCAGGGCAGGAGAACCACACTTTACACTTGCCCATAAACACTTCTGTCATGGGTGACAGTAGATCATTTGCCCAAACTCAATATTCAAGTAGCAAGGGCCACAGTGGACAACCACCACTGCTTAGTTTATTAGCTGACCTGTGCCATTCACCCCTTCATTAAAAGAGAAACAAACAAAAACCAATTATTGTGTAGGTGGAATTATGTTTATTCAATATTATAAAACTATCACAGAAGATATCCATTGTGCATTGGACAAAACTTTCCAGTAAAAAGAAAAATGTGATATTGAATACTACCTGTACTAAGTACCTTCAAAGAGTGCATTCACATGTTGTTGGCTAAAGTTAATGTAAGATCCAGTATGGAGAATAAGTTTATACGTTACCTCATAGATCTTCTAAAGGCAAATTGTGTCTAGATTTTTAAACTATAACAATGACTCTTGTAATTGACATGAAAAGAAAGATATTGTTTGGCACGAAATGTCTCTGATAAGGGATTAATATGTAAGCGATGTAGAGAATGAATATACAATTTTAATATCAATAGTAATTTCCTATTGTATGTAGGCAGAGAATATAAACAAGTAATTCTCAAAAAGAATTGGAAACTATTAATGACTATGTAAAAAATTGCTCCTGACCAACTTTAATAGGAATGGAAATCCTAAGGTTTCACCTCACCCTTAGCAAATCAGCAAAGATGATATGACAGAAATAATGTTGGAATAGTTATGAAAATATAGGTATACTGAAACAAAATTGTGTTATGAATGTATCCAACCATTTTGGAGAGAAATTTGGAATTTTGCTTAAAAATTAGGATTAAAACCTCTACACATTTTGACCAAAGACCATAGGGCTAGGGGTTTTGCCTCAAGGACATCACAGAAAGAAAAATTTGATAGATACCAAAATACACTCGTAATTTTGGGGGAAGTAAAAAGAAAAAAGAAACAGGTGAAAAAGTAGTTGCCCATTACTAAGGGACCACTAAACAATCTGTGCTACTTGAATGAAATAGAATATTACTGAGATGTAAGGAATGATGAATATGGAAAATTCAGAAAAGCATGGGAAGAATTGTCTGAACTTATATAGGGTAAAAGAAAGCAGAACTATAAAAACAATATACATGACTACAACAATGTCAATGGAAAGAACAAAAAAGAAATCTAAATAACCTGTAGTGATAATGACTGAGTCTAGTTTAGAGTGTCTAGTCTCTTTTCTGAGGTAGGAAAATATAGGAGTGGAACATAGATCATCTCAGTTGATGTATTGTTAAGTTTTGCTGAACTACTTTTTTTATCTTTTAAAAAATACTTTGTTACATTAGATAGCTCACTGGAGGAGGTATGTGGATATACATAGAAATGAAAGTGATAATAAGGCCAGGATAAATCAATAATTTCTCTTTTTTAACAAAGAAAAGTTTTTGGTGATAACAAATAGGAGAGGTCAAATGAAAAATAAGGGAAGGAAAGATCTCCAGGTACTAGAAAAGTTCACAGGAACTAAAATCTTACTTGCCATTTCCATTTCATTTTTAATTTGAGTCGTTCCTAACTGGAGAGAAGATTAGAGCTGTAGCTATGAGGTCCTGATTTGGAATCCTAACTCTGATATTTACCCTCTGTTGAGAGATTAGCATAGTGCCTGGCACATATTAGCTAATAAATATTGATTGGTTGATTGATTGTAATAAAAAAGGCAAAACACCTAATGATTACTAGTTCCTTATAGGTGAAATGGGCATAATAGTATCTATCATGTCTACCTCTCAGGATTACTCAGAAGTTCAGATAGGATGAGAGTTGTAGTGAATTCTGCAAACTTTAAGACAATATGTAAATGCAAAATTTCATTATTTTCTTCTAGTATGACCATGGCAATAAAACAGAGAGCCTGCTTTATTGTTTTTCTGAAAAGGAAGAGTTTGGTCAATAGAAGCCGTCTCATATAAAAACTCTGAGCATCGTAGGTTATCTTGGTGGTGAGTGAGTTGCAGGGAAGAGAACACTATATTTAGAATCAGACCAGAACCTGAATTCAAACTCTGTGTACATACCTTCAGTGCCAATTTGACCATGGATAATTATTTTTCCTCTCTAAGCCTCAGTTTCTCCAATTATAAAATGGAATGGGGATAGAATAGAGATGATCCCTAACTTGATCATCTCTAAAGTCTCTTGTAGCTCTAGATCCTAAAGTATTATCCTAAAATCTAGTGTTAGGTCTTAGATCCATTATAGGTTTAATTTCTAATTCATATAGTCATTATGATAGAGATGCAATGGAACGAATGATTAGGTATATAGGCGAGCAAATTTTTTTTTTATAGTTTTCTTTGTTTTGAAAAATGGGTAAAGAGAAAACTCCGAAATGATCCATGTTCCATGTTTTCCATAGGGCCACTATGAAGGTATAAATGTTTATTCTGGGCTTAATGGAGACTGAAGAGTCTTTTAAGAGCAGCAGATATGGTGAGCCAAATATAAACTCAATTAAACTTTACTATAAATCCAAACTTTTCTTTGGCTTCTTGACAGAAAGAAAATTCAAGGAAGGAGGATTAATAGAATGGCACTGTCATTTTGCTTGCTGGTTTGGTTTGTTCCAGCTTCTGACTGTAGCCGATTATTTTCCAGGCCAAACATTTTTGTATGATTGTATAAAAGCATTTGTGAGAGCCCTCATCTGTGAAACACATTCTGGAGGCTATATTTATGTCTGTGTTTTGTCTCCAGGGATTCTCTCAGATTACAGTGATGTTTACTAAAGATCTACTGGGGACCTGGCAGATTCCTCATTTAGGTTTGTGGCCCAGATAAGGATATATGCTATAAGATTGACAGCATATCAATGGACTACATAGAGACCCTTCTGTCACCCCAAACCTGTCCCACACAGATAGGCTCTATTATCCAGAATATGACCATCCAGTCTAAGTGAGGGAGTCAAAGATCCAAGAGTAGATTGGGACTTTTTTTTTGGCCCTGGAGGACCTGTTAGAATGCCAAACTCAGAAAACAAGGGAAGACTTGGATCTTCTTGAGTTTTGATGTAGATTTTGAAAAGAAGAGGATGGATTTGGAGATCTCAGGTTTAAAAGCAACATAGGGTAAATGACAGACTGGAAAGGCATTTGCAGTCTGAACACCAAAGCTTGGAGGAATATTAATGGAGTGGAAAGGTACTTTAAAATATATGGAAATGCACTTGCAGTATCATACACACAACTTGGTCATAATAGGGATAGTGATCACTCCAGTGGCATCCCAAACACCTCAGGATTCAGTTTTTTTCCTTCCCTTTCTTTGTTTGACCAAATTATGCATATGCTTTGTGTAGTGAAAAGTCTCATCCAGAGGAACTCCATATAGATTGGACCCACACCTTGAGGACCCAGTGTGAGCATACACATTTTGGCTCCACTCGGTCTACCTCCTCTCAGCCATACCTTCCACAGAACTTTACCCTTCTCCATTTCTCTTTAGAACTCCTCACTGATACTCTCCTATCTGCATCTTTCAGTTTCTTCCTCTCCTTTAACTCTCCTTTATGGGGAGAATTGGACTCCTTGTATCTCTATGGTTACATGGCTTTTCCTGAGAGCTCTCCTAAACCTCAGTATTTATTTAAATGATAGCATTTATGCTATAGTCATTAAATTAGGAGGGTTGTACACTCCAAATTACTTCATTAAGTCAAGTCATAAAAATAGTGAGAGTTTGGATATAGCTTTGGAAAAGGAGACTGAAATTTTTCCTGGATTGCAAGATATCAAGCAAACATTACCTAAAATATACTCAGAAGAAAAATAATTTGTAATTTCTAATATTTGGCTTCCATTAGGAAGTTTTGTTCCATCCCATGTGTAGCAGCAGCACAAGTCATATAACCAAAGCACAATGACAGATAACATTTGAGTCAGACAAATTCACTATGGGGTTGTTTTCATCTCTAGCATCTAAGTAATGAATTTTCTCTCCCTGTTTCCTATGACAGCCAGGCAGTCAACAAAACATTTATTAAACACTCCGTATATTCCAGGCACTGCTAAATAGGGAGTTGTTCAGCTGTTTCAGTTGTATCTTACTCTCTGTGCCCCTAATTGGGATTTTCTTGACAAAGATACTAGCATGGTTTGTCATTCCCTTCTTCATCTCAATTTACAGATGAGGAAACAGAGACAAACAGGGTTAAGTAACTTGCCCAGGGTCACACTGCTAGTAAATGACTGAAGGTAGATTTGAATTCAGGTCTTTCTGACTCCAGACCTGGCTCTCTATGCACTGCACCACCTAGCTGCCAAGTCGGATATAAAGAAAGGGAAAAATATAGTCCTAGTCCTCAAGAAGGTCATATTATAAAGGAAGAGTCAACATATAAATAATTAGGGATATACAAGATATACACAGAGTAAATGAAGAATGATCTTCAGGGAAAGATGATAACATTTGGAGAAACAGGAAAAGGACTTGTATAGAAGTTGGGGCTTTAAATGAATCTCCATGAAGATCAAGCATTCTAAAAGGTTGAGGTGATAAAGGAGAGCATTTGAGGTGCAGGGGACAAGCATACAAAGACACTAAGATGGGAATCAAGGGAGAAGAACAGTGAATAGACTAGTATGACTGGACAAAAAACTGCTTGGAAAGGAATAAAATGTAAGGAGACTGGAAATGTAGAGGTCTAACTTGTAAAAAGCTTTAAAAGTCAATTATTTGATTCAGGAAGTAATAGGGAACCATTGAAATTTATTGAGAATGGAGGTGATTTGGGAAAACATATATACCTTGGGAAAATCTGTTTGCCAGCTGAGTAGAGAATGGAATAGAATATGAGAGACGTGGCAAAGAGGACTATTAGAAGCTTATTATAACATTTTAGGGGAAAAATGATAAAGAAGTCCTGAGTCAGAGTGTTGACTATGTGGGTTAAGAGAAGAGAGTGTATGGGAAAGATCTTGTGAAGATCTTTTTTGGGGGGGTGCAGAGTACTAGATTTGTCAGTGGATTGGCTGTGCGAAGTGAGAGTAAAGGGTTGAGGATGACACTGTCATTGTAAGCCATGGTGACTAGGAGCCTGGTGGTGTCTTTGGTAAAAATAGGGATATTTTAGGATGAGAGGGCTTGAACAGATAATGAGCGCTGTTTTGGTCAAGTCTACAAATGAAGTGAAACTTAACAACATGGAATAAGTTAAGTCTCTGGTATTTTGTAGGTAAGACTGATCCTAAGTGAGTACAAGTATTAACTTACATAAAGGCTTATACTTCCCCTACTTCCTGCCACCAAAAGAAGCATTCTTTTGGGTTAGGCATTGTCATGTCCAAGAGTTCTCCTTCAGATGTCAATGCCCATTGACAGAATCATTAGCATGAATATATGAATCAGTTTAATAAATTAATTCACTTAGATTAGAAAGTCAGTTAGCTTTCAGAGACCTTGATAAAATAAGACACAGGACAGGTAAGAAGAGTCAATGGTGGAAGGATGCTGCCCAGGAAAAGGAACACCAAGTTTTCTGTAATTGGAGAGATCCTGAATATGGGAGACCAGAGGCAATGTGATAAGATCTCTGCATCAAGATTCAGAGGATTTGGGTTTGAGTACAGTTACTTATTGTTTTTGTGTGCCTGGGTACGTGGATTAACATTTCTGGACCTTAATTTCTTAATTTGCAAAATGAAGGAATTTTACTAAATGACCTATATTATTTGGAGCTAAAAAGAACCTTGGAGATCATCTTATCATACCTTTATTTATGATGAAACTGAGGTCGAAGAAAATTAAATGACTTATAAGAATACTATTTATCCAGCAAGCAGCAGAATATAGGTTCTCTGATTAAAAATTCTCTACTCTTTCCTATTACATAGTACTCATCCAACTGAATATTATCATCCATGAATACAACCCACTTTACCATTTTGACCATAAATGATACAAATGGAATACCAGAAAAATGTAAATCAGCAATATAGAGCTTTTAAAAATTGGATATATATATATGTATATATGTATGTATAACACTGATCATTAGTGTGGGCAAGACAGGTATGAACTTATGCCAAAGGACACCATTCTAAAATATTTCCCCTACCTCCTACCTCTAAAAGAGACATTCCTGTAAGTTAAGGTATTCTTATTTTCAAGAATTCTCCTTAAGATGTCAATGACAAAAGATAGATATAGGCATATTTCTATATTATATATAATATATTATACATTATAAATATATATTTTACATATAATAGATAGGATAATAATATGAGACAGAGAAAGAGAAAATTGAGAGCTGATCCTTATATCCCATCAAACAAGGGAGTGGGGTAACTGTTTAAAATTTTTCTGGAGTCAGAAATAAGAGAAAACAGATTTAAGTTACAATGAGAAGTATATAAGTTATGGTGCATTCTCTGAGAGTGTCAGTGGCTTACAAGACACAGTTAAGAATGGTTAAGAAAATATATGGAATCTCCTTCTCTGGAGAAACAGAAGTAGAAACAGAAGGGAATCTCAGTTGGCTGGAACACTTTAAATATGGTATAGCCCAAAGGCAGAGGGATAAACTTGGTGGCTAATAATGAGGGCTTGGATATAGCTTTGGAAGAGCAGACTGTGAATGTATCCCCAGTGCTATATCAGTCTCTTCCAGCCCTTTGATTTTATAATAGTAAAATTTGTCTGAAAACAAATTTGCTTTATCCATTCAAAACTGAGTCTTTCAATTTTTGCCTTTTTCAGTATTTGAGACACTTCAAAACAGATTTGTTTCTTTCCTCCCTTTGACCTCTTTCCACACATTTTCCTTTTCCCATTTTTTAATAAACCAACACTAGTTACTTTAGAAAAAGCAAGTATCACTAGCAGCATAGTTCACCTAATACTTGAAACTACTATTGGTATAAATAGGGAAGTAGTATGGTGTTGAAAAAACACTGAACTAAGAGATGCCAGTCTTGGGTGTGATTCCTAGCTATGTCAGTAGGTGTGTGACTGTGGCTGTATCACTTCACTCTTCTAGTACTCGCTGCCCTCATCTATCAAATAAGAAAGATGGCTTCAGTAATTTTAAGATCTCTTTGTGTTTCTAATAGCCTATGAGATCACAAAATTCAGAATTCTGACTGAATATATTCAATTTTTTTGGAAGGAAGAAAAAAAAAACAGAACAAAGGGAGGGTGGGGCCCACAGGGACATGGTGATGAGAAAGGAACTATTTTCCAAAATCACTAGTCATTTTTTTTCCTCTTCTTGTCTTCTCCCACCAGCTCTATTTCTATAGCTTGAATTTAGGATTTGGTTTTGTATCTCTGTTTTACTGTCATGTAAAGAAAGGATCATTAAGTAGTTTGGGTTCAAGAGGAGGGATAGTAAGAAGGTTTCTGGTGGCTGTTATTTCTCTCTTGCAATTAAGAAGAATCAGAGTTCCAACATTCTGTGTTCCATCCAAGGCTGTTTGCAAATGTTCAAATCAGATCTGAATTCAAGGGTTACCTAACTTGTCCCTATCTGATCTTATCAAGATGATCTTTTGATTAATTTTTATCAACCTTACATTTGTGTTTATTCTCATGAGGACTATCAGACATATTAGGCATGACGACTATGGAATTCTCCAAGACATTGTCTTTGATCTTTCTCAAAGTAGTAGTCTACACTTCAAAGCATTAGAAGTTCATTTGTTTCCCTTAGGCATTATAGGCCAACTCTTTTTTGGTTTCTGCATTTGAAGGAATGAGTTTTTGCTCCCAACCTCATTCTCTCACGTCTGGGATGACTAACTTCTCTTCCACAGGTTGCAATGTGACCAAGTGAATTATAGCTTACCTTCATATGGTACTTAAATGTTTATAAAATGCTTTTCTCATGACAACCCTGCAAGGTGTTGTGGCATTAGTCTCATCACCCCAAAATTATCCATGGTGAAATTGAGATTTAGGAAGCAGAGCCAAGATAGTGGAGAAAAGTAAGGGACTTATTTGAGCTCTCCAAAAGTCTCTGCCAAATAGCTTTAAAAAAGTACCTCAAAACAAATTCGAGAGTGACAGAACCCATGGAAGGATGGGGTGAAACAATTTTCCAACATAGGACTACTTAGAAGATTGGCAGGAAAGATTTACTGCACCAGGGTGAAAGTACAGTGCAATCCGATGCAGGGAGCACCAGCACAGACAGGGTCCCAACAAATCAGAAACAGGCCTTGGGAGTGACTCAGCAGGAGTAGCAGCTGTTTCCAGAGTTGTCTGTCCACAGATGGTAAGGGGGATGCGCTACTAGTCAGACAAAAATCACAGGGGTTTCTTTGCTGGCACGCGGAGCAGGACTCTGTTGCTTTGCCCACAGGTGGATCTGGATCCCATTCCTAGGTGGCAGTCCCAGGGAGAAGAGGAGCACTACCATACCAGGACTTCTGGCCACAGGAGAGCTGAGGCACTGGTCATTCTTCTAGGGCAGGACAGATGATGTGTGGGTAGTCACTCAGAGCACAGGCCAGGAGAGTAGTAAACACACCTCTCTTAAAATCACAACACAATGAAAGAACTGAAAGTTTATAGACCCCCAGAACTATCTCTGAAAATGGCTGCACAATAAGCATAAAGCTTGGGAAAGTGTGCCCTCCACCTCGGAAACAGAGCCCCATTTTAGCATAGAATTAAAAGTCAAGAAATAGGCTGGAAAAATGAGGAAACAGCAGAAAAAGTAATTCTGACTATATAAAGTTACTATGGTGACAAGGAAGATCAAAATACATACTCAAAAGAAGACAACAAAATCAAAACTCCTACAATCAAAAGCCTCAAAGAAAAATATGAATTTGTTTCAGGTCATGGAAGAGTTCAAAAGGTATTCTACACATTGAGTAAGAGAAGTGGAGAAAAAATGGGGAAGAAAAATGAGAGTGATTTTAAGAAAATTACAAAAAAGTCTCAACAGCTTGGTAAAGGATGCACAAAAATTACTCAAGAAAATAATACTTTAAGAAAAGCAGAATAGGCCAGATGGTAAAATCTCTAATGAGGAGAATTCTTTGAAAAGCAGAATTTGCCAAATGGAAAAAGAAGTACCAAAAGTCTATTTAAAAAGTAGAATTGGACAAGTGGAGCCTAATGACTATGAGACATAAAGAAACAGTAAAACAAAATCAAAAGAATGAAAAAAACAGAAGAAAATGTGAAATCTCATTGGAAAAACAACTGACCTGGAAAATATGATATTTTTTTTGGCATGTATTTCTCACCTTTATAAGAATAGACAAGATTAGGAAAGAAAATATAACCTTGTTTAAGATTCTAGTGGTATCTGTCTTCCTGTCTGTCTCTGTTCTCTCTCTGATCCTCTGGTTACCAATGTCTTTGTCGCTGTTCCTTTCATCTCCTCTCTTTTCCTCTTGTCTCCTCTCGTTTCCTCATCTCTCCCCTCATCTCCTCTCCTATTATGTTTTTCTCTGTGCTCTGTTTTATTCTGTCTTTTTTTTATCTCTGTGTCTTTGTTTCTGTATCTCTGTTTTTCTCTCTTAAAGGATATAGAACTAAAGAAAGTATATTTTCTATATGTCTTCTGTAGTTTTTCTTTTTCTTTTTTTATTTAACTTTTTACATTAATTTTCACAAAATTTTGGGTTCCAAATTTTCTCCTCTTTTATCCCCTCCCCCCACCCCAATACACCGAGCAATCTAATTTTCCCTATCACCAATCTTCCCTCTCTTCTATCATCCCTCCCTTCTCTTGTCCCCATCTTCTCTTTTGTCCTGTAGGGCCAGATGACTTTCTATTCCCCATTAACTGTATTTCTTATTTCCTAGTAGGAACAACAATACTAACCAGTTGTTCCAAAAATTTTGAGTTCCAAATTCTCCCCATCCCTCCCTCCCCACCCATTCCCTTTGGGAAGGCAGGCAATTCAATATAGGCCCTATCTGTGTAGTTTTGCAAATGACTTCGATAACAGTCGTGTTGTGTAAGACTAACTGGATTTCCCTCCATCCTATCCAGTCCCCCATTGTTTCTATTCTGTCTTTTGATCCTGTCCCTCCCCAAGAGAGTTGACTTCAAATTGCTCCCTCCTCCCATTGCCCTCCCTTCCATCATCCCCCGCACCCTGCTTATCTCCTTCTCCCCCACTTTCCTGTATCGTAAGATAGGTTTTCATACCAAAATGAGTGTGCATTTTATTCCTTCCTTTAGTCGAATGTGATGAGGGTAAATTTCTTGTTTTTTTTTTTTCTCAGCTCTCCTCTTTTTCCTTCCACTAAAAAGCCTCCTGCTTGCCTCTTGAATGAGATATAATTTACCCCATTCCATTTCACCCTCTTTCTTCCCACTACATTTCTCTCTCACCATTTACCTTAATTTCTTTTAAGATATGGTCCCATCCTATTCAATTCACTCTGTGCTCTCTGTCTCTGTATGTGCGTGCATGTGTGTATGTGTGTGTGCATGCATGCGTGTAC
Source organism: Bettongia penicillata ogilbyi (assembly GCA_023548195.1). Taxonomy (NCBI): domain Eukaryota; kingdom Metazoa; phylum Chordata; class Mammalia; order Diprotodontia; family Potoroidae; genus Bettongia; species Bettongia penicillata. The sequence continues at coordinate 2,036,903 of JAJHZJ010000737.1, forward strand.
ATGTGTGTGTGTGGTCCTACCAACAATCCAGATACTGAAAAGTTTTAAGAGTTACAAATATTGTCTTTCAGTTCACTTATGGTAAGTCCCTTATGACTTCTCTTTGCTGTTTACTTTTACATGCTTCTTCTCATTCTTGTGTTTGAAAGTCAAATTTTCTTTTCAGCTCTGGTCTTTTCATCAAGAATGCTTGAAAATCCTCTGTTTCATTGAAAGACCATATTTTCCCCTGAAGTATTATACTCAGTTTTGCTGGGTAGGTGATTCTTGGTTTGAGTCCTAATTCCTTTGACTTCTGGAATATCCTATTCCACGCCCTTCGATCCCTTAATGTAGAAGCTGCTAGATCTTGAGTTATCCTGATTTTATTTCCACAATACTGGAATTGTTTCTTTCTAGCTGCTTGCAATGTTTTCTCCTTGACCTGGGAATTCTGGAATTTGGCCACAATGTTCCTAGGACTTTCTCTTTTTCTCTTTCAGGCAGTGATCAATGGATTCTTTCAATTCTTATTTTGCCCTCTGGTTCTAGAATCTCAGGGCAGTTTTCCTTGATAATTTCATGCAAGATGATGTCTAGGCTCTTTTTTTGATCATGGCTTTCAGGTAGTCCCATAATTTTTAAATTGTTTCTCTTGGATCTATTTTCCAGGTCAGTTGTTTTTCCAGTGAGATATTTCACATTCTCTTCCATTTTTCATTCTTTTGGTTTTGTTTTGTGATTTCTTGGTTTCTCATAAAGTCATTAGACTCCATCTGTTCCATTCTAATTTTGAAAGAACTATTTTCTTCAGTGAGCTTTTGAACCTCTTTTTCCATTTGGCTAATTTTGCTTTTGAAAGCATTCTTCTCCTCATTGGCTTTTTGAACCTCTTTTGCCAATTGAGCGAGCCTATTTTTCAAGGTGTTATTTTCTTCAGCATTTTTTTGGGTCTCCTTTACCAAGGTATTGACCCGTTTTTCATACTTTTCTTGCATCTCTCTCATTTCTCTTCCCAGTTTTTCCTCCACCTGTCTAACTGGCTTTTCAAAATCCATTTTGAGCTCTTCCATGGCCTGAGCCCATCAGACATCCCTCTGGGATGTCTGGGATACAGAGTCCCCAACCTCCATGTCTTTCCCTGATGGTAAGAATAGTTCCTCGTCATCAGAATTGAAAGGCGGGAACATCCGTACCCACTCAAAGTCGCTCTCTATAGTCTTATTTTTCTTCCCTTTTCTGGGAATTTTCCCAGCCAGTTACTTGAGTTCTGAGATTCCTGTCCACCCTCACCTAGATCCTCCCATCTAGTGCTTGGGGTCTGAGATTCAAATGGGCTTTCAGTGGCAGGCATGGCTGCTATTCAATGTGAGCTTAAGTTCTGGTGCTTGGGTGGGGGCAGGGCTGCCTCCCAGGCTCAGTTCCCTCAGGGGGTTTATGCAGAGACCTGAACTTCTGCCTGCCTGCCCTGGGAGTCCCAGAGGCTGCCACCGCTGCCTCTGCTGCTGCCTCTGCCACTGCCTCTGCCTCCGCAGCTGTCTCCCGAGGGGGCCCAAGCCACGGAGACACCCTGCTCCCCTCTCGGCCAGCTGAGATGTCTCTCTCACTGACCTGTAGCGTCTGTGGGCGAAGGGACCTTCCCGGCTGCCGGAGGTTCCGTGCCTGAAACCTGGTCGGATCTGCTCCTCTGGGACCACGGCCAGGGCAGCGCAGGGGTGGACTCCACTTTCTGGGGCGCGACGGACCCCTGCAGACTGCTCTCCAGGGCTCTCTGGAATGGAAATCTTTTCCACTGTGTTTCTGCATGCCTTGCAGTGATCCAAAATTTTTGGGGAGTTCCTTTTGCAGGAAATATATGGGCTGTGGGTTCGGAGCTAGCATACATGAGTCTTTCTACTCCGCCATCTTGGCTCCACCCCCCTGTAGTTTTTCTATTTTTTCTCTGCATGTTCTGTCCCTGATTTTCTGTCTTACTCTTTCTCTCTATTGCTCTCTCTCTCTCTCTTTTGAAACCTTGAATTCTGATGTAGACTAGTACTACTGAGTTCATACAAAACTAAGAAGCCCACATGTGCTGAATTGTAACTGTCTTTTCTTTGAACTTCATGAAAATAATGACACAATTCAACAAACCCTTATTAAGGACCGGATATATGTGGGGCACCACAGCAAGACACACTACTAATTCTTACAGAGAGAGATGATGCATGTCATAGTTTCTTGTTCTTAAGTAGCTTGAAATCTAATAGAGGGACTATAACGTGAACCCACATAGGCATAACACAGTGCATAAAACTGTAAGAATAAAAGAGGTATCTAGGCAAACTGTGCTACTGGGGGATTTTAACCTGGGATTTAAGACCTGAACTTGTCTTATTTTTAGCATTTTGATAACTACATTTCAATATAAGTAGTTCCTTTTGCAATTCTATATATTTTATGCATTTTAAAACTTGTTTATTCTGAGAAGGCTTCATTAAACTGTCAAAGGAGACTGTGACACCAAAAGCATTAAGAACTTCTGTGTCTAGGCAAGTGTGAGGATGGGAGGATGGTTTTCAGCTGGAGGAAGTTGAGATGGGGAGTAGAGAGCAGGAAAAGCTTCATGAATTAGCTGACACTGAGTTGAATCAGGAAGAGGAGAATGAGGAAAGAATGAATGTTAGGCCTAAGAGGCATGGAGGTAGGATAGTTGAGGACAAGCTTAGGTAACAGTCAGAAATCCAGTTTAATTGGGAATTGGAGCACATGAAGTTAGAAGAAATGTGAAATAAAGCTGGAATAGTAGGATCAGTTCAGAAGGATGGAGGGCTCTAAATGTCAGAATGAAAAGTGTTTTATTCTAAACACAATTGATGTTTGAATGTTTGTCATTCCTGTCTGACTCTTTGTGATTCCTTTTGGGGTTTTCTTGTCAGTGGTTAGCCATTTCCTTCTACAGCTCATTTTATAGATGAGGAAACTGAGGCAAACAGGGTTGAGTGACCTGCCCAGGGTCACCCAACTAGTCTAAGGCCAGATGTGAACTCAGGAAGAGGAGTTTAAAGACAATAGGGAAACACCAAAGACTTTTGAATGGAGAGTGAAAGGGTCCAACCTATGTCTAAGAAAGATTATTTTAGCATCTCTGTGAAGGATGCGAATTGGCAAGGGCAGAAACCAAAATTGGGAAGGCCATTATTACAGTAATCCAGGCCAGAGGTGTGTGAGGGTCTTGAGGTCTGGGAAACATAATGAGATTTGGGGTGCTCAGGACCCCAAAATACTGACACGCCAGGTCCTGCTGAATGAATTTGACTCAAGTCTTCTTCCAGCCAAAGTAAAACAAAGTTTATTGAAGATTCACCATATTGGGTTGACTCAAGAAGCCTCACCCTTTGTGACAAGTGGACCAGATAGAATCTCAGCTAGACAGAGTCAGAGCTGGATTGAATCTGAGCCCCTTCCTGGAGGCAAGATGAAACTTATAAACAGAAAGACTGGGGAAAGATCTAGAGGTGGTCTAGTAACCTGGGAGGAGGGTCTAAGGAGGATCTTGATCAGACTTGGGTAACTCATGATATAATCAAAGGTGGGAAAGAGCTGGAGGCAATTGGGAGGTATCAGACAATGGAGGGCTAGGCTAGGTTAAAGGTAACTGATTTGAGTATAAAAGGTCAGATTAAGTGGGAAGGGGGTTCAAGGAGGTTCCTAGAGTCTGAACCCCATCAAGGGGAGAGAAAGCAACACATGTGAGAAAGATTGTTAATGCAGAATTGACAAGAAATGTAACTTATCAGATGAATGGGAGATCAATTAGAGGGAGGAAAGTGAAAGATGACTCTAAGTTTTCAAGTCTAATTGACCTGGAGGATTTGGGTTGAGAGGACAACTTTAGGGTGCACACTAAATTCAATTTTGGGCACTGAGTTTGAAGTGCTGATGTGAAGTCCAAGTAGAGATACCCAATAACCAGTTGGATTTAATGGACTGACAAATATGAAACAATTATCTCACTTAATATTCTTGACATATGGATCAATATTGTGAAGCTATTCAGCTATAGCAAGTCAATTTGAATTTCTAAACTAGACCAATATCACCCAGTTTTCCTTTTCTATACCAGGGCTCCATCTCCACCCCTACTCAATAACTCATTCAACTTTTAAAGTGCCAAGTAGGCTCTTTCCCTCTCAGAACCCCTTATCAAAATTCCATTAAAACCCACTCAGGAAAAACACTGATATCAGTCACTTATACCTTAGCCGAGGTAAATGCATTTTAAATTTCCTTATCTCTAGTTGAGTAATAAAAGGTTTAATCATCCTTAGATTCAATTATCCTTAAGCAAGTGAAGGAAGTACTTGGGGCACAAAAAGCTCTTCCATGCATCCATGAAGCCACACTTCCCATTCTGAGTTTAAGGTCAGCCCTATAGTTTTCCTTCGATAACACCTACTGCACTTCAATCTCTTAATGAGTCAGTTTTGTGTCACTTAGATGGAAATGTGACATCTTCATATACAGACTTGGATCTATTTCTCCTTTCCCTATTTTCCACCCCCATAATTCCATCACTCTCAATGGATGAAACCATTTAAAACAGCTTCAAGCAAGCAATTAGACTCCCCACAGCTAGAATCTACAATGCTATTCCATTTTCTTTAAATTTCCATAAAAATCAGTCCTCACACACAAGTGAAGGAGAAATGGTTTAGTCTAAGTTGTGTTGTCCAACAACCACTGGCATTTTTTCCCCTTCATTTCACCGAATGGCCATAACAAAGGAAGAGAACTGTTCTGCCTGCCGCAGAACAAAGCCCCTCTTGTCAGCGACAATAGCTATGCCATTTTAAAGTCTGCATGAGGGGTAATAACTGGGAAGGACTCCTGAAGTGATTAGCCCAGTATCAACATTGTTGGAACCTTAACTCGCTGAGCTCTGCCAGGATGGAAATGCTTTCCTGTAGCAGAAAGAAAATCCTGATGCATTTTAGTAATGGGTCATGCCAGGTCTTTACCAGCCTGAATGTCACATGGGCACTGGAGGCTTATTTGGAGCATCTCATACCCATGTGTTGCTTTTTATAACTCCCCTTTCCATTGTGAGGTTCTGCATATGTCCCATTTGATCAGGTCACAGCAAGTTATGTCGTGTCCAATGCTGCATTTTAAATGAAGTCAGCCTAAGCCAACCCAGCTTGATGCAGACTTGACAGAAAAACTCTCTCCAACTCTAAGAGCAAGCAAACAGTGGCTACTTGTTAAACAATGAATTAAACAACTGCCCCATCAGTGCTTCAAAGCTGGACTTCTGGTTCCAGGGCAACCTTTTGTCCTTTAACTAATAGGAGTATGCAAGTAACCAAGTAATGTGGAGGAAGGGAACAAAATTAAGAACCAAAGTGGACATGCTTCATTTCAAAAGTGGAACTGACAAGTTGTCATCAGAATATATTACTTATAAAAGGACTATTTTCAACTAAAAATGCTTTTTGACTAGTACGACTGATCTAACTACTTTGTAACAGCTAACATTCACATGGTGTCAGGCATTATACTAAGTGCTTTGCTATTATCTCATTTAATTCTCACAATAACCTCATGAGGTGAGTGTTATTATCCACATTTTATAGATGAGGAAACTGAGGCAGACAGAGGTTAAATGACATGCCTAGGTTCATATAGTTAGAAAGTATTTGAGGCAGGATTTGAATTCAGGTCTTCCTAACTCCAGGTCCAGTGCCTTATCCATTGTACCACCCAAACTTGGTGGCGAAAGAGAAAAGAAGGAAAAGAACTTTCAATCTTATGGCTAATAGAAACCTTTGGCCTTGAAGTCACATGTGGCCTTCTAGATCCTTATGTTTGACCTTTTGACTGACCAAATACAAATTTTACGGAACAAAGCCACTTAAGGCTGCATATGAGGGAGGGTTCCCCACCCCTGACCTAGACCATACCCTACATTTCCCATATAGGGAAACTGAAGCTTGTCCAAGGTCCTACAGATACTTACTTGAAGAGACAAGACAAGAATAAAAATATCCTGACTTTGAGTTCAGTAAATTAGCCTTTAATATTAAGCAACTATTATATGTTTTAAGGGTTTGTGATTTCCTCATCTACCTATTTCTCTACATAGCCTTTCCTGGACATAAGAGGACATGCCCTGGAGTTGTTAAACCTTTTATCATAGGTACTTCAATTCTAAAACCTCACCAGTCCAAGATTGGTGATTGTTTTGACTGGGCCCCAAATCTCAGAAAAAATCTATTCCATACTCTCCAGCCATCTCCTCTGCAGTCTTGCCAATCACCTTATCACAGGACAAGTACCCTTTCTTCTTTCTTTCTTCCACTTCAGTTCCAGAAACCATGATCAAATCAAGTCTGACATTGTTCCTGAATGAGGTATCTATTTACCTATGGCCCCATTCACCATCTATGACATTTTCCATACCAAAATTCTCCTCCCTGGCCATTATTTCCATTTATGTATGGTCTCCTCATGTTAGAATGTAAGCTCCTTTAGGGAAGGGATTATATTTTGAGAGAAATGATTATTTCTCACTTAATAACCAATTATTGAGATTAAGATTTTCCTTTTTCTATTTTTTTTTTCATTTAGAAATCAGTCCCTTGTGGGTTATACAGTCACCAGCATCAAAAGAACAGGGCTAATGATGAGACTGGATTGAAAATTCTCCTCAGTCTTGTTCAAGATGCCACCCAGCTGAGGAAGTTTAGTTCTTATTAAAGAGCAAAAAGTATAGAATTTAGCTAAATTCTAGTCTACTGTATTCTGTTCAGGCAGACTTGGGTGTGGAGGCAGGGGAAGAGAGATTAGAACCCTTTTGTACAGATTACCCAGGAGAGAATAGTCTGGCTTGAGCTTAGTCTCTCTTTGTCCCTGAGTGACTTAAGCAGAGTCACACCAAACCCCTCCTTAGAATAGGCCCACTTCTCCTTAAAATATTCACTCTCTCATTATTAATTGATTGATTAATGATTGGTTTATCAGAGTTGATTCCTACCTGTCAGGAACACCCACTCTTCCAAGGGTATATAAACATCAAGAGGCTTCCATGAGAGGACTTTGGTTTATGAGAGGAAGCCAGATAACCATCCTGTTATTAAATATTCACTAGCCATAATTAATAAAATTATTAACCAGAAATTATTTCTCTTAGACTTTTCTAAGTCTCTTAGACTTAGACTTAGACTTTTCATACATCATGATTTACTTTGTATTTGTATCCCTGGGATTTAGAAAATGGATAGAACTGTGGACCTAGAGTCAGAAAAAGCTAAATTCAAAATCAGCCACGGACGTTTAATAGCTCTGTGACTCAGCAAGTCACTTTACATCTGTCTGTCTCAATTTTATCACCTATGAAATGGAGATAGTATTAACACTTCACTCCCGGGGTTGTTGCAAAGATAAAATGAGACACTGTTTGTATACCACTTCTTTTATTTGATCCCCATAACATTACTGGTTGGTACTACTTTTATCTCCATTTTTCAGTTGAGGAAACTCAACTGAGGTTAAGGTAGTGGTTAAGTGACTGTCAATGTCACATGACTAGGAAGAGGATGATTTTGAATGCAGGTCTTCTTGATTCCAGACATAACTTTCAATTCACTGTGCTACCCAGCTATCTTTGTAACAAAAAGTTTAACTACTACTACTACTACTACTACTACTACTACTACTACTACTACTACTACTGCTACTACTAGTAATATAGTGCTTAGCACATAATAATATGTTAATATTAGTAATAATTTTTTTCTTTCAGTCAGTTGTACTCTACCAAATTTGTAGTTAAATACTTGAAAATTCTGTGAGAGATATAGCTAATATATTTATATAGCTATGGGAGCTATATAAATGGCTTGCCTAAGGTCACAAGGACAAATGTCAAAGGTAAGATCTGAATCCAAATCAAGTTTGAGGCTCAACATTTTCTCCAATATGCAATGATGCCTCCATACATAAACCTTGAATCAAAAATAGCAGGTATTAATAAATATTTGTTTGATTGAACTGAATAGATTTGGCCACTTAAAATAAAGAGTTCATATTTGAGGCAGCACTGGGGAATTAGGAAAAATTTGTAGTTCTTGATCTGCTTTAGTATTACTGTGTATACATTACTGTATAGAAATCATTACAACTTTCTGTACTTGAGTTTGCCTATTTCTCATTAGATTATACATTCCATGAGGGTAGGGACTGTCTTTTATCTCTTTTTGTAGCTCTTGCACTTAGCACAGTGTCTGGCACATAGGTCTGTCCTTCATTTTTGAAGAGGCCCAATAGCATCATGGGGGATTGAACTGACTTGGTGTGAATTAGATTTAAGTGAAGAAGAGTTTCACAAAGTCATCAGCCTCATTCTCTCTTTCAGAGTCATCCAAGTCCAGTGGCAAGATAAAAGTGAGGGGGACCTAAGTTGCAATGGATGTCCTTGGCATCTTAGATGTCTGACCAAGCCCTAAGCTCTCCATAGCACTTGTTTCAGCCACCTTGACAGCTATTGGAACAAATTGTTCTCATTTGCCCATTCCACCAGGGTAAGCGTTGACATGGTTGGAGTAGATATCCCCCAAATTTATGGGCAAATACTAGGTGCTTAATAAATCTTTATTGAATGGAATTGTTAAATGAGGAAGGTTAAATCTTATGATTGAGAGGCCATGTGGTACAGTGGAATGAACACTGGCTTTGGAATCAAAGGACCTGGATTCAAATCCCACCTCTGACAGTACCTGCGAGATGTTAGGTAACCTCCCTGTCCCTTGGTTTCTTCATCTTAAAATAAATATGTTGAACAGAGAGTAGCCTCTGAAGTCTCTTCCAACTCTAACCCTGAGATCCTGTGATCTCTAAAGTCCCTTTTAACACCAATGAATGGTCCATGCTTCTATGAGGACTGAATCAACTTCCATTCCTTCCTTTCTGAACCATGGCCAGATTGGCCAATGGTAACGAAAGAACAAAAAACAAACAATAAATAGGTTGACAAATTTGAAGCCCAATGCCAGAGATGGCAATGTGACGAAATCTAAATGACTGAAAAACACTAGACCACTACAGTCAACTCAAACATATTCCATTTAGCCTCTAGAATGTGTGCTTTGCATACACAGCAAAACAAGTTTATTGTTTCTGGAATCAATCATAGACCTCTAAGGTCTATGCCAACCCTATAATTACTCTAAGCCATATTTTGCATCTAACTTGAGACTTTTTCGTTTTGAAGCTCCTTCCTTGAAGGGCATGAACTGTATCTCTTTTTATCTCTCTGTCTTTAGTGCCTAGCATAATACTTTGAATGAATGAATGAAAAAATACTTATTCTGAATTTACTATTTATGTGCCAAACTGAAGTGGAGCAAGTAAGAAAATTCCTAAAGACAGAGCTTGCAGCCTTAAAGTCCCAACTAAAATCTCATCTTTCATAGGAAGGCTTTCCCAATTCCTCGTCTTCCCTCTCTTAATTTACTTCCTATTTATCCTACATATAACCTGTTTGGTATATATTTATTTGCTTGATTACTTCCCCATTAGATTATAAGCTCCTTGAGGCTAGGGACTTTGGCCATTTTTTTTTGTATCCACAGTGCCTAGCACTATGACACATAAAAGGGGCTTAATAAATGTTTAGGAACTGACTGAATGATATACACAAAAGAGAGGGGTGTCCAGTGGGGAGACAAATAGTAGGTGCTTCATAAAGGTTTATTGAAGTGTTGGGAAGTATACTTTAGATTCTGTGAGAATATTAAAATATCTCCACCAACTGTATAGTTCAATAGGTCAATTAGAAATCATGATAACCAAATACATATAACATATACAGATTTTGTCCTACTGATGCAGACAACTCAGGTCATGAAAGGTAGCTGAAGTAAAATTAGCAGAAACTTACCTGATGCTGTATAACACTTTGCCATTTTTTGAAATCCGAAGTAGTTTGTTGTCTGTGGTGACATCATGGAAGTTGGCACCCTTCTCATTGGCAAAGAATAAGTCTGGTTTCCAAATAGAGTCCAGCATAGATGGGTCTAAGTCCAAGGAGTCATCAGGGTATTCACTGTAAGCCAGTCGGGAGTCATTCCACTGTTGCCTCAAAAAGATGTTCACTCTGTAGTCCTATAGAAATGCCACAGAGAAAGATGACTAATCCCCTACATTGACCATGAGGGACCTACTTAATCTTTTCCATCATTCCCAGCATTTCAATTTTGCACATCAGCAATCCATGCATGTCTACACAATACTAACATTACCAGTGAATTCAGTTGGAGCAAGAAAACAATATCTCTCAAGCTAGCAGAACAACATCCATTACATTAAATAACTTAACTTTCTACTTTTAAAACTGGTATGCTGGTATGGTGTAGACATACCTCCAAGTTAACATTTCTCTGGAAAGAGAAAGCTGTTGCTAAAGAAATTAACCAGTGAAGCCAGTCTACTAAACAAACACAAAAAGCATATTTTCAAAATCAGAATGGTTATGACCTATAATCTCTTTCATACAGGAGGATAAGAACCTACTATTTTATTTATATGCCAATTCCCAGGAATACAAATTACTTAAGGGAATCTTGACAAAAGAAGAATTCTGTTTAAAAGAACCAAGAGATCAGTAAGGTAATAGCAAAAATTCCAAGCAAAACATTTCTAGAAATTTCAAATTCCAATTAGTCATATAGTCTCTTTTATTGTCTCATCAAATTACCAGACCACTCTAACATTTTTCTGGCCTTATCTGCTATGTACACCTATGCATCTGAGTATTTCTTCAGCAGATAGAATTTTTAAAACAATAAATAGACTGCAATTGTTTGAATAGAGCTTCTTTCATACCTGAAACATCTGGATCTTTTTCATAAAAATGGTTCTGGACTTAACAGATTGTTATCTACATCAGTGGTCCTTCTTGTTTTGCCTGAAAAATCTCTTCCATCAGGCAATTTTCTGGAGATGTTGCTGTACTGCAGACTAACTAATCTAAGGCATTAGGATACGATGATTACTTCCTAATTTGACAGTCTTGAGGCTAGACCCTGTGCAAAATTAAGCAGGATCATGTCTTGGGTCCGGTGATTATCTGGTGCTGCCATGACAATTTCAAGCATAATCTCTTTCTGCTTCAATTGTTTCTCTATCAATGATGTATCTTTATCATCTCTCTATTATTGGTATTTCTCACTGTATCATGTAGTTATCCAGTTTTTTTCTCACTTTTTCTTTTCCTTCACAATGATAAAGACACTTAGATGATTGTTAGTATTGACTCTTGCCTAAATTATTTATGCCACTGTGACTACCTGTGGAAAATCACTTACATGAGTACTATCTGAAGATGTCCTTGGTAACATGAGAAACGTTAGGTATTAGGAGTGCTGACTGTAGGAAACAGATTTTATACTTATCTGATATCTTTTTGATCATCTGTTTCCTGGCCATTGTGCCTGATTTTTTAAAATTCAAACATGCTAATATTTATATTGTTCACATTGCATGCTTCTATATGTTAAAAGTATGTGCTGAACTTGAGATAAAAATTAATTATTTGACTGATTTAGGGTCATTTCAGTGTCTGGTCAGTGACTGCTCTTAGGAAGGATGCTACATATGGTTTAGAAATAAGAAAAACAATGTCCACAGAACAAATCCCTCCAAGAAATGCTAGAGTATAGGACATGGGTTTGAGATATTTCACTGGCTATGTAGAAAAATTGTCTTTTGATTTGGAAAACTGATAAAATTTAATTTTTTTATATGTCCTGGAAATTAAATGAGGTAGACTAATAACTCTAAGTCAAGAGTAAACATTTTCTGACTGAGTAGCTCCACAGCAAGTTATTTGTCAAATCCACGGTAGGGAGCTATGGTTTCATCCAAGGCTTTTACCTACTACATTTGTGATGGCATTAAGCACAGGAGGAGAAAAATCCTTTTAAACTGCTCCCAATGACTAGCTTCCAAATGCCGTGAGTGGTCTAACGGAACTTTGAGTTTGTGTTGTAAATATGGGAGAACCCTTGATCTCATGGGAAGCAAATGGTTTGACAGTTTGTGTGAGCCAAAGTGAAACAGAGATCAGTGCAGGAACATTATTGTTCCATCTCCCACGAGCTTCTGCAGGCTCGTACTGAGATACACAGTGCAGTCAACCCCAGCACTAATAAAGAGCGTGAGAGGGAGCAATGTAGAAAATCTTTTCAAATACAAATTTCATGGTAGTTAGGCATCTGGTTACATTAGTCTCAGGTGTGTTTTTTTGGGGGGGATGTTCATCTGGTTTTCAATCTTGAGATTTGCAGAAGGAAAAAATGAGGCTGATTCTCTTAATTTACAAGGTGCTTTTAAATTGGGAACCCATGAGTGTCTTCTAGTTACAAGGTTAATACCAACTGACTGCAGATAAATTTAAAATATATGTGTTTGCATGTATAAATTTATATGTGTACACACATGTATGTTTGTACATATATATGTGCATATATACATATGTGTGTTCATACAAATATGCATGTATATGCATATGCACAAAAACATACATATATTTATTAAAAAATGAAGGTATTCTTCTGGATTCTAAGAGATAGAAAAAATAGATTTCAATAGGCTAGAGTTACTGTAGAAAATAAGTTAAATTCAACTTCTCTTATAGTTAGAGCACATACATTTTCCTTCTTGCAATATGCAGTCATTTGAAATGTTCTCAAATTTTGCAAATAGTGATAATCATCATACCAAAAACTGAACTTCTAAACCAAAGCATCTCAAAAGTTTTCAGCATAGAGTATAAACATCCACATGTTTGGAGATCTGTGTGAATTATCCAGAGGCACTACATAACCCACTGAAATCTATTATTATTCTATGAGTCTGGGACTCTCTAATATTGCTTCGCAGGCATAAAAATGTGATAGACTATATGCTATAACATTTCTTCATCTGACATCCCCAAACACAGGAGAAGGCTTAAATGAGACTTTAATCTTTCATCATCTCTAATGAAGTATTAAATTGGGAAATACGTATTGAGCACTTTGTTTAAATAGATCCTGTTTCCCTTTGAGCAGCATTTATTCACTGGAAATAGATTCTATTTTGAAACTGTGATACATTGTCTCACCCTAAACTGTATTTCTCTCTTATTTATGTATTCCCTCTTGTTTTATTACAATATGAATCAGTCCTTTTTGAAACAATTGTATCCTGTATTCATTATTTTTCCAACTATCAATAACATGCTAGAGTAGACTGAGGACTGGCTTTGGAGTCAGAAAACCATAGATTCAAGTCCTGATTTTAACATATATAGTAGCTGCCTGTTACTTGGGCAAGTCACTCAGTGACTCTGGGAGACTCTGTAAGACTGCGTTATTAAGGAAAGTCTCCCAATTCTAGTTGGAGGTTGTGGGGGTGGAGTGTCTATACCAAAAGTTATTCACATGGTTTTTTTTTTAAATCACCATCAGTTATAGTAGAACTCAAATATCCTAGTGCCATTTTATATCAGGTTTAGCAATTAAGACTTACAGCTAATGATAATAATAGCTAATATTTACAAAGCACTTGCTATGGGTCAGGCATTGTGCTGCTTTACAATTATTATCTCATTTTATCCTCACAATTATCCCCATAATATTTTTTCAGTTGATCCTGGGAAGTAGATGCTATCTTCACCCCTATTTTACAGATGAGGAAACTGAGGTAAACAGAGGTTAAGTGAATTGCCAATGTCACACAGCTAGTAAGTGTCTGAGGCTGGATTTGAGTTCAGGTTTTCTTAACACCAGACTTGGTGTTCTATCCACCGAGCCACCTTATATCATTCAGGGAACAATTCAACCTTATAATATTTTTTCTCTTTTTTCTGATTCATTCGGTACTTCTTTAAATAGACTGAACTGCATGGTTATTACATTGCAATTAACATTGTCTTGCAAAAATGTCCTCCTTTTTTTCATATGTAGATCTTATCTTTCCGACTAGATTGTAAGGTTTCCAAGACAAGAACTGTGTTCATTCTCCTACATTGCCTAGCAGATCATTGAGTTCTCTTTTTAACTAGAGAACATCATTTGCCTCATTTTCAGTTTGTCAACCTCTGCTAGGGGAAATCAGTTTGAATCAGAGGTTTGTTGGAATTTATCTCATGTGTATAGTCATTAGCATTACATTTTTAGTTTAAAAATCAATTTTCACTTATACACTGGATCATCTTACATGCCACAATGTATAGTATATTCTTATTTCTTACTGTGAAGTAGAAAATTGAAAATTTTGCTTTCTGCTACCATTGAAGAGTACCATTTCTACTATGACTATTGGAGAGTATACAATACTCTTTAAGTAATACGTGGCACTGTACTCATTAAATAGTTAGCCACATGCCCTTGGGTGTAAGGCTACTATCATGTCCCATCCTGAGCATCCTTTGTAATTAAAGATCAAATCAGCTGCTTTCAAACTCCATGCTCACTACTGTGCAGCAGGATCCAGGAAGACATTCATATACGGGGAGTCTTGGGATTGTCTTTTGTCTATCTATTACTATAATCTCTGGACCCCTGGAATGCCTATGTGTGCTCTGGACGACTTAACCTTACACCTTTAAGAACTCTGCTGTAGGGCTTGCTATCCTTAAGATACTGTCTAGTCCAGTATAGCCTGCCAACCCTAGTAATGCTTTACATCCTATCCTAATCATCTTGCCTTTCACCCTCTTCCCCTGAATTTCCTGCCTTGCTACTTTTTTTTAAGTCTGGAATGATAATTAAACATATATATATGTGTGTGTGTGTGTATGTGTGTGTATATGTATATATATGTATGTGTGTGTATATATGTATATATATGTGTGTGTGTATATATGTATATATATGTATAAGACATTCTGTTAGATGGTGTATTATCATTAAAATATTCATAACATGAAGAATGCCAGGTTTGTGGGTACAACAGTAAACTCTTGGTAAATCTATTTGCTCTCATCAGCTATGAAAAATGACAATAAAAACTGACCCTTAAAAACTGTGCATACTTATTAGCCTTCTTATTACTGGTCACTCACTACATCTTTGAGCTCAGAAGTATATGTAGGACTGAGCTAAGCTTATTCCTGGGATTGCTACAAGCACAGATCTAGCCATAGATTTTCTCCTTCCCATCCCCTGGTAACATCATAAAGCCACGAATATTTTATAATAATATACACACCATCATAGCTATCCATTAGAAATACATTCCTTAGATTAAAAATAAAATAAGCCCTCTTGGGTGGGTATACACCGAAGCCTCATGTGAAAATTTCAAAGTTATAAATTTCCTTCTAACACAAAAGTACCATGGGTGGCAGCACCACCATTCCTATCAGGGAGAATTTTTGGCAAACATTTAAATCACTAATTGGACAGTATCAAAAGAGCTTTCAAGATCAAAACGTTTACCACATTTCTGGATATAAAAATCCTTAGATTTTCACCTTTGTAAATTTCATTCTAGTGTGGAGAAATGCCAAGATGGTTGGAAATAATTACTTGGTGTTCTTTCCTCAAAGAAAAAAACTTCCTGATGTCAGGAAGAAATCCTTATTTCTTGGGCTTTGGAACCACATGAAAAGAGGGAGGATTCATCTCAAAAATTTTAGAACTTTGGACATGTACTATTATTATAAGAAAGCACCAAGGAACTACCTAAAATATATCAACCAACCTCAAAATTATAGCAAATTCTGCCTCTGGGTTTTTTGATTTAGCTCCTAGGATTTGGTCCTTGGGAGGTAATGTATGTGAAGTGGTTCATAAACCTTACAGTTCTATTGAAATATCAGTTTACCACTATCATTATTATTTTTGATCAATTTTTCCAAAGATGTAGGCTTTAATAAAGTCATTCATTTTAGATCTATAATGTTCAAAGATCCATAATGGTTTTATGGTCTATGAGATCTTTTAAATTGTTTAAGCTGTTTAAAATTTAAAAGAAGGCTATCAAACATCTGAAGTGACATCATAAAGTCCCACTATGACCTTTCATAAAAAATCAGGGGGTGGGGTAAGACTAGGTACTAGCACCAGACAGAGTACACTGAACTGGAAGAACATGGTACTAACCTCATGTAACCACCCTCATGTTTTTATGAGTGTTTGAACAACATCTACTTTTAGCACCCCATTTCTAGGGTGCAGGTGAATCATACCTTTGATTTAGGGCAGAAATTTCATTTTTGAAAGCTAACTTTTTCATTTCGTATCAAAGCCACAATTGGGAAAAAGAAAAAATGAGTTTTGAAAGCCAAATGAAGTTTGTCGTCACAAAGAAGGCAGGGGGAAAAAGCAGCATACACATCTCTCCTTTGACCATGCAACACAATTTACTCTAAAGAGCAAAGTAGATGTGCCACTGATGTCAGGTCCGGGCAACATTTTTAGAATACTTTAGAAATGATCATCATCAGGTGGGTGCTTCCCTAAATCTTTACGAAACAACTCAACAACCTAATTGTTTAACCACACCTTCAAACACCAGCAGATATTACAAATATAGGAAAACAAAGATACTGACAGCTTCTGTTTAGCCTTCTTGCATTGATGAACATTGAAAAGGTGCACATTTACATATTTGATAGACAGTAAAATGCAATGAGGGGATTTAATCAAAGCAATGAAAGTCTAATTAATGCAATCAGCATTAGGTCGTGCAAATATTGTCATTGAATGCCATCATGTGAAGCCAGTGATGAAATTGAATTGGGCTACTTCAAGTTTTGCCCCTTTTTCTGTAGGATAAGAGCAATGGAAAGAGATTGAAATTGAATGCCAAAGCCCAGAGTGCATAATTTTTTCAGTGTTTCTTTGGGGACTCCCATGAAATCTTGAGAGAGGTAAATATGGTGTAGCAGAGACAGAGCTAGAATGGAAGTTAGGAAAACATGGGTTCAAATTCCAACTCTATGAGATGTGGGCGAGTCACTTAATGTTTTACTGCACAGAGAACTTAAGTTGTATTGATCTATTGTAGAAGAAATTTCTCATTAGGGAGATCCCTATACTAATAAAATCAGAAGTGCAGTCCCTTTGTCTATGACATTTTTAATGTCTTAAATAAAAATAAATCTTATTTTGTGTAGAATTCTTAACAAATCATCCCCTCTTATGAGCCCTCTCCTTTCCCCCTGATTTTTGTATTTTAAGGTAATTTAATAATCTGTTTGTGAGAAGCAAAGTAATCCTTTGATAAAGCTCAATTCATCCTTTTTCATTTCTAGAATCCTCCTAAGAATAATAATTCATTTAATGATACATATCCTCGCAGTCTAAAAGACATAATTCACACTTCCCAAAGATGAACATTTTCCTCCTTGCAATCCAGTGCCAACAGACTTTTAATTTATTTTATGTTTTCCTATGAGCTGTCCTAATGTTTTTCTAAGATATGAATTGGTTTGTCTTTTAAACTATCAAGAAGGAGAGAGAGCACTGACTGTGGAGTCAGAAAGATCTGAGTTCAAATTCAGCCTCACACAGTTGCTAGCTGTGTGACTTGGGCAAATCATTTAATCTTGATTGCCTCCAATAAAGAAAAAAAATTAAAAATCAAGTACAAATCCTACTATTTTATAGCTATGAAAATGTGAACTTCTCTAATGTCCCAGGGCCTAAAAGAAATTAACTTGTGAGCAAAAAAAATGCATTTTTTTGAAGATCTAGAATTCAACCTACAGCTTCTGGCAGTAGTTGTGTTACTGATTTTGTGACCATATCTCTTATGACACTGTGTCTAAATAGAGGAAGAATGGTCTCAAAGATCTTTTTAATCTGCCTGTAAGAGTGGCTTAATATTATTTATGATCTTTAATGTATTTGATGTCAAAGAACTTGAAATTGAATCCTAGTTCCATCACCTGCTGCCTATATAGCATTGCAAAATCATTTAAATTCCCTGGGCCTCAGCTTTCTCACTGGTGAAATGAGGAAGTGTGTGTTTGTCCTTCCTTGCCAAAGAAGACCATGCCATCAGAGAAATAATGACATGACTTGCACTTGACTTTGTTTTGAGTGAGGGAGGGCTGTGCAGGTCACCAGTCTCACTTTTCCTCCAGAGCCATCTGAATCCAGTGACCAGATATTCATCAGGATTACTGGAGATGACCCAGGATGAGGCAATTGGGGTTAAGTGACTTGCCCAAGGTCACACTGCTAGTGAGTGTCAAGTGTCTGAGGTGAGATTTGAACTCAGGTCTTCCTGACTGCTGCACTGGTGCTCTATCCACTGCACCATTCAGCTGCCCCAAAATGAGGAAGTAGAACTAGGTCAAACCATAAAAAATATTAAGTACTCACTATGTGCCAGGCACTGTGCTAATCAGAGTGGGGGTGTTCTGAGAGCGATGGGGGAGCAAAGCAAAAACTTTCAGAAGGAGTTTATGTTCTATTGGGAGACTCACTATGAACATACAGATATAGGCAAGATACATACAAAGTAGATACAAAATAACATTAGTGAGAACATGCTGCGAGATGGAAGTCTCTTGCAGAAGTTGACGCCTGAGTTAAATCTTGAAGGAAAGAAGATAGGGGTTTTTAAGAGGCAGAGATGAGAAGGGACTGCATACCAAATAGGGGGGTCAACACAAAGGCGCAGAGATAGAAGAGGGAGTGTTATGTTTAAGAAATAGAAGAGGGAATGTTATGTTTAAGAAACAGCAAGTAGGTCAATGTGGCTGTATTAGAGTTGTGTGGAAGAAGGTAATACATAAGTCTGAAAGGTATGACAGGACAGGTTGTGAAGAGGAGTTGACATTTGGTCCTAGAGGTAATAGGGAGTTTATTGTATGTGTGTGCATGTGTGTACATGTGTGTGTGTGTTTGTGTGTCCAAGATGACCTTGAATATCCCTAGGATCTCTAAATCTACATTCCTATGATTTCGTATTTGTTTTGTTTTTGAAAAATCTTGTGCGTAATGGAAAGTTCCAGTGGCCTATATCCTCACCTCCATCAGCACACCAAATCCCAATCAACATTAGCCAGAATGGCCGATGTCAAAACAAGGAAAAATGTATTTGTAACATTTTAAAACTTTAGTGTTGGCCCTTAATATGGAAAGTTAAAATTTCATTTGTAGTGTCATCATATCATCAATTAAACATTTATTAAGACTGAACTATGTGCCGGGCCCAGTTCTTGAGACTGGTTGAAGTAACTTCCCTAAAATTTTTGTTAGATGTTTTTCATCTCCATCTCAATTGCATCCATATACCATAACAAATACCTCTTAGCAACATCTTCTTCCAGTTCCTCATAATATCATGCGGATGACCCTAGATCCTTGGGAAATATTACTAAAGATTACATTCAAAGTAGCCAAATGATACAGTGGATAGAGCACTGGGCCTGGAGTTGGGAAGACCTGAGTTAAAAATCTGGCCTCAGATACTAGCTGTGTGATCCTGGGAGACTTACTTAACCTCTTTGCGTAATTGAAAATGGGGACAACCTATCTCAGGGGTGGTGTGAGTCTCAAAAGAGATATTTGTAAAGTTCTTAGCATAGTACCTGGCACACAGCAGGCATTTAATAAATGATTCAGATATGGGTCCAACAATGAATTGTAATCTGTGGTCTGAGAACCAGCCTAGTTAAGGTCAGAAAATCTCATCGTCAAAAAGGTTATCCTTTCTGACAAAATAACAAATTATTGATATATTGAAGCATGGAAATATTGGTGATAAATATTAGAGGGAATATCACTAGAGAGTAAATAAATGTGTTCACCGGAATCTTGAGATGACACACTTTGCTCTGTAATGGAATAGTGAAATAAGTCTGTCTTTGGGAAGCTAATTAGTTAAACACCAAAGACATCCTATACTTCATACAGGGATTAAATTATAGTGAAGCCTGTGTGTCTTAAAGTTCTATCACATCTATAAAAATCTTCCTATAGTTTGGGCTCCAGGTTCATTCAACTAGCTAAAATATTCATAAATGTAATTGCTCATTGCTAGCCAATCTTTCTTAAATCTAGTCAAACGGTTGTTCTCAAAAGTAATTTAACTGATGGAGCTAGATTTTTTTTAAGCTTTAGACACAGAACTTGCTGTATAAGGATTAACAGGTCCTTTTAAATGTTAGCTGAACAGGAGCCTGGCACTCAGTAAAATCTCTCCTAAATATGCAATAGCTCTCTTTTATCCCACAATGCACTCCTTCACAAGATGGCTTCAATGGTCAGTCCCACTCACCATTGTAGTTTCTGCTATTGAACCAAAGCTGTTGATAAATATGTTGCAGGTAACATTTACAGGAGGCCCTGCAAGTTGAACAATAAATAGAAAAAATTGACAGGTTGTGTTCATGACATACATCAAGTATTGTTTTTTTCTTGCCCGTGGTATTGTAGCACTTACCATTGTGGTCTCTGTGACTGATCCAAAACTGTTGATAAAAATATTGCAAGTAACGTTTACTGGAGGACCTGTGGAATGCAATAAGAATTTTGCAATAGACATTGAGCCAACAGGAAAGCCCCACCAACATCTGTGCCAACTGGTGGAGAAAGGTGGATATAGCAAAGAGGACACTGAGATTTCAAGTGTAGAGGCCACCTAGAGGAGCATTACTAAAGTGCTCATCACTCCTTTAGATTACAAACTTTAATCAGTAACAATATTGTATAGAGCTATATTCTGAAAAGTTCTGGACTAAAGATACTTTGTGTGTCATTGCTGGGAAAGTTTGGCAGAAATATGGTTACATAACTTTCTTTTTATGGATGATTGTGCTCCTTGGTCATAAAGATAATTAATATTACCATCAATTTTACATATATTAAACACCCCAATGCAGATACAGCCGCAACATAGCACTAAGCTGTCAACCACAAGCTCTTTTAGTGACAACTAAGAAAGCATATATGCTTATGGATGCAACTATAAAAGGGCGAAAAAATGCTATGTCAGGCAATTTGAACTAAGTGAATTCATTCAGCAGCACTAAATAACTGCCTACATATAAAAGAATAAAAGCAAAATTTAAGGGGAAAATGGGATTGAAATAGGATTTAAGAAAACTTTGAAAGCATTTAAAACCAAAGTACCTTAAGAAATGAACAAACTGGGGTACTGTACATAGTACACTTGTCTTCCTGAGTCATGATATGAGGCACAAGGTTGGGGTGCTTTACAGTTCTTGCAAGACTGGCCCTTGGTGAATCAGAAGCTATGCCCTGCTTAGTCTTCTCTCCTTATCCTCAAATGAGCTTAGCACTGGCCCTCTTTTAGTCTTCCTTCATTCCCCCTTTTTGGTCTATAATTATCAGTTTATTTCATGGTATATTCTTTGCCAAAGGGAACTCTATTTTCTGTCAATGGCTTTTGGAGAAGACTAAATTATAGCAGTAAAACACTCCTCATTTTTTTTTTCATTTGTTTGTTCACCCCAGTAAGAATTTCTCTCTCCTTATTCACCAAGGCACAAAACCTCATGCTATATTTGACCCAGATGTCCTTGCCCCTATAGGTCAATGGTTCTAAATGGAACAGGACTTGGTACAAAGTGTCCCTAGAAAGTTAACCAAACCAGAAGTAATACACAGTTTTTCTGAAATCTAGTGCTCCTAGTTAGGCATTCAAATTCAGAGCAGACAGCATTGGTCAAGGCAGCCTATTGGACTGACATACACCAGCAGCATAACGAGCCAGTTAGGGAGCATGCAGGGAAAGATTTGGTAAAAGGAAAATGGTTGTCATTTTTGCTCTCTTAAAATAAGTGGCCCACCTATGGTGATAAAACATATTTTGGTAGTTGAATGTTTTGGAAGTCTCAAAATACTAGAAAATCAATTCATACCCACTATTTTCTCTCTCTCTTTTTTATTTCAAAATGCATTTGAGCAATAGGAAATGTGACCTAAGTAGATTTACTTGTGTTTTGGTCTTTCAAGATTCCACAACTCTCTTTGCTGCTCTCCTTCAAATCCAGAAGATGCCCCACCTCGATGGTTGTCTACAGTTGTTCTGCTTATCTCCTTTCTTAACCATTAGCAATTTAACTGTTTCACTTTCTTCAAAACTCTTAATCATAAAGCACCATAATAGGTATGTACTTTTTTCTCCATATTTCTATTTCCTAACTAAATATTATTTGAGGAGGTAAGGAGAAATGTCAAGACATGGAAAATTGGGTTGTAATTGGTTTCCCATTCCCTCCTCCAGGCTGAATTTCTTTTTGCTGAGTGACTGAGTAAAATAAATTTAAAAAACAGTAATAACAATAAATCCAGAGTATGTTATAGAGCCAAAGAGAATAAAAATAAAACAAAATATGAGTAGAAAAGGAGAAATAGTGCTTTTGAAATAGCGTTTCTGATATTGTCAATCAAATTCTAACTCCTATTTATTCTATTATACAAAGTGTCCCAAAAGTCTTAGTGAGGATTTAAATTTTAATAGCTGAAAATTGAACTAAGACTTTTGGGGAAACTTGTGTAAATCAAGCAGCAAGATCTTGTCTATCCTCTTGTCCTTTTTTGTATGATAAATAGAAAGATATACTTGGATTCTTTCCACTGGTTAACCAAACCATATAAGACAAATACATGGATGGTTTGATGATATGGTGTCATCAAATGATGATATGATAATAATCATATGATGATATGGCATAATGATAAAAGTTAATGAATGTTAGAGATTAAAAAAAACCACTTCATTGAAGGTACTTTTATCATAAAATGATGGAAAGAGAGGTCTATCATCTGTCTCTTCAAGAATTATCCAACAAATGTTCTTGTGCTAGCCTTCCAGGTCACATGACCCACAAGATGGCAGACTACATCTTTCCTCTGATCCCCATGACTTTTCAAACCTCTCCAAAATAGAAATTATATGCCAAAGATAAGACACCTTTAGCTGTCTCCATAATTTAGGGCTCCCAGAATTCAAAAGAAAGTTTAAAAAATCAACTAAGGTCTACAATGAGCTCACTTAAGATCCCTTCCCCCACCATTATGAACAGAATTGGAAACTGAAAATAAAATAAAATTTAATTTTAAAAAAGCATACTTTTCATTTTACCATCTATGGGATGATGACATTAAAGCCTCTCCATTGTCTATTACATCAAATACAAATTTCTGATACTCTCTTCCAAGATCTTCCATGATCAGGTCCCAAACCAACTATATATCTTTAATTCCTAATATTTTCTAACATGAAATATTTGTTGTGTGAGTCCTCTCACTGACTTCCCCACATGCTAAATTAAATTCATATCTTGACTTTGTTTGCAGTGTTCTTTAGTCTTGCACGCCCTTCTTCCCTTTTCTGAACTGATCCAAATTCCAAATATCCTTCAAATTCCACCTGAGTTTTCACTTCCCCCTTACAAAATGCCCTAGACTGTCTTGTTTTCTACCTTTTCTGACTTTCTATCATAGTTAGTTTCATGTAAATTAGCATATTTATTAATTCATTCCATTTTTATTGAATTCTTATTATAAGGTAGGCAACATACATGTGATATAAAAGAGGGTAGTCTCTGCCCACAAAGAGCTTCCAATTCATCAGGAAAGATCAACACAAAAATAGCTACAAAACTAATATGAAGAGGATCACAACTTGGCTGTGTTTATAGAACTGAGTGCAGTTTGCTACCTCTGTATGGTCAATCAGTACTGCAAGGTACTCTGGGGAAATTTGTATTGCTCTGGTTCTATTTAATAAGAGTATGGTGGGAGTGGAAAGGAATTTATTCATTCTAACCTAAATATAAATTGGGATTGCAATAATTGCCACCATTTGTGCCTTGCCAAATAGAAATCCTATATTATCTCCACCATATGACCTCTGCTCACATGCCACTGAATAGTATTAAAGCAAGTCATACTACCATGCTTACTGTGCCCACTCCAATCAATGTTATGTCATCTCAACTAGGTCTATACCGAAAGAAAACTACTATTTTACAACTGCCTAATTTAATCTCTGCTGTTGTTCTAAATCTCTTCTATCCTTAAGTCTTTATTATCAGCCTCCATCTTCTCTTTGTAACCTTGGTCATTTTGTAAATCTTTATGTATTTAGAAGGAAAGGTGATTCTGAACCAGCAGAGAAAATGCTAGGTGTAACATGATGCTGAGTACCTGTGTAAGGGAGAGAGTTGGTTCCAAAGCTTTAAGGAGAGAGACAAGTATGGTTACAAAGACTCTTCTGGAAAGATATATGAAGAGAGAAGTAGTAGACATGTGGAAGAAGCTAGCTTCTCCAATACATTCTTGATTTCTAGTCTACCTCCCTAAAGATTGCTTTTTGAGTAAGACTGAGTCCTCTCTTTTGGTTTGAACTGAGATTACATCTTACTACCAGTTAATAAGCTCACTTACTCTTGTACATTCCTTGGTATATTCTAAAATAAATAAATGATATGACTTTACACATAAATTATATTATTTCTATTTGCTTAAATAAATGGATTTACTGCTTTCCCTATCTACTGGCACTTTTCCAGAAGCCTTTAAACAGATCCCGAAAACTTTCACTTGACACTATAATCCCCTCAAGCTACCATCCTACATCTCACAAATTCTTTTCATATTCACTTTTCTCACAACTTCAGAACCGCCCTTTAACCTTCATTTTCCTTCACTCTTTACATTCATTCTGTTGCCAAGTCTCGTTGAATCTATCTCCAACACTCTTACATATCTCCCACTACCAGTCTTGTTTAGATCCACTTCAACTCTTTCTTATATTGCAACAGCCTTCCACTTAGTCTCTTATGTTCAAGTATCTTTTCTCTCCAATTCATGCCCCACACAATTGCCAAAATGATTTTTATACTAGCATGGGTCTGATCATACCACTCTCCTATTCAAAAAGTCCCAGTGACTTCCTCCTGCTTTACAGTAAGGTAGAAACTCATCTATTTGGTGTTTAAAATCCTTCACAATTTTTATATTCCACTCTACCTTTCCAGGGTCATTACATATCTTGGTGGTCAGAAGAAGCGATACAAGGACACTAAAGGTCTCTCACAAGGACACTAAAGGTCTCTCTCAAGAACTTTGGATTTGATTGTGCAGCAAAGCAGAATTGAAACAGCACAAAGGGAATGTAGGATGTGCAAATTTTGAGTAACCACTCCAAATGTTCATACGGACTATCTGCGGTAGAGCAATGTGGACCCAATCTGTGGTAGAGCATTCTGAGCTCATGTTGGTTTGATCAGCCACAGTCGTACACATTGAAACTTCATTTTATCATGGTGATGTCATTTTGGTCCTCTTCAAGAACGAAGGACACGAACCAACCAACCAACCAACATATTCACAAACTCCAAGTCTCAGATCATTTGTTCTATTTCCTTTTCCTCATGTCCATGATTACATTGCTTGTCTCTATCCCCTTATATATGCCCAGAATATACTATCTCCTCAGGTCCATTTTTTTTCCCTCAGAATTTACAATTTCTTTGAAATCTCAGTTCAAATTCTACCTCCTACCTAAGAATTTCCCTGGCTTTCCTCTTTCAACTTCTAGTGCCTACTATACCCCTCAAACTATCTTGAATTTGCTTACTAAAATTTTTGTATTTATTTACACACACACACATATATATTATATATATATATATAATTATTATTATTATTAACCCTCCCTCCCCATGGAAGACAGGGACTGTTTCAGTTTTGAATTTGTATCCCAGTACAATGTTCTTGTTGCCTCTATTAGGCACTTAATAAATTTCAAATTGAATTGATATACTACATCTTTGGAATCTATGCTACAAGACAGACAAATGAGTAGGAATTCTTCATAATGTGAAATTCTAGGTAGTTCCTTAAATAAACTTGTGGGAAACAAAGTAAATCATTCTTAAACTGATTTATACTTTAAGATGAATACTACCAATCTTCAAAGATGCATAATTTAATCTGTGTAGGGAAATCCCTCTGAAGACATATATCTTAATCCCTTTGTGTCTTAATAAATAGTTTAATAGATGTTTATTCACCGAATGATCTACACAGCTAAATTGGAAACTCCCTGAGGTTAAGGAACCAGTCTTTTGCTTCTTTAGTAAACACTTTTAAGACTTCTTTTATACTGGGAAAGTATAGATGTTCAACAAGTATTTGTTGAATGACTGATTAACTTGTGGCTGAGTGATTGATTAATACCCTCTCTGTAGGGTAACAGTGACATATCAACCTATATCTATAGAACTCTTTATATTCCTACATCCCTATCTAAATCCATATTTATATATTCCTATAACTGTTATTTTAAAAAAAAATTATTTTTCCCTATTGCATGTAAAACACTTTTTAATATACTTTAAAAATTTTTTTAGTTCCAAATTCTCTCCTTTTCTCCCTTCTTACCATTTCTCCTCTCTGAGATGGTAAACAATTTGATATAGATTTACAGGTGCAATCATGTAAAACACATGTTTATATTAACCATGTGATAGGAAAAAAAACAGATCAAAACCCTCCCACAAAAAAATAAAGTGAAAAATATTATGTTTTGATTTGCATTTGGGCTCTATCATTTCTTTCTCTAGAGGTGGATAGCATGTTTCATCATGATGCTTTGGAACTGTTTTAGACCTTTGTACTCCTGAGAATAGATTAGTCATTCACAATTGATCATCATACAACATTGGTGCTACTGTGTAAAATGTTCTGGTTATGCTCACTTTACTTTGCACCAGTTCATATAAGTCTTTCCAGGTTTTTCTGAAACCATCTTGCTTGTAATTTCTTATATAGCACAATAATATTCCATTACAATCATATACCACAACTTGTTCAGCCATTCCTCAATTGATGGACAGACCATCCAGAGTTGTTATTTCTAAAGGAATTTATTCTTTATATTGGAATCATTTTAATAATCTGCTATAGCTGTCTTACTTTTTATTGGATAAAAAAATGAAAGAAACAATTGAGATGCCATAAAAGGAAATCATATATACACATGTATTGACTGAAGGAGATTGTGGATGAGCACTTGTAGCTGTTAACTTGTCATAGGGTCTGAATTATGTAGAAGAGTATTGCAATTCATTTCTTATGTTTCTAAAGGTTATCATGAAATGTGCTTAACTTAAAAAATTAGAAAAACTTCATTTTGGTTCAGAAATCTAAGTTTGCCCAGATTAATGGAGACATGGAATTTCCATGTGATCTCTGGAGACTGCATTTCTATATTCACAGAAAATCAGATTTATTCTATTTAGTTTATTGCTATGCTGCTAGTATCCTAAGGCATGTCATTGAGAATCTTGTGAATAAATACAGTAATAGACACATGTATCTATTTTGCTATCTTTCTATATCTTTGACTCCCACTGTGTACCAGGAGAGAATTTCTCTGAAATAAGACATTCAGAATATTTAACAGGAAAAAAAAGCAGATATAGAATACTTTTAAAGTATCTTAGAAAAAAAGGTTTTTTGCTGAAGCTTTAGTTTAAACCATAAAAAGACTTGCCACTCAAAAACGTTTCCCCACATTCAGGTTGCCTGAAGTTCCACTATTAAGTCATTCCCCTTGACTAATTCATTTAAGACCTGAGCAAAGAGGGTGAAGCAACGAAGTACTCTACCAAGAAAGGAGTGAGGTAGGGATGAAGAGGAAATGGAAAAGGTGGTTATAAAGGCTGGACTAGAACAAAAGAGATGACAGATCATAGCTGTAGATGTTGAAGGAAACCTTAGAGTTAGTCCAGTCCAACTTCATTTTCTTACAGAGAAAAGTAAATAATTTGTCCAAAGTCACACAGGTATTGAATGGATGTGCTAGAATTTGAATTCAGGTTCTTTTACTTCAGGTTCAGAGCATGACATTCTGCGTTCTTACAAATGTACCACACTAGCTTCCATTCTGAAAGTGGTGTAGAAAAGTGCTACTAATAAACTGAAAATTTGTTCCTCACTGAAAATTTATGTCTGACTGAAAATTTTTTCTAGGGCTGACTGTGTGACAGAATTTCAGAAATGATAATTGGTTTAATACCTTGAAGTCATTAATTACTGGACCTTCTGATAATGTATTCTCTTAAAAATTCAATACTCTGGCTATGTCTTTAAGTAATGCCATCCTTACTTAACATATTGAAGCTAAAGTCATCATGAATGTACCAGAAAAGGGCTAATGCTTCATGTAGAGATACCTTATTATAATGAGAAGAAAGCAGGCTTCACTGAATTCTATGGAGGGTATTCCTTTCAGATTGTGACAATTTTGATGATTGAAAGGAGCATCAACAACATGAGGAAAACAGCAAAAGAAAGAAAAAGAATAACAAAGAATGAGAACAAGAAGAATAAGATAAAGAAATAAAAATGAGAATGAGAAGACAAAAGAAGGAAATGAAGAAAAACAACAAAAAAGAACATGATGAACAAGGATGAGGAGAAAAAGAAAAACATCAAGAATAAGCACAAAAAAAAGAGCAAAAAAAGAAAAAGGAGAAAAAGAAGAAAACCACAAAGAACAAGGAGAAAAAAAGGGAGAAGCATGAGAAGGAAGAAAAGGAAGAAAATTCTCCTTCTCACTAATTTTTCCAGTGGAGATGGAGAAGAGGAGGAAAGAAAATGCCTATTTTTCACTGCCACTTGTTTTCTGAGAAGTGCAGAAAAAACTAAAAGCCTAATAGAAGGAGAAATAGAGAGACTTCTGCCAATCTTAAGTCAAAGTCTCTGCATTTTCTAAAAAAGGTGTAGCATTAAATCAACTGAAAACCTTATCTGATCCTGAAGCTATAACGACTATGGCTGCCATTGGGTAATAAAGCTAAGAACCACTGATTGGCTCATCCAGCTAAAATGCTGGTGTAGTGAAGAGCCAATACCACACCATTGTAAAAGAGCTCTGCTTACCAATGGCACCACAAAGATTCTATGCTCCCCAGTGAACTTTGTAGAAAGAGAAAGGAGTTCAATACTCAGTCTCTGAGTTACATAGGTTACATAGATTTCCTGTTATGTATGCCCTTTTATCCTGGTAAATTAAGTGTCCACCCATTCTCACACATGAGCACGGTAGGCATTAGATGGTGTACCTCCAAATGAGTGAAATATTATGTAATTGTCAATTTCGCTTTGCCTTCTATTGAACAAATGTTTTTCATTATTTTTAGAACCATCAGAGTAATGAGTTGAGTAACAACTGCCCTCTCTCTGAAGAGACCACAACCTTCTGTCTTCACAGGGATTGAGGGGTGAGAGGAGAGACTAGCCGTCCCAGAGAGAAAGAAAACAGAGAAAGTCTAATATTTCCAAAGATATTTCAAACAAAGATTTGGGATGACAACAGGCTTGAGACCAGATACCCAGACAAAAGACTCACTACAGAATCTTTGAATGTTAGAGCTGGAAAGGACCTTTGAGACCCAAACCTTTCATTTTACAGATGAGGAAAAAAGCAAATTCTGTGAAGTGAAATGACTTGCATAAAGTCACATTACTAGGCAACAATGAGGCTAGAATTAAAATTGAGGTCTCCTGACAACTTTTCTTTCAGTCTTTAAGCTTTAACATGTTACCTTTTAGAGATGAATATATTGATAAAGTAGGACCCCTACAATGCTGTATCGCTGCTTTTTCATTTCTAGTACTATGATCAGCAAGTATGCTATACACAAATATCTGACAAAAGTGATTTTTGGTGGATTTTCATAGCACACATATCAAATTTTTAGATGAAACAAAGTTGGGAGGGATGACTAATTATTCTGTGTGATCATCTCAAGATGACAAAAATATCTTGACAGGCTAACAGCATTTTACTGAATGTGAAAAAATAATATCCAATGGGTATAGTTGTAAACATCTTATATATAGGTAAAAGAACAACTTCACAAGTATGTGATATGGGAGATGTGGTTAGAGAGCAATTGTTCTGGAGGGAGAAGTTGTGCTCTTGGACTACATGAAGACAGGTTTATCATTCAAAACTAGCGATAGTCCTATAATACTCTGTTCTTATTAGACACCACCTGAATTATTGAGTACAGTTTTGGGTGACACAGTTTGAGAAGGACACTGGTAAGCTGGATAGCATCCAAAACAGGGCAACCAGAAGGGAAAAGTCTTCAAGTTCATGTTCTATAGGAATTAGAGGAAGGATATGGGCATGTGTAGGCTGGAAAAGATAATACTTGTGAAAGATATGAAAGCAATCTTTAAGTATTTGAAGACTGTCACATAAAAAATAGAATTATTCTGCCTGTCCCTGGGGGGGAGGTGGAAGTGGAAGGGAAGAAACAGGCACAAAAGTTAAAAATTGCAAAGATGAAAATTTAGGTTAGGCATTGTGGGGAAAAATATGAAAACTGCTAATTCTGAAAAGTGGCGTATTGGAAATTTGTTATAGTCCCCTTCCCCAGAAGTCTTTAAGCAGAAGTCAGTTGACCACTTGTCAAGGCTTCCTTTTGTATTTGTATTTACTAATACTGTCTCTTTTGACTCTCAGATTCCCTGTGACGATGTTACAGGTTTACAGGAACACAGTTTGAAATCTGAAAGAAATAACACTGGCTATTCAGCCCAATCTCTTTATTTCATAAATGAAGACAAGTAGACTCAAATGGGTTAAAAGAATTGACTAAAATTGTGCAAACATTAAAATTTTAACCTAGGTCTTCTGACTTCAAATCATATTTCTTTCAATTAAGCAAGAATTAAAGGAAAAGTAATATGGAAATTACCACTCAGTGGGTTTTCTTTTGCAGAATTAGTTCAGTCAGGCCTTTCTATTCATAGCAGAATAGCAGGAGTGATAATATGCATCTGGCATCATGCAAAATTATCCCAAATATGAGCCCAGGAACTGTTCCCATGACTTCACTTTCACCCTGGTAACAGAAACTGTATTTAGTTTGCTAATAACTGTTTAAAGACAATTGTTAATCATGCACTTACATGTTATCCTCATATTATTAAAACTCTTCAACTCATTTAGTTCTGCATTAAGTAGCAGGAAACGATATGATCAATATCAGCTGAAAAATGTCATTCAAGATCAATGCCATTGGTCATTAGTGATAAATTTCTTCCCCCTACTTTTCACAATCCCTCTCTTTCCAATCTTTTCCAAACCCCATCTTAAAACCCTTTGGGAACAGAGGGTAATGCAAACAACCTTTCATTCAAAGATGAAAATATGTTATTTAACTGTCCTGCAATAAATTGATAAGAATGACATTCTCATTTGGTATTTTGTTCCCTGAAATTTTCTATGAAAAATACATAATTTAACACTAACATCTTAGAACTACTAGTACTTTAATGTGTGAACCTTGGCCTGGAATGAAATATTAAGTGCATGTGTTTGATGCACATAAATTAAATTTCCTTTGGAATGATATAGTCTGGACTAGCAGAGAAATGAACTTGCCTTTAGCTCATGCTATGAAGATATAATGCAAGATGTTCAAAGATAGAAGATCAAGAAAATGTAGGATTAAAGGCCAGAGCCTTGATATAAATATATAAAGAAGCAATGTTCCTTACAGTAGTTTCTTGTGTCTTCTTGTGCTTTGTTGCCTGTAAGGAATGAGCAGAAGGGTGATAACAGACAGAGAGGGAGAATAAAAAAGGGGAGAAGAAGGGAGGATGATTGTACTTTGTCTCATTCATCATTATTCTTTAAGTGGAGAATTATGATATTTTCCTTAGGAGGATATAAAACAATGAGGCAATAGTGAAAAGCATTATGGGAATATTTAGATGCAGTCAATGAATTCTGTAGGTCTATAAGCACTTTTGACAGGGATTCTTAATTTGAGATCCCATATGATAGGTTTCAAGGGGTCTGTGAATGTAGACGGGGGAAATAATAGCTATGTTTTTATTATCTTCTAGCTGAAATTTAGCATTTCCTTCAATATGAATATATGCAACAAACATTACTCTGAAAAGAGGCCCTTAGACTTCACCAAACTGCCAAAAATATTTAAACATAAAAAAGTTAAAGAACATCTAATTTGGATGACACATCAGAATTCAGTAGATTATATCATGATTCCCTTTGATTATGAAGAGGGTAAAAATGATTAGTTCGGCCATATTTAAACTATAACATGCCACACCATACTGTACCATACCAGACCATACTGCACCATACCATACCGTACTGCACCATGCCATACCATACCATACTACACACCACACCATACTACATAATTTGGATGTCTTAAATAATGTCTAGATGATAGCCCCAAATATCTGTGAAAGAAATAGGCATGGAGGTGATAATATCTTATTAGAGAAGTGAAAATGAACCACTGAAAACTTTTAGCAAGGCATTTCCTTTAACTAATTTACTCTTTGAACATGAAGTTTCTATCCCAATCTGCTAATTAGTGTCCGAAGTACTTTAAGCATTTGACCATCCAGCTCATGTCTTCCTTTTTTGTGTACCTCATATCCAAAAGAGAGCTTTATGAACATAAAAATCAACAAGCTATGGCAACAGATTGGGCAGAGGAGTTGAGAGAGAGTGAGGAAACAAGGTTATGGGTCCAGGCCAATGGGAGAATGATAGAAACCTAAACAGTAATAGTTGGGAAGACTATAAGATTGGGGAAAAGACAATGAATCCCATTCTGATATGTAGAGTTTAAGATGTCTGTGGGATATCCAATTTGATATATCCACTGGGCAACTGGAGTCAGTTCATTTATAGTTATCAACAAGTTTGTGAACAGGTTCAAAATAATCATAACTAAGGTGACAGACAGAAAGATACTTTGGAAACATTGAGAAATGCCTTCAATCCTGGATCAAAATCCTCTTCTTATCATCTGGGGTTTTAAGACTGGTTATATTAAAGCCAATAAATATTTATTAAGTACCTAATATGTTCCAGTCACTGTGTTAGGCTTTGGGGACACAAAAAAAGATCAAGAAAAAAAAAGCTCCCTGATCTCAAGGAGCTCACAGTCTAATGGGGAGACCATATATAAATAACTATGTCCAAACATGCATTATGTAGGAAAAGTTGGAAAGCACCCTTCAAAGAGAAAAGGCACTAGCATTAATGATGATTTAGGAAGTGTAAAGGGGGTTTTTACTTGGGATGTGAAAGGAGCCAGGAAAGACAGGAAGCAGAGATGATAAGGGAGAATGTTCTAGGTATGGGGCACAGACAATGAAGATGTCTGCAGTCAGAGATGGAGTATTTTTTTCAAGGAACAACAAGGCCCGTGTCACTTGATTGCAGTGTGTGTGTGTGTGTGTGTGTGTGTGTGTGTGTGTGTAGTGGGGTAAGGAGTAAGAAGAATGGAGAAGTGGAGGGGGCAGTATATGAAGGATTTTGAATGCCAATCGAGATTTCTTATTTTATTCTGGACATGATAGGAAGCCAGTGGAGTTTATAGTGTAGGAAAGATGATATGGTCAGACCTGCACTTTCATAAGATTAGAGTAGCATTTATGTAGAGTATGGAATGTAATGGAGAGAGATTCGTGGCAGGTAGACCAATTAGTAGGATGCTTCAGTCTTCAGGTGCAAGGTACTTAGGGCCTGCATTAGGGAGATGGTGATATCAAATGAGAGAATGGAGTATATGTAAGAGATGTAATGAACATAAAAATCAACAAGCCATGGCAACAGATTGGGCAGAAGAGTTGAGAGAGAGTGAGGAAACAAGGTTATGGGTCCAGGCCAATGGGAGAATGATAGAACCCTAAACAGTAATAGTTAGGAAGACTGTAGGATTGGGGAAAAGACAATGAATCCCATTCTGATATGTAGAGTTTAAGATGTCTGTGGGATATCCAATTTGATATATCCACTGGGCAACTGGAACAAAGAAGTTAGAGATGGATAAATAAAATTGAGAAGAGTTTAGCATACAGATGCTAAAATTAAAATGCATTAAATGCAAGGGAGTTAATCAGATCACTAAATGAAATATGCAAGGGAGTTAATCAGATCACTAAATGAAATAGTATATAGAGAGAAGAGGGCCCAGGATAGAGCCCTGGAATATACCTATGGATAGCAAGAGCAGACATAATTTGGACGAAGATCCAGCAAAGGATACTGAAAAAAAGGTATGAGGGAGAAGAAGGTGGTCAACAGTGTCAAGGGCTACAGAGAAGTCAAGAAGGATAAGGAGTGAGAAAAGGCCATCAATTAAGACATGATAACTTCAGAGAGTGCAGTTCCTATTGAAAGGTAGGAGCAGGAGCCAGACTATAAAGAATTAGGAAGAAAGAAGAAAGTGGAGGAACCTATGTGAAAAGCCATCTAAAGGTGTTTAGCCACAAAAAGCAGGGAGATATGGAATGATAGACAACAGGAAAGGATGGATCAAGTGAAGGCTGTTTTTTTCTTTTTTGAAAAGACTTGTGCATGTTTATAAAAAGTAAGGAGGCAGCCTGTAGAGGAAGTGAAGTGAGAGAATGGGTATAGTAGAGGAGACAATCTTCTGCAATAGATGGGATGGAATGAGACCACTGTGACAAGAAGAAGGGTTCACCTTGGCCAGGAGAAAGGCTGCTTCATTATGTGAGACAGGGGTGAAGGAGGAGATAGTGGCAACTACATCTGGATGATGTTAGATGAGGAGGAGATGGAGGAAGAAGAAGAAGAAGAAGAAGAGGAAGAGGAGGAAGAGGAGGAGGAGGAAGAGGAGGAAGAGGAAGAAGAAGATGAAGAAGAAGAGGAAGAAGAAGAGGAAGAAGAAGAGGAAGAAAGAGGAGGAGGAGAAGATGTACTTAGTGAATGACTTCAAAATATGAGGAAGAATTCGAAGCTGAGAGGGGGAATCATGGTTAGAAAAGGGATGAAAAGGCATAGAAGATTCATTGAAGTGAATGAGGTAGTGAGTTAAATGCAGCACTGAGGGTCAAGTTGACATTGTGTAACATAAATTTGTAATAGACCCAGTCAATATAGTTTCATGATTTTCTCTGTTTTCATTTAGCTTGTATAAGACCAAAGGCAGCAGGTGGTGAGCGATCCAAGACTGAGGTTTGGCAGGGCAGGATCCACAACAAAATAAAGGGGCAAGGGATTCAAGACAATAAGTCAGTGCCAAGTTGGACTGGTTCACTAAGAGGTCAATATACTAAAGGGAGGAAAGTGTAACGTACAGGGCTAATGGCTTGGGAAAGAATTTACTGGTTAATATATTAGAAGTCAGTTGTGTGGATGCAAAACATGGCTCAGGGTTGCAAAGCAGGGGATGAGGTAGAATAATAGTAGAGTGTGATGAAATAAAAGAATTTCAGAGTTCATCAACATGAAAGGGGTTCATTTGTGGAGGATGGCAAGATCAGGGTATGTTCCCCAATTGATAAATGGTCAAAGGATATGAACAGGCAACTTTTAGAGGATGAAATTAAAGCTATCTATAGTCATGAAAAGTGTTCTAAATCACTTGATTAAAAAGATGTAAATCAAAATAACTCTGAGGTACCACATCACACTTATCATATTGGCTCACTTGAAAAAACAGGAAAATGATAAATGTTGGAGAAGACATAGGAAAATTGGAACACTAATTCATTGTTAGTGGAATTGTGAGCTGATCCAGCCATTCTGGAAAGCTATTTGGAACTATGCCCAAATATGGAACTATGCATACCTTTCGAACCAACAAAAATGCTTCTAGGGCTGTATCCAAAAGGAACATAAAAATAAGAAAAGGACATACATCCAAAAATATTTACAGCAGCTCTTTTTGTGGTGGCCAAGAACTAGAAATCGAGGGGATGCCCATCAATTGGGGAATGACTGAACAAGTTGTGGTATATGGATATAATGGAACTAGTATTATAGTATTGTGCTATAAGAAATGATCAGCAGGCAGACTTCGGGAAAACCTGGAAAGACTTATATGAACTGATGCTGAGTGAAGTGAGCAGAACCAGGGGAACAAGGTACACAGTAATACTCACATTGTGTAATGACTGATTTTGATAAACTTAGCCCTTCTCAACAATGCAATGACCTAAAACTTTTCTAAAGGACTCATGATGGAAAATGCCATTCATATCCAGAGAAAGAACTGTGGAGTTGGATTACAGAAGGAAGCAGACTCTTTTTTTCCTTTGTTATGTTTTGTTTTCTTTTTCATGATTTCTCCCATTTGTTATAATTCTTCTATGCAACATGGCTAATGTGAAAAATGTGTTTAATAGGAATGTATGTGTAGAGCAATATCAGATTGCATGGAGTCTTGGGGAGGGAAGAAAGAGAAAATTTAAAACTTATTGAAGTGAATGTTAAAAATTAAACATAAATAAATTGAATATTTTTTAAAAATGAGGGTATGGCCATCTTTATGCATAGTTGAGACTGGATGTTGGAGTAAGTCATGGAAAATGGGTAAATTGAGGACCTATGAGGTTAGAGTGTCTGAAAGAGCATGAATATAATACTACTTCCTCATTAGTTGTTATTAATGACCATACTCCATTTTCTTCTTCTTCATTTGCGGAATGATGCCCAGAGAGGATAAAAAGCTTCCCTCTGTACCTTTCCATTTTCTTCTCTTTAGTCAGTGGTGGGGGTCATTCCTTCTGAATTCAGCTTTTTAATCTGTTAACATACATCTTTAAAGAATGGAGCGCTTTGATAATCTTGTCACATCTCAGTTTGTCCACTGAAATAATAGTTACATTTTTCCCCAAGATTTATTGTATCTCTTTCCCAAATAAAAAGGAAGTAACCAACTACAGTGGAAAGAGAACCACTTTTGGAGTTAAAGGATCAGGATTCTAATCCTGGCCTGAATATTTGCTAAAATGAAGAGCTTGGAGTAAATGTCTCTGGGGTCCTTTCTAGCTCTAAATCTGTGATCCTCTGAATTTTCAAATTTATGATCTTTAATTTCCCAAAACTTCTTTTAAGGCCAAGTAGAGAGATAGGATTCTCTCTTTCACAATCGAAGAAACTAAGGCTCAGGTAGGTTAAATAACGGTTCCCCCAGGTCACAAAGAAAATTAATAGCAAAACTGAGACTCCAACCAGGCTAATCTTTTGATCCTTCTCTTTCTTGAAATGATTCCTGAATCTACTCCAAGACTATCATCTTATTTATCTCAGTACTCCAATGATTCATGGCAAAAATCCAAATCTCTGCCACCCTCTCCCTGCCTCCTAGTGCTTATTTAGAAACATTCTTTGCATTAAAATAAGCCATGTAGCCACCAAATGCTTGAGATTGTTCCTGCTATTTACGGCTGACAATTGGATCCATTAAGAAAGAAAAACGGAAAGATATCAGGGAATCCTGGAGTACCCAGTCAGTGATGATACAATTTTATGCAACAATATAATAAGGTACAAATTTTTTTCTCCTATTTCATCAAACCACAGACAATTTAATATTAAAGTGTATCTCTCTCTCCAGGAGTCATAATGGCATCTTGGGCAGAGAAATCATTCTTCTCTCTAGTCTGCTCTCCTTTAGCATCAATAACAAAAAAGATAATTTGGGAAATACAGCATTTCTTTGTGTTATTTCATTCTTTAGGTTTAGGATATGTCAACAATATGGGAGCCATACACTTTACACAACCTTTTCCTCTGGAGCCAACAGATTGAAATTCTTCTTCCTCCTATGGAGCATTTGCTAGGTGGTGGATTAGACAGAAGGCTGGACCTAGGATCAGGAAGACGTGAGTTCAAATTTGGCCTCAGAGGTAGTTGAACCTGGGTGAGTCATCTAAGCTCTCTCAACCTCAATTTTCTCATAGGGATAGTAATATCACCAACCTCCCAGGCTTGTTGTGATAATCAAATGAGATATTTGTAAAATATATTGCAAATATTAAAGAATTATATAAATACCATCATCATACCTGCCTTGAAGGAGCTCACAATCTAATGTACAAACAAGTCATGTACAGGATAAATAGGAAATAATTAAAAGAGAGAAGGTATTCGAATTAAAAGGGGCTGGGAAAGGTTTTCTGTAGATGGTGGAATTTTGTTGGGACTTAAAAGAAGCCAGGAAAGTCTATTACACACATACACACACACACACACACACACACACAGAAGTGGAGAGAGAGAGGGAGGGAAGGAGGGACAGAAAGAGGGAGGGAGGGAGAGAGGGAGAGAGAGGTTGTCCTTCATTCTCAAAGAGGGCCAAAATTGACATTATGATATTGGAGTCAATGTTCAGTCTGCCCAATGGTGGCTAATCAGAAAAAAAATATGGGCTCAGAAGGCTCTATCATAGATCAGGCACAAATAATTCATGTGAATATATGTGTATATACAATTATATATCATATAATAAAGGTCTTCTTCATGGATCAGCAAGGAAGAGAAGTAGGACAATTATCTTCACCTAGTCCTACTCAATATAACTTCAAAGGAATTCAAAAGACAACATTTAGTTACATATGCTTTATGAGAACCTTTGATATTTTTGGAACTGATCCTTCTTGAGCTAAGCCATCATTTTTACTAAGTGTAAGAAATGTAGCCAGTCATGATCCATGAATATCACCAGTGTGAGGCAAGGAGCTGGCCACTCTTATTAATCTCTGCCAGTGACAAAGATGCTCCTGCTCAATATATACATAAGTATTTTGAATGTTTCAGACACTAATGTGGCACCTGCAGGTTAATATAATAGTATATATTCTTATTTATTGCATAAATATAGCCATGAGGAGGACTGCTGAAATTATGTGAGAATCTTCTCCCTTAAGAATAGTGTGATCTTCTAACAATTCTTTCTCTACTTGGCATCTACTGAAGGACTTTTTCACATTTTGAAATGAAAAGGTATAAAAAGAAAAAGACAGATCCTTATAAGGATATGGTTTTTATTCAAAGGTGTTACTGTTTTTTGAATATTTTTTCAGATTATCTACATTTCATAACTTTACTAAATGAACACTATTTTTTGTAAACCTTTTGGCTAATGGTAAATTTCACTCTTCCCTAAACGTTCAAAATCAATCAGGAAGGAAAGGTGATGTAATCATTCTCACAAAATAAT
Source organism: Bettongia penicillata ogilbyi (assembly GCA_023548195.1). Taxonomy (NCBI): domain Eukaryota; kingdom Metazoa; phylum Chordata; class Mammalia; order Diprotodontia; family Potoroidae; genus Bettongia; species Bettongia penicillata. The sequence goes on from JAJHZJ010000737.1 coordinate 2,075,883, forward strand.
GGTGTATTAAATGAATTTTGGCAGCTAGGTGGTTCAGCACAGAGAGCTCTAGACCTGTAGTTAGGGAGACCCCATTTCAAATGTGACCTGAGAAACTAACGTTGAGGTCCTGGGCAAGTCATTTAATCCTATTTGCTTCAGTTTCCTCATCTCTAAAATGAGCTAGAGAAGGAAACGGCAAACCTAATACTTTTGTTGAGAAACGCCAAATGGAATCATGAAGAGTTGGACATGACTGAAACAACTGAAAAACAAAAACAAAAGTGAAGTTTATCCATTAAAATGTGTTTCTTTCCCCTACTTCTGTACCTTTAGTCATACTGCTCCTTGTACATGGATTGCCCCTTCCTTCCATCTCTGCTTATGGATTCCTGTCAAAGATCAGTTCAAATGGCATCTGCTTCAGTCCTGCGTTGTCTTCTTCTCATTCTGTAATGTGGTGGCAGAGTTGTAGGACAGTAGGCAGAGGATGTGAGAATCATACTGTTTTTGGAGCAGCATTATGCTTTAACTCTACTAATGGTACTGTAGATATGAGATCATTATCTAGGGACCAATGAGTGGACATATTGCTGGAAGAGCTGAATCTTATAAATCTTGCTGTTCTCACTATTGGATGACTTTGGAGTCTTGGATGTGCTTGCAGATGAGATATAAATGGCACAGAAGACAGAAGTTAAAGCTATATTAAAGAATAATTCACATATACTCCTGGCAGAGACAAAGAAAGGAATCATTGCTATGGGTATTATCGTGCATCCCAGGACAAGAAATATCCCATGGAATATTTGGTTGTTAGGTTTGACAGTACTAATAATAAGTATTAGGGAATAGGAAACCATGATGATAATTATGGTTTATTTGTTAATATTGGTTACTAAGAAGGAAGTAGTAGAGATATTCTATGGAGATCATGAAAAGATTAATCGGATCAAATTCACATACACTGTGATAGTTGGTGAATTCAATACAAAAGTGGGAAAAGATAAAGATAGAGAAACATGTAAGGAAACATAATTCCAGGAGAAAGAATGATAGAGTACAAGGGAAATTCACATCACTACATCATTAAAAGTGGTAGATGCTTGATATGGAACATACAAAAGATCCCATAAAGAATGCAATTGATTATATCTTAACACCAAGGAAAAGACTTGTTATTGATATGGGACTTATTTTTGAGTCAGCTATTCAAGCAGTCAGACCATCAACTTGTCAAAGCTAAGAACAGAACTAAAATAAAACAAAAAAAAAGAATGAGAAAAAGATATGGTCCACAAGTGAAATGACATCACTCTAAACTTTTAAAACAAGTAATTAAACATTTAACAAAAACTGGAAATAAACAAGAGAAAAGACACTGACACCAACTCAACTGATATTTATAAAAGTAATTTTATCTAGAAATTTAATACATTCAAAGGAATGATCACAACAAGGAGATCAAAAGAGCCCAGAAAATGCCTTAGTCAACAAACATCTGACTTGAGAAATGAAAAGAAATGGCTACCCAAAGCAGCTCTGGGTTAGAATATAGACTTGCTTGTAGAATGTTAAGAAGAATAATGGTGAATGATTATAAGCAGTATTGTCTCATAAAGCAAAGAGAAGCAATGAAAGCTAAAAAGCAGTTTAATAAAAGTTTGGCAAAATATTCAACTAAGCAATGTCAGCATAAAGGCAATCAGAGATAAAAATGAAAGGATGAGTATAGGTTGAAGGAAAATGGAAAAGATTTGCAAAATCCATTTAACAAACTGTTGTATCAGTCAATGACAGTAGAACCACTGCCCTTGGATTGCTTTGGAGTTGTGGATGTGCTAACAAAGGAAATCTAAATGGTGCTCAAGAGAACAAAGATGGGGAAAGCAGTTGAATTGGATGAAGTATATTCAAAGGAGAGTCATGATGGAAATGACCATTCTTTCTCCTGGAATTATGTTTCCTTACATGTTTCTCTATCTTTATCTTTTCCCACTTTTGTATTGAATTCACCAACTATCACAGTGTATGTGAATTTGATCCGATTAATCTTTTCATGACCTAGAAGCATTGAAGGACCAATAATTCTTGTGTAAAAACATGTCTGCCTCCAATGAATTAGTAAATATCTCAAAGAGGGAAAATAGCAGGAAAGGAAGATACCAAAGAAATAAAAAATTTGTCTACTTTATTAATATTGAAATATTATGGTGTTATAGATTCAGTGCTAGACTTAAAGTCAGTAAGACTTAGGTTCAAATCCTACCTTTGATATTTACTAACTGCCTCACCATTGGCAAGTTACTTAATCTCCCTGAGCCTCAGTTTCCTCATTGGTAATATGAGAAGATTAGAATTGCTGGCTTCTAAGATCTCTTGATGGCTTCTCAGGTCTCAAATGAGCTTTTACCAGGCACTCTGTCCTTGCCTCTAAAATCCCCTTGGAATTCTTAATATATGGTCCTAAAATAGTGAAAAAGGTAAACAAGTGAACACTAATAATTATCGACCTATATACTCTCCCATTTATACAAAATCTTTATGAGCAACATGTACATGCCTAGATCAAGCAGACATTCCCTGTAGATGGTAAGGTCTCCTGATGGTTCTGCTTGAAGATGACATTATGTTGATTATATAGGTCTCCAGAACATTACAAAGCTTCCGATTATTCAAAGAAATTTAACCTGTCTAACCACACAACAAAGACCAAGCAGATGAAGGATCACTATTGTCCATATTTTAACCTGCATTTGGATAGACACCCTTCTTGTTGTGTTTGTCCTTTGTTCTTGAAGAGGACCATGACATCTGGATGATATGACTTGAAGTTGACTTTGATTTGAGTGAGGGAGGGCCATGCAAGTCACCAGCCTCACTTTCTCCTCCAGAGCCATCTGGGTCCAGTAGCCTGATATTCATCATGTTTACTGAAGATGATCCAAGAAGCAATGTAAAACCCGGGCCATTTTAGGCTAAGGTCTTATCAGATTCTCACTTTGAGTGAGAAACACCCATTCAATGAATAGACCTCTTTAAGTAGTTACTGAAGGGATGGTCCCTTTAATAAAAAAAATCAAACTGGGAGAGAAAGACCCTTAAGGTTCCTAGGTAAAACAGAAACAGTTACTATTTAGGATAGACACCCTATAGAACTTGCACGTTAATATGTCTTTTTGGGACAGATAGTACAGATGGATAGCAATTTGGGCCCAGAGTTGAATTGGAGGAAAAGAGTAAGTTGGATTACTTCTAGGAAACCGCCAAGCTTTTTTATTGACCCCAAGCTTACCATGAAAGCAAAGACCATTATTTAAATACTAACTGCCTAACAGTATTGCTCTATGGCAGTAAGACATGGAATATGAATATCTCCAAAGAATGAACAATGAATATTACATGGGAAGCAAATGAGAGGTATATGGTGAGTGGGAGCAGAACTCTGAAGAAGAATAGAAATAAAGCACATCACCAAGGAACAGGAAGAGAAGATAAATTGGTCTCATGACAAGAATAAGAAAGGATCCCTCCTTTGCTGATTAGTAATATCTGAGCTTTCATTTTCCTCATCTGTCCATGTACAGCTTCAGCAAGTGGAGATTTGTCCTGTTAATTGAGTCCTGTGCCAGTAACAGGAGTAAAACACATCACCAAGGAATTCTATGACAGGAAGAGAAGATGTCAGAGAATGAGAAATAACAGGTAGATGATCAGATTGCTCCACTAGTACCCTCAGAATGTCAGGAGAGAGTGAGGAAAGCCTCTCAAGCACGTCAAGTGGACTCTTGCTGATATTATTGGAAAATATGGACAAGAATTGCACAAGATGGCAGCCATGATTAAAGGGGACTTCCAAAGTGATAAAACCACAGATAAATATGAAATAAATAAATATGTAAGTGACCTAAAGCTCCTTGAGGCTAAAAATGATTACTAGCACAGTCTTAGCAGATGTCTACCTAATAAATGCTTATTGAATGAATGAATATGTTTTTATTTCAGTATGCTGGCAATTCTGAACAAATAATTAGGAATAAAGAGCAAGGATCTATCTATGCTATTTTGTCTTTCTCTAGTTTTAAACATTGTAGAAAATGCCGTATGTACTTATCACTTTCATTTCATTTTAAATTCAAATTCTCTGACTTTTGGTTTCCTCATTGGTTCTAGCAATCTGCCTTCATTCCTCTAACATCATAGGATAGCTCTGTTGGTCTGTCTGTCTCTCTCTGTCTCTCTCTGTTTCTCTCTTTGTCTCTCTCTATCTCTCTGTCTCTGTGTCATTTTAATCAATTGTCTCATTTCTTTTTGAGAAGACTCAGGAGAAATTTTTTTTCTAACTTTGGAGAATTAGAAATCCTTACAGAAATTATAATTCTCATAGAATTAGAATTTCTCATTAGAAATTCAGTAGAATTAGAAAATTACTATAAAACACCTTCTTAGTCACAAAACACGTAGCTCGAGGAGCTAGGCTCTGAGATACAGTCCTTTGAGCCCACTATCAGCTCATAGAGGGAGTGACACAGAAATAACCTCACTGGCCTGCGACACAGTTCTAGACCCTGCCAGGACACTATGTTGCTCTAGACAAGGTATCTGACTTCTCCCAGCCTCAGTTTCTTCATTTACAAAATAAGAGTGGTCAGGTTAGGAGTCCAGTCAATGTTTTTTGCTTTAACTTTTTACTGGAATTGTTCTTTGAGCCACTTCCCTGAAGTCAATCTTACTGAAGACCTGTCTCACTCCTTCATCAAAAGAGGATTTTCTGATCTCAGCCTTGATATTTTCACACTATTAAGAGGTCAAATGAACTTGTACTAGCCACCTCAACTCTACCATTCTTCCTAAAATCCCTGCTCCACACAAGGGATTAAAGAAAAGACCAGGATAAAAATTAATCATGAGTAATAACCCTCAGAGGAAAAAAAAATCCCACAATGAAAGCAACACTGGATAGATTGAATCATTTATCCTATCATCTCAATTTCAATTCTCAAAATTAGTTGCTTAGTTATATAAACCCACTTGATAACAGCTCATTTGAAAACAGGCTGATGCTTTTCGGAAGGATTTATTAAAAAGATTACAGGATTTGGGGCATTGAACATTAAGAATATAGAGACCTTGATCCTTTACTGGATCCCAGCACTGCCAGGTTGGGTAGCCTTGGGTCATCCATGCCTCTGAAAAAAGAGCTCTAGTAGTACTGTCATTGCTGATGAATATTTGGGCTCTCATTTTCCTCATCTGTTCATGTTCGACTTCAACAAGTGTGGATTTGTCCTGTTAATTAAGCATTTTTCACTAGGACTCTAAAGGTGGAAAAGTCACTATTCTACTGTTTGGAGGTTTTCTGTGTCAGCAAGAAAACCAAAAATAGAAGTCAAAATTCCTGACTTGTACTGTCCTGTGTTCACAACTAGGACAGCATAATTTTTCATCCTTTAGCAAAGGGAAACACCCTGAAATTAGGATGCAAGCTATGTTCATGCGTGTGCAAGAAATAAGTACCCAGCTGGCACACTTGCATACCCTATTTCCCAAATGTTTTCACAGTTATTTTCTCTCTTGTTATCATCAATATCCTTAATAGCAGCTCAATTTCCAGAGCTCTCATGTTTGTAAAGCACTTTAAAGACATGATCATTTTTTTTTCTGTGATACTGCATAGAACTCTGTGAGCTATTATTAGCACTTTATAGATGAGGAAACTGAAAGTCAGAGAAGCTAAATGATTTACCCAAGGTCACTCATCTACTGCTAGGGGCAGAATTTGAACTCAGGTATACATAAACGCAAGCCTAGCTTTTCATTCACTGCATGTTGCTTCTTATGAAAATTAAAGTAGAAATAATTTTCTCTATTTGACAGATGGGGAAACTGAAGCATGGGGAGAATTAGTGACCCTTGGAAATGCAGAAAAAAAATTCAGGGCAAATGCAACCTTTGATTTTACTAGAGTATGCCAGTATGCCACGTTCTCTACCTTTATTAGTAGCCATAGCGATCAGTGAATCCCCATTATAAGATGGCTCTTGTTTATTTTTCTGTCAGATATGGATACGGATCAACATAGAGCCCTCCAGGTGAGGAAGCTTTCTCCACCAGGGCAGAAAGCTGAAAAAAATTTGGAAAATTTAATGGTTTTTAGATGGGAACCCCCAAGAAATTCAAGGTTCAGAGAAAAAGAAGGGAAGGTAGAATGAACTAAAGGAAATTATAGAATCTTGGGCCACCAAAACAAGTAGAAATGCATTTAAAGCAGAAGTAAGAAGCAAGTGCTAAGGAGAAGAGTCATACAAGATGTACTGACAGAGCTATTTCATTTCAGTCAAGAGGATAAAATATCCAGAACCAGAAGAATTAAAAATTTTATTTAAAAATTACAAATTAATATTAACATTTTAAAATGTATTAATTTAACAAATAAATAAATTTGACACTTTAAAACTAATTAAGTTAAATTTTAATAACTTAAAATTATTAATGAATCAAATGCATAATAACATGAGTTGAGGTAAAAGTGGGAATGGTTGTGCTTTTTTTAAAATTAAAGCCTAGTGGGGTAAATCTGGAGATAAAACAGAAAAGAAAGACCCTTCTCTAGTTTCCTAGAGAGTTGACAGAAAAGAGAACTCAGGGTAGGGTAGGATGGAATAGCAGAAAAGACAATGATTGTAAAGGGCAAATTAAGGAGAGGACACCTCTAACTGGAAAAGGAGTAAAATAAAGCCTGGAAGGGGCTGTTGAATGCTCAAAACTATACCAAGTCAATAACAAGAGATTTTGCACTTGAGTTTATTGTGTACAGTTTGTACCTGAGACTGTCTCGCAGGGTGATGATGATTATTTGAGGATTTGAAGAGTTTCTAAGAGCACTGCATTTTGATAGAAGGAAAGTAAACTCCTTGAGGATAAGTCTATTTAATTTTTGTCTTTGTATCCGCTGTGCCTAGTGTGGAAACTGGCACATACTAGGTCTTCAGGAAATGACTGTTGATTGATTTATATAGTGTAGACACAGTCAGGGAAAGATTCTACTGGGAAAACCAAAATGGAGAAAGACCATGAGCTCAAACATAGCAGTGATTGAAGTTTGCAACTGTTTGATTTAAGCTTCCTTTTGGAAGGTCCACACTCTTTCCTAGTTTCTTCCTTCCTGCCTCCCTATGGGTTTGATTTTCTCCTAGGCAACATGTTTTCTCTGACCCTCACGAGGAAGAGAAGGTTTTTTCTTTCTGGAGAGGAGGAAATAGTGGGGAAATGAGGCTACCTTAATCCAAATGCCTCATGAGAGTTTAGAAAGTTTCTCTATATACAATCTCCCATCCCCTAAAATCATTGCTTAACTCATTCTTTTCCCTGGAGTATCCAACATGGCTCAGATTCATGTGGCTTATTCTTTTTTTCCTGAATTTTTAAGGAGTCATATACTATTATCAATAAAATCACTTAGGTTAATTTTAAGCCCCAGGATGCTGAGGAAGGGAGATCACAGGGATTCGGAAAGACAATTTCCTTGTCTCTCCCTCTGTGTCCCCAGGAAACTAGCTTCCTTCTCCATGTGTCATCACAGTTTCCCCAAGGACACACCCACACATACTGAATGATATTGTAGAGAAACAGGTTTATTTTTCAGAATAGTTGGCCAGTATAGGAAGTGAATAGAGATTAAATTTTAAAAAAAAATAAGAAATGTGAAGTAGGATTAATGATAGAGGTAGGGCAAAGGAGAGAACCTTATGTGAGATTTCAGTTTTCTCTTTCCTTTCAGATGATAAGAGAAATTAACTTTTCAAACATGGCCACAACCTCAGAGTTCCCAGGGGTCAGATACAGGAGGTGCCTGAATCATCTGTCTGCCAGTAGACATTGCCTCCAATGGTCCTCATGAAAAGATGAAGTAAAAACTTGACTGAAGGAGTCTTCTTGCTGGGGACACTACCTAATTTCATCACATTTTGTTTTTCTGTGATAAGTAACTGTCTCCAATGTGCTGGGAACCACTTGCTCTTCTGTTCATGGAAGATATGCAGTTGTAGCATTAGTGTTCTGAAGTGCTATGAGTTGTCTATACCTCTCTATGCATTTATATAGAACTTTAAAATTATAAAGTTCTTTTCACAGCAACACATTGAGGTAGATAGTGCATATATTACTTCTCCCATTTCATAGATATGAAAACTGAGGCTTAGAGAGGGGAAATAACTTATCAGTGGTCCATCACATAGGAAATGACTGCTGAGAGTTGAACTCATCTCCAAATAGTTGGGCTACAAGTATATCTACTTAAAGAAACCAAATACAATATTTTCAAACAGCAGACTCAGGCTCAGCCATTATTTCCAATATAGTGTGTGCCACAGTAGGGAGCCTTCAAAGCTTTCTTTCCTCTATTCCCTTGGCAATCTCAGGCTTTCATTAACATTTGAAGGAAATTATAAGGAGAATCAAATTGTAGATTTCAGGCCTTATGCTGAATCAGAAAGGAATTTTCCTCTTTTGTCAATTTGATTGAAGTTGGTAAGTATATTTTCCCCAAAGCATCAGATGTCATTACTGGAAGAGATGGGTCTTGGTATATAATAAAAGTGCCAGATGGAAGGGCATTCTAATATGTTGTTTCACAGCTGACATTTTTCTCTATACAAAGTTAAATACGTCACAAATCTGTATTGATAAAAGGTTAGAACAATTATTATAAAAATGCCAGTTGTCAAAGATGTGAAATTAACATTTTAAAAAAAGCAAATCCATAACTCCTACACACTACTCCTTTCTTCTCCCCCCACCCCACCAAGTATAGGATAGGGAACTAGATTTTTAACTATGGGGATTTTAACCACCAAAAGTTCTTATACTTTTACATATGGATGGATGTCAAATCTCACTGATATGGATGGTCACTTCATTGGGGCAGATTACAATCCATTCATTTCTTTTTAATGGATCTTTGTAAAAGTTAGATATAAGTCTGTGGGAGAGGCAATAAGCATTTATGAAGGGCTGCTATGTGCTAGGCACTGTGATAAGAACTTTACAAATATTACCCCATTTGACCCTCACAACAACCTTGTAAAGCAGGTGCTATTATTACTACACCCATTTTATGGTTGAGGAAACTGAGGTAAGTAGAGGTTTACACAGATAGTTTTAAAGTTTGAGAATTATTTGTGTTCTTTCCTGTTCCTCCTCCTGCTGATCCCTCATTATCATTTTAGGATTCATTAACATCCCTAACTAGGAGTTGGCATGGAGACAGCAAGCCTGGAAATGTTATACCTTCTTGGAAATTTAGTAATGAATTTGAGGGGAGAGATGGTTGAAATTCTTAGTCAAAACATAGTTTGAAGATTATTCTGGATTTCACTTATCTCCTCTGAGGTACTAATTAATCATACCTTGCAAATGAAAATTGGCCATTTGAAAATCAACATGCTGGGAAGAAAAAAAATATTACTAAATCATTTCCACAAAAGGAGAGGAGACCTTTATCCAGATATACAATGACTTTTCTAATTAATTTTATAGTTCCTTTTTTAGTGACACTTTGAAAGTTTCCACATGGATATCTAGCAGTCATCTCAAACTTATATATCCAAATGGATTTTCTTCCCTCTCACTATTTTCTTATTTTTCTTAAAACTACCATTCTCAGGGGGGGCAGAGCCAAGATGGTGGACTAGAAAGACACACTTACGCAGGGTCCTCCCCACAGCCCATAAAATACCTGTAGAGAGTGACTCTCAACAAATTTTGGAGCAGCAGAAGTAGAGAACAACAGAATGGAGGAGATTTCCAGCTCACAGTGACCTGAAAGGCACGCAGAAATGTCAGTTGCACCAGATACAGGAGCTGAGCGCAGAGCCCAGCCCAGCCAAGCAGTGCAGTGAGACTCTGGGAGGAGGACACCTCTGGGGCAGACTCTCCAGTCGCAGCAGCTGGTCCTCAGATTCCTTGGCCCAGGATGCCAAAGGTCAGTGACGGGGTTTTATCAGGGGGCCAGGAAGGGAGAAGGGCCTTCCCATAGCTCTGGCAGCAGGCAGTGATCACAGAGCCAGCACAGCAGCCCATAAGGAAGCTCCATTGTTGGAGCGTAAAAACCCCTGAGGACATTGAAGAGCTGAGTCTTACTTCTGCCTGGGTGGAGGCTCTGGCCCAGCTGGTCTTTGTCTTCAACTGAATGGTGGCCCTGCCCATCCAGCTTATCTGAAAATCAGCCTCCAGTGCTGGATTGGTGGAACTGGAGGCCAAGTGGCTCTGGAGAGGTATCTGCTAAGATTCTGGGCAGAGAAGTCCAGACTAGTACATGCCTGATTGTGCCACCTTGGAGAAACTGAGATCTCACAGATTCCCAGAGTATGTCCTACTCTTGACAAAGGACCCAAAGTCAATTAACTGCTTGGAAAAATGCCCCAAAAAGGGGAAAAAAATAAGACCATAGAAGGTTACTTCCTTGGTGAACAGATTTCTCCTCCCATCCTTTCTGATGAGGAAGAACAATGTGTACCATAAGGGAAAGACATAGAAATCAAGGCTTCTGTATCCCAAACATCCAAAATAAATATTCAATGGGCTCAGGCAATGGAAGAGTTCAAAAAAGGATTTTGAAAATCAAGTTAGAGAGATGGAGGAAAAATTGGGAAGAGAAATGAGAGAGATGCAAGAAAAGCATGAAAAGCAGGCCAACACCTTGCTAAAGGAGACCCAAAAAGATGTTGAAGAAAATAACACCTTGAAAAATAGGCTCACTCAATTGGCAAAAGAGCTCCAAAAAGTCAATGAGGAGAAGAATGCTTTAAAAAACAGAATTAGCCAAATGGAAAAAGAGGTTCAAAAGCTCACTGAAGAAAATAGTTCTTTCAAAATTAGAATGGAACAGATGGAAGCTAATGACTTTGTGAGAAACAAGAAATCACAAAACAAAACCAAAAGAATGGAAAAATTGAAGATAATGTGAAATATCTCAGTGGAAAAACAACTGACCTGGAAAATAGATCCAAGAGAGACAATTTAAAAATTATGGGACTACCTGAAAGCCATGATCAAAAAAAGAGCCTAGATATCATCTTTCATGAAATTATCAAGGAAAATTGCCCTGATGTTCTAGAACCAGAGGGCAAAATAAATATTCAAGGAATCCACCAATCACCACCTGAAAGAGATCCAAAAAGAGAAACTCCTAGGAACATTGTGGACAAATTCCAGAGTTCCCAGGTCAAGAAGAAAATATTGCAAGCAGCTAGAAAGAAACAATTCAAGTACCATGGAAATACAATCAGGATAACACAAGATTTAGCAGCTTCTACATTAAGGGATTGAAGGGCATGGAATATGATATACCAGAAGTCAAAGGAACTGGGACTAAAACCAAGAATCACCTACCCAGCAAAACTGAGTATAATACTTCAGGGGAAAAAAATGGTCTTTCAATGAAATAGAGGAATTTCAATCATTTTTAACGAAAAGACCAGAGCTGAAAAGAAAATTTGACTTTCAAACACAAGAATGAGAAGAAACATGAAAAAGTAAACAGCAAAGAGAAGTCATAAGGGACTTTCTAAAGTTGAACTGTTTACATTCCTACATGGAAAGACAATATTTGTAACTCTTGAAACTTTTCAGTATCTGGGTAGTTGGTGGGATTACACACACACACAAACACACACACACACGCATATGCACATGCACAGAGACAGAGAGCACAAAGTGAATTGAATAGGATGGGATCATATCTTAAAAAAATGAAGTCAAGCAGTGAGAGAAATGTATTGGGAGGAAAGAGGGAGAAATGGAATGGGGCAAATTATCTCTCATAGAAGAGGCCAGGCAGGAGACTTTTTAGTGGAGGGAAAAAGAGGGGAGCTGAGAAAAAAACATGAAGTTTACTCTCATCACAATCGACTAAAAGAAGGAATAAAATGCACATTAATTTTGGTATGAAAACCTATCTTACAATACGGGAAAGTGGGGGAGAAGGGGATAAGCAGAGTGGGGGGGATGATGGAAGGGAGGGCAATGGGAGGAGGGAGCAATATGAAGTCAACACTCTTGGGGAGGGACAGGATCAAAAGAGAAAATAGAAAACAATGGGGGGCAGGATAGGATGGAGGGAAATATAGTTAGTCTTACACAACACGACTATTATGGAAGTCATTTGCAAAACTACACAGATATGGCCTATATTGAATTGCCTGCCTTCCCAAAGGGAATGGGTGCGGAGGGAGGGATGAAGAAAAGTTGGAACTCAAAGTTGTAGGAACAACTGTCAAGTATTGTTCTTACTACCAGGAAACAAGAAATATAGGTATTGGGGTATAGAAAGTTATCTGTCCCTACAGGACAAAAGAGAAGATTGGGACAAGGGAAGGGAGGGATGTTAGAAGAGAGGTCAGATTGGTGATAGGGGCAATTAGAATGCTTGGTGTTTTGGGGTGGGGGGAGTGGGGAAATGGGGAAAAAATTTAGAACCCAAAATTTTGTGAAAATGAATGTTAAAAGTTAAATAAATAAATTTAAATAAAAAACTACCATTCTCAGTCAGTCAATAACTAAGTATCAATAAATGGCTGCCATTGTGTTAAGCACTGGGGATAGACCTTCCTTCAAGTAGATTTTATTCCAGTGTAATACATAACACACACAAACACACAAATATAGAACATAAGCAAAATATATACAAAATAAATTTAAGAGTAGAATATGTTATAGAAGCTGAGGAGATCCGGAAATGTTTCATGTAGAAGGCAGTGCAACAACTAAGTTTTAAGGAAAAGAGGGATTCCACAAGGTGGAGGTGAAGTTGGTGGCACTCTAGTAATGGGACATGTCCAGTGCAAAGGCTCAGAGGTGGGAGATCGAATGTTGGGGGTGAGGAACAGTAAATTGGCCAATATGACTAGATCATAAAGAGAATAAAGTGTATAAGGAGACAGAAAAGGTGGGAAGAAGCAAGGTTGTAAAGACCTTTAGATGCCAGGCAGAGAAGTCTATATTTGGTCCAGTGATAATTAGGAGCTTTTGAAGTTTATTGATTTGACAGGAAAGGGTATGTGAGTGTCCAATGGTCAATCAACCCCTTGGTCTAGGAAAATCACTTTGGCAGCTCTGTGGAGGATTGATTGAAGAGGGGAAGGAAAAAGCCAAACAGGAGGATATTTTAGCAGTTGGGGTAAACAAAAGATGTGAAGAGTGAAACTGATAAGATTTGGCAATAATTGGATTGAATATAGCTGAGGAGTCAAGGATGATGCCAAAGTTATAAGGGTGACAAGAAGAATGTTCTCAAAAGTAAAGTAGAAGTTTGGAAGAGGGAAAGATTTGGAGGCAAATATACTGAATTCTGTTTTGGACATGTTGAATTGAAGATGTTTGTGTGACATCTGCTTTGAAATTCCAAATAGGCAATTAATAATATAAAACCAAGCCAGGAAAGAGATTAGGGCTGGATAACTTGTATGGAAATGATTATTGAACCTCTGGTGGTGAGTGAGAATGAGGAGGCAATCAATCAGCAAGCATTTATTAAGCACCTTCTATGAAACACTGTGATAGGGGCTAGGGATGCAAAGACCAGGCATGAATGAATGAAGAATGAAATAATCCCTCTTTCCTGGGAATTTATATGCTAATGAAGAGACAAATACATATGCAAATATTTAAAGAATAAATGTAAAAGGAATAAATGCAACTGAATACCAAGTAGTTCAATACAAGGCAATTTGGGAGGGAGGGCAGGTACGAGAGACCATAAGGCTTCATGTCAAAGGTGATCCTTGAACTGAGCCATGAAGGAAGAGAGGGACTTTTAGGGAGATGACAGCAGAATTGCCATTCTGAGTTCTCTAGATGGTAAAAAAAATTGGAAGAGGATTGTGTTTTGGGGGAAAAGATAATGAAATCATTTTATATGGTAAATTTGAGATTTTTCAGTGAGCTACTCTTTGAAACCCCTTCAACTCTGAAAGTTCCGTCTCACTGCTGCCCTTCAAACACAGCCAATTAGCAAATTCTCCTCCCACAGTATATTTCACATTCTCTCCTCCTTGTTCTCACTTCAGAAGTTCAGTCTCTTGTTAGCTCTCACCTTGAATATTGAAACAGCCTTCTAACTATTCTTGCCACCAGCCTACCATAATCTTCCTAGGGCACAGATCTGACCATGTTCCTGGTAAAAAAAAAATCCTTCAGTGACTCCCCATTGATTACAAAATAAAAATACAAA